>JALMGF010000182.1:1205000-1765335 GCA_023333645.1 Sceloporus occidentalis | reverse complement strand
TACCTAAAATGTATTATTTAAAGTGAGAGGGGGCTGGTGCCACTGTGTAACGTCTGCCCCCAGTAAAGATGGCTGCTCTGTTGTTTTGTATGCCTCTGTGGTTTCTATGCCAGTTGCGCGCGTCACTTCCTGGGGCGCGGCCTGTGGGGGTTTGCTGCTGCTTCCGGTTTCTTGACACTTCTCTCAATCCGGGATGATACGGAACGGGCACAGCGGCTCCGCCCCAGAGCGGGATCCCGGGCGCAGGCCGATTCGGGTTGTGGTGCGATGGCTGGTGAGACATTAAGGTTACATTCCCGGTATTAGATCGGTTCCCTGTCCGTTAACCCCTCTTCACACGCACTTTAACCGGCACCGGACTCTGGGATGGATTGTGCTTTAACTAGTTGCGTGCTGGAAGAGGATTGGTGTGCCAGTATACACTCCTGGGCAGCAGAAATGCAATGGTGCCCGAGCAGGTCCATTCACAAAGGGTTAACCTGGAAAATCCGGGGGGGGGGTTAAGTGTTTTTTAATGTAATATATGTTTTGTTGCTCCTCTTATGTAAAGCTATTCTGTGGGGTTTTTTTTTTTTTTGGTTTTTTTTTTTTTACCTTGTTCATCAGTTTTATTCAATAGAGCGAAATTACCCAAAAAGTTATGTGTCCCCCCCACCCCCAATTGATAATTTGCCAACTGGGGCGGGATAAGGAGTACAGAATCTTTACCAGTTGGGGCAGCTGCTGGTTCTGTATGTCACACGGGGGGGGGGGGTGATCTCTCCCTGTGTCCTCAGTGGCAGCACATCGGCCCCTTTCGGCCCCCGTCTAGTCGCCCGTTTTCTCCTGCTGTAAAGACTCAAACCTTAATCAGTCATTGGTCTCGTCTTAGATTCAGGAGCCGTATGTCTATCCCATGCATTTTTAATGCCCTCACTGTATTACCCTCTACCACTTCTGCTGGGAAACAGCTCCCCTTAGCTACCACCCTCTCACCCAGGCTACAGGATGCTATTACAGCTGTAACTGCCCAGAATCGTGATGGGCTGTATAGGTGTCTGTGACCGGGTCCCATGTATCCCGTTTATCCCTGTATCATGGGTCAGGCTCCACGCTCGGCAGCTACGTGTCATGTGATGCCGACCTTTGTGCCGTTCTGCTGCTTCTCAGTAAACACGCAGCAGTTTATTCCGTCCCACCGGCTCGCTTAAATAATTTAATACTGCATTAAATGCGAGCCGATTGGCCGCAGCCTGCCTAACGCTCTAGAAGCGGCTCCGTGGCGACGCATTGTTTTGCTTTATTTACTTTTGTTTGTAAACAGATTTAGAACGTTGCAGAACGTTCGGTGGGGACGGTATAAATCGGTGCGCATTCTATAACAAATGAGTGGGGTTTTATTGAGCCCCCGTCCCCGCAGTAACCCGCTGCCTGGGGCTGTAGAGTAGTTGATACAGTTTCAGGTTCCTTTCAGCCGCGGTAAAAACGAGACAGACGATGAAAACAAGACCGCCAGGGGCCGGACAGAGCGAGAGGGTAGAACCTTAAAAAGAATTACTCTATAAAGTATCGGCTTAGAGGTCACGTCCCCCTCCCTTTGGGTTTTAAAAATGATTTTTGGGGAGCAAAGGGGCCAATCGGCCTCCCCGGGGCCCCTCCCTGTGCCGTTTTCCTACCAGCGCAGGGGATTTATTCGCTTGTCCTCATGTAACCTCTTTGGAAGCGCTCCAGTGCTGTTCTGAGATATCAGATTCCATCGGCTGGGGAGGAGGAATAATCCGACAAATAAGAAAGAGGCCAACGGTGCTTGTAAAGGCGGCAGCGGTGTCTGCAGGGAACGAGGCCGGCCAGTTCCACGTGTACCCCGTCTCTCCGGCCAGAGGTGGGTCGGACATCCATTGCCAAAAACCTTTTCCAATAAGGGGTGCGTGCTGAGCAGCAAGCTGATTTATCAACAGGAAGTGGAGCGTGCAAGGGAAATATGCTTCCCCCGGCTTCTTGTCAAAGCAAACAATGTTCTGTCATTATGTGGAAATCTCTCTCGCCCCCGTTTGTACGTTGATTAATAACAAAAGTTCTTTCTACCCCTGTACCTGGGAACTCATTAACAGCTTGCCCTAGAGCCTCCATTGTTTATACCAATGTCGGGGCTGCTGTATCACAGCTGAAATCCCTGCTTGAGTACAGGTGACTCCATTCAGAATATCTTTATGCCTTGACCATTATTAGAACCATTGGGTTGCCACCATGAGCCGGTCATCACAGTAGCACTTCTCTGTTTTTCCTATTCTCAGCTATGACATGGTGCATTATGGGCATTCCAACCAACTACGCCAAGCACGGACCATGGGGGGATTACCTGATTGTCGGGGTGCATACAGATGGTAAGAGCGTTAAGAGTTAACGGTAAGATCCCCCCCCCAAAGCATTCATCTATTGCGATACAAATCCATCATACGATCAAAGAAAACATTTTCCGAGCCGTTGATGAAAGCCGCGCTGCGATTGGCCGGTGGCTCGTTGACCTCAGTGGCGAGGAACGAGGTGGACCTCGCCCAAGCAATAACCCTTCATCATTATATCCAAGGCCTGAGGGTGATGTGAAATCTGTGACCTCGTTTCCGTGTCGCGGTGATTTGGTGACTTATCGAACGTTTCACAATATTTAGGTTTTTTTCTTCTCCGAGTGATAAGAAGTCCTTGATGGACGTGGCCAACTTTTTTTCCCTACATACAGGGCCAAGTCTCAGCGCCTTTATCCCATCCCCCAAGCGTTGTGGATCATTCATTGCTTCCATCCCCGCCATATTGGTGTCATCTGGTTTCAGAACCTTCTTCACTCCCACAATGAAACTTCTACCTCATCTTCTGTCTTCTTTGTGGGTCCTCGGTCATGGTGGCACCTGAGGTTTTCTCCAATTATGTTTCTGTGTTTAGAGGAAATTTCCCGTCACAAAGGTCCCCCGGTCTTCACTCAAGAAGAGAGATACAAGATGGTGCGGGCGATCAAATGGGGTGGATGAGATAGTCCCCGGGGCTCCGTACGTAACCACTTTGGACACTCTGGACAAGCACAACTGTGACTTCTGCGTCCATGGAAGTACGTGAAATGGGATCGGTCTTACAGAGAAGACGGGGTGTCACGGGGGGTAACCGTACCCATGACGTTTTGACCAAACATGCTCACGTTGGGGGGTTATGTGTAAAGAGCAATTGTGGTGGAAAGTACTGAAAGTGGAGCAGTCGCTATGGGAACCAATGGAACGTTCCTGCTGCTTTCTTCAGTTAAACAACGTTACATTGGGGTTCTGGGGCAGTGGATCGAGACACATGAGAACTGCATGATGTGGCGTTTGGGGGTAATAGCGTTCTCCCTCGCTTCTGACAACAACGCCGGGAACTTAGGGATTGTGACGGCGCTCTACTCACCGCTCCATTTTACTCTTGTCTTGTCCCCCGTAGATGACATCACTCTGACGGTAGATGGTAAGGATACTTATGAAGAGGTGAAGAAGGCTGGACGATACAGGTCAGTAGGAAGGGACGATACAGGTCAGTGGTCACGGCTGGTATAAGGCGCGGTTATGGAGCACTCACATGGTCTTCACGTGGTCTCTTTATTTCAGGGAGTGTCAGCGCACACAGGGAGTCTCCACGACAGACCTGGTGGGACGGATGTTGCTCATGACTAAGGCTCATCACAGTATAGTGAGTTGGCCTCTGGGCACGGGGTGGTCGCTTTTTTTTGGGGGGGGGGGCAATACTTTGCGGAGACGATCCCTGGTGGGGCAATGTGGCTTGGAGCGAGGGTCCCTCCTACAGACTGCAGGTCAAGAATAAGCTGTGAGGTTTTTTTAACGAGCCATTTCCGCTAGAACGCTCACCTCAGAGGGAACACTTTACCCAAGTGAAGGTGGAGAGCTGTGATATGGCTGGTGGGACACAAGGTACTTGGGGAACATGGCGCAGGTAGGATGTGTGGCTGTGTGATCCGGAACGTGGGAGCGTGGCGTAGAAGCTGTAACACTTTGTATTGAGGACGTGTGGTACGTGGGTAGGTTGAGGCTCTGACCACGTTTTTCTCTTGAAGGAAGCCACGTTAGATTATCAGCAGCACAGAGACAATTTTGGGAAGGTATGTATAGATCAAACGATTGTATTTATTGGACCTATCAGCATCTCCCGTTGTCTCTCTCACTGTCACTGCCCTCTAGTGGTAGTCTGCGGATAAACTCTTATTTTGGCGCTTCTGACGACGAGAGATAATTATTCAAAATTTTTTTTTTTTTATTGTTGTTTTTTTTGTTGTTTCGCGAACATCGAAGCTGGAAACCGGCATCTGTTATATTATCGCAGAATTTTTTTCTTAAAGAGACAGAAATCTAGAAAACGCTGTGTTGTCCAGATTATGGGCTGGGGATGCAGCTTGTGATCGATGGTTAGTACGTCAGGGTCCCGACGTCCATCCTCAAGGAAATATCGCTTCTGACTTCAGCCTAGGTGGATCAAAAAAACGGTTTTCCTGGAATTTCTGTCTCTGATGTTAGCATCTGCTGGAACCTGATAGATCCCATAGTCGGAAAAACCCAACCGCCTGCAGGATATACCTGTCCGCCTCTACATGGCTTGAAATGTTGTGATTAGTATATTAGTATATTTTTATTACTTTACTTAAGGCCTTTAGTGTCTACATTGCGCCCCCCTGGAGGAGAGGGAAGGATGTTCTCTGATGTTTCTCTGTCTGTTTCCCGTGCAGGACCCTCGGGCCGGCCGCAGTCCTTGGACAGGGGTGTCTCAGTTCCTCCAGACCTCGCAAAAGATTATGCAGTTTGCCTCCGGGGAAGGATCCTGAGCCTGGAGATACCATCATTTATGTTGCTGGAGCCTTTGATCTTTTTCGTATCCTTTTACGACAATTACCTCGGCATGCCTGGACCGTCTCATCTCTCACCACATCTCACCCTTCCTCGTGTCATCTCGCGGGCCCTTTCCCTACCTGTCATCCCTCTGAAGGATTGATTTTCAGCCCAAATGATGATGTTCCTTGCTTTCTCCAACGTTCCCTTAACACCTTCCTGCAGATATCGGACATATAGATTTTCTCGAGAAGGTGCACAGTTTGGCTTCCAAACCTTACGTCATTGTGGGGCTCCATTTCGACCAGGTGATATTTCCAATGACATCATCAAGTAGCAGACACCAGCAATGGAGGGCCCAGTCTTTAAACTTCTAGAACACTCCAACACACCCCACTTTCCATACCTCGATGTCCTTCTCTGGACATGGATGTTGACTTGAATGGTTGAGATCCCAATGCCCTTTTGATCTAAGAACCAGGAGGGAAGGGTTCTTAATCTTATAATTCTCTTTTTCAGAAAAAAAGAATATATAATGGGGAAATCATTTATTCATCATTCAGGTGCTGCTTCTAGAAGGACCCTTTTAGACACAAGGTCCAGCTACCTCCACGAGTGGCCCCATCATTTCTCCACTTTCCGTACCACTGTATCGTTGGTTCTTCTCTCTACATCAAGGTCAACTCTCTAACCTTTCCTTTCCAGGAGGTCAACCACTACAAGAGAAAGAATTATCCCATCATGAACATCCATGAGAGGACACTGAGTGTCCTGGCCTGCAGGGTGAGCTCCACAGTTTCCATTGGCTTCCAATTCCCGCCATCTTTAACCTAAAAGTAGGATTACATTAAATACCCATCTCCATCTCGCCTCTTCTGATCACACTTTTGTCCCTCCTCCACGCAGTACGTCTCTGAAGTAGTCATTGGGGCTCCATATTCTGTGACTGCAGACCTGATCGATCATTTTAAGGTGAGTTACTCTTACCATCGTAAAAGACCAAGGGGCTGCGGGACAGAGAGGTTGGGGTAGAATGGAGTAGAACATTTGATACAATGTTCTTCATGGTTCTTCCTCTCAGGTTGACATTGTTTGTCACGGGAAGACCGAAGTTCTGCCTGATAAGGATGGATCTGACCCATATGGAGTAAGTCTTCACCCATCAGTCTTTTTGCCACACGAACCAGACTTTGTTGTTATGCTTTGGCCTGTCCCAATGACCCTTCTCTCCCAACTTTTCTCTTCTTCACCCAGAGGTGATATTATGTGATGAAGGGAGTCCATCACAGTCGCTCATGATAACTCTAAGCATTCTCCATTGCTTAAGGGAGTTCTTTCTCTCTGTTTCTCAGGAACCCAAAAGGCGTGGGATATTCCGGACAGTGGACAGCGGGAACAACCTGACCACGGATGTCATCGTTCAGAGAATAATAAAGAATAGGTCAGTTGTCCCTTTAAATTGGTCTTTGGCTTAAAGGCCATCCAACTTTTTCAAAAGTATTAACTTAATCCTCCAAAACGTCTTTATTCTCTACACGTGAGAATTCCCGGTGACTTTAGAGGATGCCCATGGGTTGTATGTGATGTCCGCCCACCTTAAGCCCGCTTATGCTGTTCCTCACAGGTTGGAGTACGAGGCTCGAAACCAGAAGAAGGAAGCCAAGGAGCTTGCGGTGTACGAAGCCCAACAGAGACAAGAAAGGATTATTGAAGGGGAAGAGCAATAAGGCCTGGTACGATCGGGGAGGTGCAAGAGCCAGAAGCCCCTCGCTCATTACCTATAGACCCTGCCCTCCGTCGGTCAGCGACTATCAGCACAACTAAACTGCACCAGGCACCTGTACCTCGAAATGCCCTTTAATCAGGGTCCTTGCACCAAACCCTGTATCAGGATGCCCCACCATTAACAAGTCTCCCCTCCTTCCTGACCCATCGTCCCAACTCACAGGGACTGGGATGTCTTATTAGCTGCTGCTGCCCACCTAACACCTTCCCCCCAACAGTCATTACTAGGGGGTCCCGAACTGGCAACTTGTGACTACGTGATTTTAAGCAACCCCCCAGGGCTCACCGGAGACCCGTCTTATGTATGCGTTTTAAATTAAAGAGTTCTAATTGGTTGTCTGGGTCCGCGCAGTTTGTGGGGTAGAGAGGGCGCTTTACAGGATAGGCTGGCAGCTCTCTGGCATTCAGAGGGTTAATTATAATGGTAACACGGCCCCTAACGATGAATATCCTGACATCACAACTCGAGCGATGATCTGAAGCACATTAGCCGTCGCTTCCCACCCACGTCTACTAAATGGCGACGGGACGCATCCGCTGTCTGCATGACGGGGGAGACCTCCTCGGTCTCTCTCTCTCTCTGCTCGGTAACGCTCTCTGACAGCTGTGGTAATTAAAAGGTAAAGCAGTCATATGCGCTTTTACTCTTCGCGGAAAACAAAAGCCCCCGGGGGGGTAGTTACTAACATAGGTGGAAATGCTGTTTGTTGCTGGGGGCTCGTTTGGCTCGGCTGCTAGTGTCGATCAGACCCCCCCGTCACGTTGGATGAGGGTGAAGGGAGTTGCATCGTGATGGGAGGGACACCGGGCCAAGCCCAGTGTTTCTAGTGTCCCCGGTAAGTAAACAGATGTCCCCGGTAAGTTTCCGGGGAGGAAAAACACTCCGAGAGCGTGATGGCATTTAATCCGGTACTATAATTACTGAGCTCTATCCACTCCCTTGGCTTTAATCATCCAAGGGTTTGTGCTGCTCAAGGAAAGCTGGGTCCAAAGGCTTACAGCCCGGGTAGTAGAAGCGGGAACCTGACACGCCCCACTCCCCGCCCATTTCCTCTTTAAAAGGGGGTGTTGTAGGGTACGCCCACTGAAAGCAGCGGGAACGCCCACCAACATCTGTGGGAACACCCACCAAGGTCAGTGGCCAGCCCTGGCCACGCCCCGCAAGAGTAGGCTCTGGGTAGCCAGAGCTCCCATCTATAAATGATGGGGGAGAATAGGAAGGGGTCAGATCCAGACTGTGTGACCCTCAGAATCTGCCCCTCCACCCTGAGACTGGGGCAAAAACCGTGAGGTATGGACATAAGGGGCATAAAACAAGGGGTTAAAAATCCCAATTACCCTTCACTCCCTTTCCTTTCTCGACCTTCGTTCCTTTTGCCCCCTCTCGTTTTTTGCCCCGCATCCCACCCTATAACGTTTATTATTTTTTATTATTATGTTGTATTATATTTTCAGAGCTTGAACCCCCAGATATTCCGCGTCCGTTAGATGATTATTTTCCCTGGTCTCCCCCGCCCCCTCTTTTTCCGCCCCGATCTCTCAAGGTATCGTCTTTTCTCCATTAATTTGCTGTTTTCTCAGTTATTCAAATCAGAAAGTGGAAAATTGCCTCGGAATTGATCTGATGATTAGAGGAGAACATTAGATTCACCGTGACCCTCGTTACGGGTCTGCTAATCACCGCGCCAGCGCCGAGCCGATAATGTCACCAGCGGGGGAGGGGCGGGGGTGCAGGGGACGTTTATTCTTCAATCTACAAACTCTGTGACTAATTATCTGTGAACCGGAGAGAATTGGCTGCCTCCGACGCTATTTATAACCAGTAATATCCAACTCGAGTTTACTAACAATCTAAGAAAGTACTTTTTGTTGTGGTGGATAAGTAGAACAGCCTCCCAGCAGAAATGGTAACGGTTAACCAGCCCGGCATTTCAGATGGCACTTTTCTTTTAGAGGGCGTGGTTAGGGGTGTGGCTGTGGGTGGGGCTTTACTAAGAGTATTTATGCCACTTCTGTGACCCATTGAGAAATATTTATCCGAGCGAAGAATGTATTTTGTTTACACAATTTGTTTACAAACATGTTATTTATTCTTCTGTACACATTATCGGGGCTTTTATGGCTGTAGAACCCTGCGATGCCCTCCTAGAACATTCCGACCTCCTAGAAAAGAGGGGGCATCAGGGGAGGAGAGAGGGGCATCAGGGGAGGAAAGAGAGGCGAGATGGAGGGGGCACAGGGCTTTAGGTCTCACAGAGGGACTGGTCAGAGTAAACAGGGACACTTGGCCGGTGTGGCACAGGTAGCACTACACAAGAGAGGTGTGATTAGGACATTCCATATGGGTTAATATTATTGGTTCATATATATATATATAGCGCCGCCATATTCCATAGCGAAGTACAACGGGTAGACAGGACATGACAATGAGCATCTAATATAACAGTAAGACAATAACAGGAGAGCCCTGCGCGCAGGAGCTTACAGTCTAGAGGCGTAAAGTCCCCCCCCCCAGTCCGGCCCTGTGTGCCATCGTCTTGCTGCAGGCTCCTGATCATAAGAGCTTGCACTCTACCGGAGACGAGGAGGGGGCTGGGTATTAGCTCGGTGTGGCGTTGGCGGCGCAGGCATAATAACTGCTCAGCGACTCCTAAGTCTCCTGCATGCTAGGGATGGATATTTCTCCTGTGGGCCTGCTTGGCTCGGATTCTCCTGCAGGTGTCTGGTTAGTTAAAGGACCCCGCGGGGGGCAGAAACGGCTTCTTTGGGGGTCCTCATTCCGTTGCTTAGAAACTAAATGAGGCGGAAATCAAAGCGGATAAAAATCATATAAAATATGAATAAATCCCTGCGCCGGGGGGGCCGCAGACGGAGCTTCGCGGATTGGGGACGAGGGGAACGCGGAGAATATAACTGGGTTTGGGCTGAGCTGTCATACCCACTCCTGATAATAAGTCATGAGTGGAAGTTTAACCCTGTGAGTGCCACAAGCCGTATAACCATATTCTTAACTATCACACAATAGACCGCCGCTGATTCAATTACCCGCAGTCTGTTTGCACAGCGACTGATTCCTGCCCCGGAGCAACTTAATGACTTTCCTTCTTCTCATTTTATTATATGACTGACCCCGAGAGACAGAGAGAGGGAGAAAGAGAGAGAGGGAGAGAGAGGGAGAGAGAGAGAGAGAGAGAGAGAAAGAAAGAAAGGGAGGGAGAGAAAGAAAGAAAGAAAGAAAGTAAAAGAGGGAGCGAGAGGAAGGGAGGGAGAGAGAGAGAGGAGCGAAAGCGGGAGACAGAGAAAGAGAAAAGGGAGAGAGAGAGTTTATCAAAGGGAATGTTGTTTCAGATTCTGGGGATTCATTATCCTCACGAGATAAAGTCATCAAAGTTGCATTTTTATTATTGAGTTTTAGAGGAAAGCTGGAGTTTGGGGGGTGCTCTGGATATGGTTTTTTTATTTGTTACCACATCATATCTGCTTTGTGGGTAGATACGTGGAGCAGCCTCCCAGCAGAAGTGGTAGAGGGTAATACAGTGAGGGTATTAAACATGCATGGGATAGACATACGGCTCCTGAATCTAAGACAAGACCAACGACTGATTAAGGTTTGAGTCTTTACAGCAGGAGAAACAGGCGACCAGATGGGGGCCGATCTGCCGGCAGATTTCACCCCCCCCATTTGTATTATTTGGCAATTCAGTGACACGAAACAACAATTGCGATGAAAGGACAAAGAAAGCCGAGCACAGTTTCTGCGGTGAAAGTATCATAAACTTTATTTAACCACAAATAATATTTATCGGCTCGGAGGCTTCATTCACAGACAGACAGACGGACGGAGAACATTTTATTATTCTTATTCTTCAACAAACGCTTTCTAATGCAGCAGATACGGAACGAACCTACACAAAGAGTTAATCCCCAGAGCAAACGTTAGGGGTACGTCGGAAGCGAGGGGCAGGAGGGGTGCGGTGTGGGGGGAGGGGGCGTAGAGTCTTTAGGGTTCTTGGGGGGGGTCAGGGGTTCAGGCAGTCTGAACTGTCCAGCGACAGGTAAATCTGAGCCTTGCATTGGAAGGTGCTGGAGGTCTCGGGGAGAAGCTCGCAGCTGTGGAGGTTCGGAGAGACGTCTTTGACGCACAGCGCCTGCAAGAGAGACAGACAGCGGTGAGTGGCTGGGGAAAAAAGAGACCTTCAAATTCAGGAGAAAGATAAAAAAATGCACCAAAAAAATCGCCATTAGTGTCAACAGGGTTCCCTTCAAGGACGTTGGGTCACCTAGAACGTCATCACCTCGATCAACGTCATTGGCATTAGTTCTGTGTTGTGGATATGCGTAACGCACTCTCCTCTGGCACTGAAGGGGTAAAATATTGTTGCATGCAAAAAAATAAAAACCATATATTGGAAAAAATCAGCAATTTTTGGAAATATCTAATTCCGCCCTTACGCTCTACATCGGAGAACCTTATAGAAGAGCATCTATCAAAGTTCCTGCCCCCTCTTTAGCTCCCTTTCCTGCCCTCGCTTTGGGTAAAATGCTCGGCAGTTCTCCTCCTTCCTCCTGCGCTCCATCTCACCTTCTTCTTTGCCCACTTTTTAACCCCTTCCGCCCTGCCCCAATGCCCTGCCTGGACTGCGTCTCGCAGAAGCTGGCCCGGAACGTTGGTGTTCATGGTGATGACCCAATGCCGATACTACCCGAGATACACTCTTTCTCACTTTTCCACACTTCTGGCTCACAGTCACATGGTTCACAATGCTTCTTTTATACATTTTTCTCCACCCCACATTTCCACTTTTCACAATTCTCATGGAAATTGTCTTCTTGGTCAATCTTCACTTGCATCTCCTTCATAAAACAGTCCCCTACTTGTTGCCACCATTCATTCGCACCTTCATGCACTCATTACACTCAACCCACACTCATTCTTTTCTCGCACACTCGTATTCCCAACTTACATCTGCTCACTACATGTCCTGCTCATACTCATCAGGTCACACTCGTGGTCTTCACCCCCAAACGAGCTCTCAAACCCATTCTGTCCCCAAATATACTCACCATACTCTTAAGGAGAGCTCCTTGTCTCTGCCCTCCCAGGCTGTTTAGAAAGTTGCCCTCCATGTTTTCGGTGCTGTCGCCTCCGTTGTCAGGCTCGGACCTGCGAATGTCGGGTGACCGGCGAATGCCGGACAACAGCCCCGAAGCTCGGCCCACGGAGTAATAGCTGGGGCCGGTGGACTGTTTGTACCACGCGTGGCTTCGTTGGCAGGACAGCAGAAGAGCCAGGACACTGCACAGCAGGGTGAGGCGGAGAGAGGAGCGAGAACTTGAAGAGAGCATGATGACTGTCTGGAGCCTGCTAGCAGCTGTCAAGAGTGGGTCTACGAGAGCGAGGAACCACGCTGGCTTTTATAGAGGAGACTACAGCGAGTGCCAACGACAGATCGGGGGGGGGGGAGTAGTTGAGAGACAGGGGACTGAGGTCTGAAGGAGGGGGGCTGATGTTTTTCTTATTAAATATATGACAGCTCAGAGATAGTCACTAAATCAGTGAGAAGCCCACGGCAATGTAAATGGAAATACTCTGGCGAGTGACAGATAGAGGGTGACTGGCGAGAGATAACACGGAGAGTTCGAGATAAAGCGTGGATATCGGACACGGTGTGAAGGGTGACCCACATAGTCCGGCTCCATACGCAGCGATGCTGTATCTATCAACCTCTGGAGATAAAAACATCATTGGATGAAAGAGAGCGTTTCACTTGGTCCAGACAGGGTTTTTTTTTTCTTGGTACAGTTCCAGTTCTTAGCCCATCTTCCTATGTTATTTTTTTCTAGTGAGTAGGATTTCCAAGACTTTAGGGTGGAACGTGACACTTCCACTACCATTCAACCTGATCTAGAACCCGTCCTTCTTAAGGTATCTTGTAGCGTGGCCTAGAACCCAGACTTCTGTAAGAAGCTTGCCGTCTGTTCTAGAACCCAGACTTCTGTAAGAAGCTTGCCGTCCTAGAAACTAGACTTCTGTGAGCCACTTACAGAAAAACAGTCTTATCTATAAATGTTGTATTAAGTCCTAGAACCCAGTCCTAGAACCCAGACTTATCTATACAAGTTTTAGTCTGTTCTAGAACTCATACTTCCAGGCAGAACTTTGTTATATGTTTTAGCCTGTTCTAGAGCGTGGTTTTCTCTGTAGTGCCTGGTCCAGAACACCTCTCTCTCTCCTGAGCTTGTTGCTCTAGAACTCCACTTTTATTAATGTTTCTCTAGAAGAAGAGACTTCTTATGTTTCTCTACGTTGGCCCAATAAATGGTTTCATGGTTGATAAAGACTCAATCTTCGCTTAGACCGATCCAGCTAGATGATTCAACAACCACTGGCTTAATACCGAGGTACCCCACCGGGCGCTAACCCCCCCCCCCCCCCGGAAACATAAATAAATAAACGGTCTCATCTGTAAATTCTTTCCTGTACTTTCCCCAATTCCGATCGATTTGTCTCTCGCATTAAACTGCAATAGATTTAAGAAGTCGCCCTTCCGCCCGCAGGTGGGGACGCCGATCGCTCTAAAATTCTGACGTTCTCATTTCCAATACACCGTGCCGCGCATTTCCAGTTAATCCGACGGCTAATCGATGGAATCCTTCTTATCTCTTCATTTTATGCAGAACTGTCACCGTCGCAGTGACTCACGGCTGTCACCTGGCCGGGACATGACTGTTTTCTATCCCTACGCAAAAGAGCAGATCTGCTATTTTTTTTTACCCCCAAAACAAGCCCCTTTGGGTCCTCTTTTTCTCAATTTTGCTTAGGGGGGGGGTCTCATCTGATGCTCATAACGCTCTCAATTACGGGATTCTAGAACCTGCTCATGAGGGCACCAGCCATGGTCTATCGCCCAGGTCAGAAATGGTCATCCACAGCCCTATAGCTTCTGCCGGTAGCTACTAAAACAGGGGAGTGCAGAATAATCAAGCATAAAGGGTTAACCGCGAAGCTGCGCAAGGCACATTTTAACCATTTCAGGACCTGAAAGAAGCGCCATCTCCCCCAAATCTGGCTCGTAATCAGCGAGGACGTTCCAAGCATCCAGGAACGGCTGCATATTATATTATTACGGGAATCGTTATTTTTTTTTTTTAAGCGGCCCCCGTTGGGGTGTTGGCTGACGTCCCAAATATTTAAACATTAGCTCAGGAGGACGCTCACCCCGCAGCTGGCGGAGCCGCTCACCGCTCCGCTGATACAGAAGAGCGCAGCTGTTCCTCCTCCAAACATTTTTTTACAAGATAATTTGCAAGCTTCATTTTCAAGGCTCGGAATTTATTTATTTCTATAGATTTTTTTTTTCCTCCCTCGCTTCGTTATGTCTCCGCTAGGAGTCTTTCCAGACTATTCACCCTCGTATGAATTTACACGCCGGCGTGTGACTCACCGCGACAAGGTAGACACGGAATCAAATCAAAAGGAACGCAACACCCATCAAAGGGGGAAAAGCCAAATTTAAAGTGACAGGGAATGATGAAAAAGAGAAGGAGAAAGAGCTAAATCTCTCTTTCCATCTCCATCAAAAGATAAACAGCTTAATAAAGAGATGAAAGGGAAATTTTATGAAACTGCAGATTATTTTATTGGGAAAAAAAAAGAAATCGGATCAAAACTTGGCGAGTTCTCGGAAACACGGATAGAGCTAACCTGAGCAAACACGCGTGTGATTGAACATAAAAGACATTACAGCAAGGATCAAAGAGACGGAGATGTCACCGGCCATGAATAGCAAATTAGGGCCCCATGTTAGGAACGTGCAGGGGCCACAGTGACTCTCTAATGCCGTGGGTGGCACCTGGCAGGAGCCCCCGACTTGGCCCTACGGGTAGCCTTGATTGGTTTTCCCAATGGTGATATACCAAGGATAACCTATCTCTATCTGCTGTGGATGACAACTATCATGCTCTCATGGTCTTTGGTTGGCTGAGCATGATGGGGGTTGCTTAACCCTATCCTCAGTGGATATATATGTGTATATATATATATATATATATATGATAAACCCTTTCATTTAAGGTTATTATGCAAAGCACGGTCGCAGGAGCAGGTAACCCGTGGCACGTTAACCCCCGTGGATATGAAATTAGCATGGCTTCAATATGAGGACGCATTCCCTCGCCCTTAATATAGAAAACACGGCATGGGATGCAGATAACAAATCATGATGGTTTATAGACGATGGATGCGCATGCTGAATGAGGATTGACAGAGAATCAGGCTTGACATTTCTACATCTCATCTGCAGCTAACGCATAAGAAATAAACCATCGTAGACGCCAGACAGAAATATTTATTAGAAAACCACGGGAATGAGAGCTGCCGGAACGTTCCATGTCTTTATCGCGAAGATTCGGGGTGATTGAGTGTCGATGAATATTTACAGATCGGGGATGATAGGGAGACGTACGAGCGGTGCGCGGCCGTACGACATCACTCCTTGAATTTCCACTCCTGCCGGCACATGGGGCAGTGCTGCTGGACCTGCTGGGAGTTGAGCCATTTCAGGATGCAGTGCATGTGGAAGCAGTGCGAGCAGTGACCCCACACCAAGGGGCAGTCGTCCCCGGGGACTTTACCTGTAGGGTGAGAAAAGGGGGTTAGAGACTCCCAGACAGGGAGAGAGAGTCACAGACACCCACAGAACCCAAAGCCCCCAGGTCTCTGCTTGACGTATTATTCCCTCCGGGAACGGTGCTGTTTTTAAGATTAATTATCTTTATTGTACGGTATTCACCCCGTAAGTCCTGGATCAGAGAACACAACGTGCCATTGGAACACAGGAGTGATGGGAGTGATAAAGGGCCATTGGAGCACAGGAGTGATAAAGGGCCATTGGAGCACAGGAGTGATGGGAGTGATGGGAGTGATAAAGGGCCATTGGAGCACAGGAGTGATGGGAGTGATAAAGGGCCATTGGGACACAGGAGTGATGGGAGTGATAAAGGACCATTGGAACACAGGAGTGATGGGAGTGATAAAGGACCATTGGAACACAGGAGTGATGGGAGTGATAAAGGGCCATTGGAACACAGGAGTGATGGGAGTGATAAAGGGCCATTGGGACACAGGAGTGATGGGAGTGATAAAGGACCTCTGTACTTCTATGAAGAAATTCTATTAAAAATCAGATGTTTCCAGCTACAATAATCATTTACAACATTAACCCCGTCTGCGCTGGATTTCTGATCCATTTCATGTTATTTTAATAGACAATATTTTTTATTTTTAAATAAAATTAAAAAAAAAAAAAAATGACCATGATATTTGTATCCAGAAAGCAAAAGAAAATAGTAGGGCAAACCAAATGATGATGTAATACTATAAGAATACGGCTACATTACGGAGCACGGCATTGGCTGAATATAAGAATAACAAATAGAATACGAAACATAAACAGCGGAATGCTAATGGCCCCCAGAACGGGAATGGGTCAGGTAGGGAGAGATCACAGCGGGGGGGGATATGATAGACGTATGAAAAGGTGTTACTGGATCGTGTATAACGTATAACAGGGGCGTCACAAAGACTGGGCGTGAAACGGTTAAGGGGGGGTCTCTTAGTGAAAGGAAGCCATTTACATCAGCGAGACGCGCGATTGTCTATAAGGGAGGGGTCCGGCGAAAGTGAAAGGATAATGTTTATACACAACACAATGTTTCAAATGGACAGTATACACAAACAGTAACTAATTAATTCACTAAAATGTGCAATTCCATCATCTGGCTGAAAAAAGAAGAAATTGCAGCATTTCCAGGGCTTTGTATGGGAAACAAAATGTGTATTTTAACTAAACGGTGGTACAATCATATGCGATCCAGCCAATAAAGTTAATTTAATTACAAAATTCTAATAAAAAAAAATGTGGCAATGTACTATGAGGCAGTTACCATAGCAACCAGTGCAGTCTGCCATAAATGTTTTAGTATCATTAGTATTTATTAATTTATATAGCGCCGTCACATTCCATAACGCTGCACAATGGGCAAACAGTACGCAACTGTTTAGACTTACAGAGGAGAGCCCGGCTCAAAGGAGCTTACAGTCTAGATTGAATATGGAATCTTTATGAGTATATTATATCACAGACAGGGCAGCTCATTAAATGTTATTGTTGGCCCTTCCGTGGCCCTAAAGGAAAGAAATCTATAAGGACGAGATTAATGTGGATTTTCTCCCACATTCCCAAAGTGAAGCTTTACCAAGATGCATTTTATGTAGGAAAGTACATTTGATCCATACATTGTGATATATATATAAATCAAGCAGAGGTATAGATCCAAATGTGCTATATGGGGTGAGGGATGCTGTGTGTAGAGTGGGCAGCTCGCACTGTGAGGTGAGGGATGCCGTGCATGGAGTGGCAGCTCGCACTCAGCATGCACAGGGTGAGGGACACTCAATGAGGAGCTGCTATACAGTGAAATACTCACAGTCTGGACAGCAGCCATTGAAAGCCATTCTGCAGATCCCACAGTTCTCATCATTAGCCACCCACAGCCAGGAGGCCACTCCGTTCCAGGACTTAACATGGACCTTCATGTCAGCCTGTGAAATAAAGCTGGAAACGTTACTATTACCCCATAGCAGTTACCCCATTTTCACTCCTACCCCCTATTTACACCCACCGTGCAAAATATTATCTTATTGATTACTCTGGTCTACGAATCCATCTGCTCTACAATCAGCCCCTCCGGACACTTTTGATGATGACGTAATTTCCTGTACAGGCTGAAGCACGGGGGAGACATCTTTGATATGGGCAACTTTTATTTTTCTAGCTATTATTATTATTTATTGTTTCATATAGCGTCATCAAATTCCATAGCGCTGTACAATGGGTGGACAGGACAAAACAAGTAGTATATAACATAACAATTTGACTTAAAGAGACAACGGGTGAGGAGGGCCCGGCTCAAACGAGCTTACAGTCTAGTTCAGACAGAGGGAGGGGAGTATTATTATTATTATATGAGTAGTAATGGATTCCTACTGAGCTCTGTAACGAGAGGGTCTTATCTTCCCTCTAGAAGTAACACAATTTGTCGTTACTTTACATTCCTAATGGAATGATTGCATTGCTGCTTAACACTTCTGAGCGTATGCGGGGCGTATTTAATGTACATGGCGCCAACAATTGCCGTAGCGTATTTTACAGCCCATACATTCACAGGGTCTGACGGGACTAGAGCCGACAGATGAACCAATACATTCACAAAAGAGGGAGCGGCTCGCAAGCTTACACTAAATTGTGCCTAATTCTGCGCCCCAACATCCTGTGTAGAACCCTAAAATATATACAGGGATCCAGCACTATGTGTGACACAGCGATACCTCCACTGTACATCAAAGGGTCAACACACTAAGAAATTCAACACCGGGAAGGCAAAATGTCCAGCATGGCCCGGTACTGGGTTACGGCATGGATACGGCCACCTGTTCCCGGCCTTCAATCTCTGAGCCATTGGGGAAGCGGTTGGGGGGTTACGATGAAACCCGAAAGTACGAAGCAGCTGTTCCACGATAATCCCTGACAGATAAGAGTAGAGCAATTGCCATAGCAACAGCATTTTTTAAAAAGTATATATAGATAGATAGATATCCCCAAATCTAAAAGATATGTGCCATGTTACAGACTTTATTCATGAAATGTTTTAGTATCATTCGTTTTTGCTAATCTTGTCCCCGAAACCCATTCGTTGCTTTGATATGATACGTCGCCTGCTTCACATAACCATTTCACATGGTCAAGTGAGTGACGACGAGGCGTGAAACGCACAGCATTCCTGCGCGCCAAGCGGCGGAAGTGACGCCACAGGCTTGCGAACTCGCTGGGCGGAGCTATATAAGCGCGGTTGAGTCCAGTCGTTGTATTGTTGGAGCGGAAGCCGCACCCGAGCACGTCACCCGTACCCCGGATACCCGCCACCGTAGCCAGCATGGGGGACAAGATGGATATGTCCCTGGACGACATCATCAAGATGAACCGTACCCAGAGAAGTACCTCCGGCCGGGGTCGGGGAGGACGCGGCGCCCGCGGCGGACTAGGCCGCGGTGGAGCCGGTGCTCGATTAGGCGGTGGCCGTGGGGCCGGAGCTTCTCTGCGGACCAGACCTTCGCTCACCCGAGGCGGCAGGAATAGGCCCACGCCGTACAGCAGGGTAGGAGAGGCGGGGAGAGGGGGCCGGCTGGGAGGGCCGGCGGCGGAAAGGCCCCTGGAGGAGGGAGCCGCTCGGAGAGGCCTGCTGGAGCCGTGAGATCCCGGAGCAGCCGGAGGGCGCAGACCGTGGAGCCGGGGGTGGTCCCGGCCTGAGAAGGTTTGAGCAGCGGGGGATGAGGGGGCCGCCCCGGGATCCGCCGCTCCGGGGGGGAGGTGGTGTGGGCTTGGGCTGTGTTCAGGCCCTCTTCAGGGCTGGCCGGGGCCTGGTATTCCGGGTTGTTTCTGGCGGTTATTACTTGTGCTGGCTGAGGGTTCCCGCTCACTCATTTGTTATCTCAGCCCAAACAGCTCCCGGACAAGTGGCAGCACGACCTGTTTGACAGCGGATTCGGGGCGGGAGCCGGAGTGGAGACCGGCGGCAAACTGCTGGTCTCCAACCTGGACTTCGGGGTGTCTGATGCTGATATCCAGGTGAGTGTCCGGGCCGGGGGGGGCGTCATATTACATAAACAAGGGCTGGAAGTAGAATGCTGTGAGTATTCCATGCAGTGTAATGTCTCATGGCATTGTATAGCGCCATCATAGTCTGCAGCGCAGTACACAAGTGTAATAAATGAGGGGCCTGCCTCTTGGGATATGATCAGTTAAAGTTTCTACCAAAAGTGCAACTATGTTTGAGTATCTTTAAAAAGTAACTTATTGGCAAAGCCTTCATTGTGCCTTCTTGACCAGAGCCCCTCTATTTGCCCCCTTTAGTGGTGCTTTAACCATTTATGCTCTTGATTGCGACATAAGTGTTCTGACGCTGGGTTTATTGAATGGATCTTGTGGCTCGGCTGTAGT
Organism: Sceloporus occidentalis; assembly: GCA_023333645.1. Classification (NCBI taxonomy): domain Eukaryota; kingdom Metazoa; phylum Chordata; class Lepidosauria; order Squamata; family Phrynosomatidae; genus Sceloporus; species Sceloporus occidentalis. Next base: position 1,745,657 of record JALMGF010000182.1, on the reverse strand, counting down.
AAAGGAACTGTGTGTTGCGTCTCGTGCTGGTAGAATAACGGATATATTTTGTTCAGGAGCTCTTCGCTGAGTTTGGGACCCTGAAGAAGGCCGCTGTACACTACGACCGGTCGGGACGGAGTTTAGGCACGGCCGATGTGCACTTTGAGAGGAAAGCAGATGCGCTGAAGGCTATGAAGCAGTATAACGGAGTTCCCCTGGATGGTGAGTTAACGGAAATAGAAGCGATTGAGGCATTGTGTCCAAACACCCCCCCCCATCATGCATGTGTTCTGAACACGTGTTTTTCTCCTGTAGGTCGGCCGATGAACATCCAGTTGGTCACGTCACAGATAGAAGCTCAGCGGCGGCCAGTACAGAGGTGCGTGTCTTCCTTGGTGGGATTTTAGAGCTCTGTATTGTGGAACCTCTGCCTGACGCTTGCTTTCTCTTACAGTCAGCCAAGGGGTGGCATGGTTCGACCACGAGGGGCGTCTGTAGGGTTTGGCGGTGCGGTTGGCGCTAGGAGAGGGGGCAGAGGCGGAAGCAGAGGCCGTGGCCGAGGGGCCGCGAGAAACACAAAGCAGCAGCTTTCAGCAGAAGAACTGGATGCACAGCTCGACGCCTACAACGCCAGAGTAAGCAACATTTCCTAAACCCGTCAGGGAGAAAAAAAGGTAGCCTTGGCCGCTAAAGACTGAGAATCTGGATGGCAGTTATTATCCAACCATATTATTCCTTATAGAAAACCAGTCTGTATCAACAGCTGGGTCCTGGCCACATCCTGGTCATACATCTTCCCCAGGGTTATCGGAGCCGGGTACAGATCTACCAGTAGGTCGTGTAAAAGCCCCCTTAACGTTTAGGTGCTGGATGTTTGCTGCAGCTGTTGTCTCGTGACAGCTGCTGTAAATGATAGGGGGGGTCTCTTTGATGGCACCGCCATATTTCCCTGTCTAACGCTCGCCTCTTTCCTCCCCAGATGGACACCAGCTAATCGATTCTCCCTCGTATACCGTGCTGCCGTCGGCTCAGCAAAACTTTCTACCAACTTGCATTTTTGTTTTTTTGGCTTTTATTTCTGATAGGGTTTTAAACTTGTGTAAAGTTGCATTATTTTTTCTTTAGCAGACCAGTTTTTTGTATGCATTTGTTTAGAGGATGGGTTTTACTTGTTGAGTGTATGCAGGTTCTCATTTTTTTTCACTTTACAAAATAATAAAAAAAAGAAAAGAATCCCAAATGTATTTTTTTTCATGTTCTTGAAGGAAGAGTCTGCATGTCCGTTCTGATCAGGATCACGTTGAAGGGCGTGCGTAGTGCCAATGATTCAAAGCTCTTGCTGTACATAACGCATCTTTCTCTTCCGTATTGTAAAGGGAAAGGGCCACCAGGACCCCATTTACAGGCCGCCAACGTAGTCCTAATCCAAGAACTTTGACGCGGTTGGCATCCCTCCATTTGTTTCCATGGTGATTGCATCAAAACGGAACCGCTGAATGTTTGCCTTGTTCCAATAGCCTGTACTCCACTACAATCTCCTATATCTGTTTCAAGCTGCCTGGGTTATTGGGAGGGGAGGTGGTGGGGGGGGGATATCATGCAGTTTTTGGCATAGGGCCACTTGGTTTTTACTTGCTAATGGTAATTTGGCTTGTAACTGTATTTAATGTTTTAAAGACTAGTGTTCTCAGCAAAAACCTTAAATAAATGTATTTTCTAGTGACTCAAGCTGTCTGTAACTCCTTCCTTTAAATACTTTTTGTGGCTGGGGGGTTAGTCTTATAAAAGATGAGATAAATGGGGGGGGGGTACTTGGGTGACAGAGGCCTGAGGTCAGGATTCTTTGAGAATTTGGGGTGGGTAAAGAGGTCAGAAATAAAATGAGTAATGGGGGTATATGGATGAGCTGCTGTCATGGCTTCTACAAAGGCCGTTCACGCGGGAGTGGACGGCGCCATCTTGACTAAGAGTCCAGTTTTAGCTCCGCCCCCTGCGGGCGCGCGCTGTGTTCACTATCGGCCGCCATATTGGGACTCCAATCGCTTCCGCGAAGCGCACCCTGTACGCTTTCCTTTTTGTGTCTTTAAATAAGAAGGGTATTCACGAAGCGTTAGATCGTTGGGGGCACTGGCAGGGAGGACTCTATGCGCTCCCTGAACGGGTTTGTTGGTTGGGTGTAGCAAGATGGCGGCCCCAGCGGAAGTAAGGCCCTTCCCGGAAGCGGCGAGGAGCGCGCACGGCGGGGCGTGTACGGCCTTCATTCGCCATTCCTGAGGGTGGGAGCTGAGAAAGCGGGGATCCGAGCCGGGACCGGTGAGTGTCTGCTGGGGATGACTATCTGTGAGGTCATTAATATCAAATAAACCCCTATATAAGAGATGTCTCTGAACCGGGGTATGTGACCCAGCGAGCAGGCCGGGGGCAGGCGGGCACTGACAGTGCGGGTGACACCTGAGGGATGGCCCCCGAGCTCGGTGTTTGCGGATAAATGATACTGTCCCGGCAGTAAGCAGTAAGGGACCCGCCCGGTGCCGCACCCGGTATTTCAGAATAAGCCCCGGTAACCATTTGTCCCCTCTTCCCATGGTGATGGGGCAATCCTTTGTAGCTCACGGGGCATCGTTATCAAGACAGGGCTCCTGCAGCGGGGAGGAAAGGGTAAAAAAAATTAAAAATGGGCAAATAATTCAGATATTAAATAAAATATATTTGTCATTTTGGAATTGAATATTTTGAAAGAAATCTGAATTTTGAATCTCTTCTAATAAACTATGAGACTCCAGGACTGTGTAGCAGAGCACTGTAATGATGACACCTTTAGAGATCTGTCACTTTTTCCCCCAAATATGCTTAATAAAACCATGTAACGGGGTTATGGATCAAAATGAATAACTAATAAGTATCAGGAACCCATGTTAGCGATGGGAGCGATCAGGACCTACATGATTATTAGGATCAGAGCCGTAGCTGCCGCCCTGTCAGCTTGACTTTACTGCTAGGGACAGGGTGGTAGATAAGTGGAACAGGTTCCCGGCAGAAGTGGTAGCGACTTATACAGTGATTTCCAAGGAATGGGGCCGAACGGGTCTGATCTGCCGGCAGATTCTGTGCTTCCATGTCTGTTTTTATTCCTCCCCAGCCTTTGTTAACGGGGAAGAAGCAGAAGGTTCCGAACGTTACGGCAGGAAACTCGTTCTAAACGCTGGTTTCTGGCTTTTTAATCTAAATGGCGTGTTTCCAGCATAGCGTGTTTTGTGTATAAATATCTATCGCTTACAATGACCGGGAACACAAGCGACTTCGTGTGGGGAGGAAAACCACTTATTTACCACCGAGCCCGATTCAGCGCCTTGAAGCCTCTTTCGTAAAGACACAAAAAAAGTAGCGAGCGATAATAAACACTAATAATCATATATGTATCTAAATGTATTCATTTCATAATATATTACAGATTATATACAAAGTTATTATATATTCTATCATTATATACACCGTTACTAACAATACGGACGCTAACAATAAAAAATATATCTAAACGGATATCTAAAAATCTATACATATATAAAAAGATATATATCAAGAAATATCTAAAAATAGATATATAAATAGATACCTAAAAATAGATATATAAATAGATATATATTAATAAATACCTAAAAATAGATATATAAATATATAGATATATAAATAGATACCTAAAAATAGATATATAAATAGATATATATTAATAAATACCTAAAAATAGATATATAAATATATAGATATATAAATAGATACCTAAAAATAGATATATAAATAGATATATATTAATAAATACCTAAAAATAGATATATAAATATATAGATATATAAATAAATACCTAAAAATAGATATATAAATAAATACCTAAAAATAGATATATAAATATATAGATATATAAATAGATACCTAAAAATAGATATATAAATAGATATATATTAATAAATACCTAAAATATATTTATAAATATATAGTGATATATTAATAAATATATTAATATTAATAGATATATATGTTAAAAAAAAATAAAAAATTATATATATATATATATACACACACACTTTTTCCAAAATAAGAACTATAGTGCAGGGGAGGAATTAGTGCTCGTTGTCAAAGTATCCAAAATGTTTAATGTAAACGGTTTCCGGATCTGTTGATTTTTAGGGCGTTATAAGTAAATATCGGTTGGTTAGGTACTTGGACGCGTTCTGCGTTGATGTGAGTTCAGGAGGGTAGGGCGTCGGGGGGGGGGGGCTGATGAGCATAATGTTAATTAGTTGGGCTGTGGATCCCTGTGACCCCGCGTATTTTATTTGTTGTGCGCGTAAGTAGCTTTTTGTACATTGAGCAGGGTTGGCAAACGGGGGCAACGTGTCTGTTAAATAACGTGCAGCTGAGATCACCTGCCCTTTCTTCCTCCCCAGCGTGCCACGCTGAAACATGGCCGAGCACGAACCCACCTCAGAGCAGCTGGCCCAGATTGCCGCAGAGAACGAGGAAGACGAGCATTCCGTCAACTACAGACCCCCGGCCCAGAAATCCATCCGGGAAATCCAAGAGCTGGACCAGGACGACGAGAGTCTGCGCAAGTACAAGGAGGCGCTGCTGGGGCCGCTGCCGGCTGCCATTGGTGAGTCCGTTGCCTTGGGGGGGGGGTGGTATTATATACAGCATGAGGCGGTATATAAATGAAGGGTACGTATAGGGTGTCGGATATGCTGTAACTATTCTTCGTTGTCTTTCTTAGACCCTCATGCTCCGAATGTGGTGGTAACCAAACTGACCCTGGTATGTGCGAGCGCCCCCGGCCCGCTGGAGCTGGATTTGACGGGTAGGTGGGGGTTTACTCTGATATTTTGGGGGCAGGTCTTGTGCCTCTGGTTAAAAAGCGAGGGCCGGTTTGCTGATTATTCACCCATCCAAATCCTCATCCCTGTTGGAAGCCATTGAGGCTTTGTGGCTACAGAAGGAGCGAGACTAACGCTGGCGAGTGAATACGGCCCCATTACTAGTAAGCGACGAGTCTGTATAACCGCGGGGGCTCCGCAGCTTCCAGAGTTAAGTCACCTGAGATTGTGTGGCCGTGGAAGCTAAATGTTTAACCCAACTGATTCTGTCTCTGTCACCAGGTGATCTGGAGAAGTTCAAAAAGGAGTCGTTCACTTTGAAAGAAGGTGTGGAATACAGGATTAAAATCAGCTTTAAGGTGAGGAGCCTCCTGGGCCATCAACACCCTCCATGGGCAGATTTCTTTCTAATATATATATAAAGCCATTAGAGCTTTATCAGTGAAGGCTGCTGCTTCCCGATGTCCATTAAGTACCCAAGAACCCAACGTAAGCGAGACCCGGGAGCCACAATTCACCAGGTCCTCTAACCCTTATTTTTTAAGTTGTTTCCCCCACTTATTTTCCTTTATTCCTCACAAATCAGAAATAAAGTAGAATAAAACCACCGGGTCGGGCTTTGTCGGCAGGGCTTGGTCGGGGCATGGAGAGCGTTTATGTTACAAGGAGGCCGTTCTCATTTTGCAGGTGAACAAGGAGATCGTATCTGGCTTGAAATACCAGCAGCAGACGTACAGAAAAGGCGTGAGGCGTAAGTAGGATTTTCCGCGGAGGTCGCTCCTAAATCAGCAGCTATGTTTGCGTTTCGTGCCGAACCCTTTCATTCCCATCTTCTTTATGGTAAAGCTACTGCAGCCTTGAAGGTGACACTGGAGAGCAGGTGATGAACCCCCCCCCTGACGTGTTCTAACCAGCCCCTCTCTTTATGTGCAGTGGACAAGTCAAACTACATGGTTGGCAGTTATGGCCCCCGTGCCGACGAGTACGAGTTCCTCACCCCAATCGAGGAGGCTCCCAAAGGCCTGTTGGCTCGAGGCTGTTACAACATGAAATCCCTCTTCACTGATGATGACAAAACCAACCACCTCTCCTGGGAGTGGAACCTGAACATCAGCAAAGAATGGAAGAACTAGGCCGGAGCCAGAGCAGTCTCCCGAAAGGGGTCCCGACGCCCCCCCACCACCACTCCTTCCACTCTCTGAGAAGAGTGGTGTCTCCTCTCCCTCTCCCCCCATCTCCCCCCCACCACCCCGAAAATGCCAAGTGGGTTTGACATTTCCGTCTGTAGTGGGCGCCGTCTGTCTAACCCGGCTCTGCCTTCCTGTGTTACGCGCTGCAGGACATCTGGGATGGAGGGAATGGTTTGTTTGCCCCGAAAGGCAGGGTCAGCCGTGACGAGCCCCCCCCCTCCCCCTATCCACCCAGACTCATATATATTGTGATTGTCACCTGGTTTGCCGCCCGTCCTGCAACGTGTGTGCGTGTTTTTATTTTTATGTAGCCATGTTGCCTTAATAATTAGTAGATCTGTTGCAACAGGGGCCGGTGTCTTCTTCTAACGTAACGCTCCTCGGCGCGCCTCGCTTTACTGATCTGCCCCGTGTGGTAGCCCCTCCCCCGCCGGGCGGAGCCATCCCGCTAATTACAAGCTGCTCATAATTATTATTAATATATATTTTTGTCAGGGTCGCACGGCACTTATCTGTGTAATATCCCAAGATTTTATTTCCTTCATCATCACGTAGGACCAAACTAACGCTTATCGATGTCCGAGGTTTGTCTCGCTCGCCCACCTCGCCCCTTCTCGGGGTGCTGGATCCGGACAGTTGTTTTTTTTTATGGCATGTGCTTTATGATTTTATGTGCCGGTTTATCCGCTCTCATCGTTAGGGAGCTGCTTGTCTGTGGTTCGTCTGCTTCATCTCGCGCGGCGTCCCGTCTGACTTCTAGTTGTCGCTCAGACAGGCTGCCTTACGTCCGGGGGATGTCCTGACAGCGCCCTGCTCCTGGATAACCCATATTTATTGCCTTGATAACGCGTGTTTCCTCTGCTCCTTAAACACACCGTGCCACCCTAGGGCGACAGCTTCTGGTGCCTTGAGCCGGGATACGGTGGGCTGTCTCTGTTCATGGCAGGCTGGAGAATATTAGGGGTGGGGGGGGTTGGCTTCCTGCTCTTCTTGTGGACAGAGAGAACATTTTGTGTTTTACTTTTTTGTTTTTTGTATTTGTTTTTTTTTGTCTGTAACCTCTCCCCGAGCCAGATCAGCATGATTGTCATCTGCTTTCCTTTTTATGAGAAATAAAAGTATTCCGACTGGCCGTGTTCCGCTTCCTGTCCGTCTTTGAGCGTGTTGCAAGAGGTTACCGGAAAAGAGGTCACCCTCCAAGAGACCACAGTGCTGTCTTTGCTGTTTAGCCAGTATGGCAGAGCGCTGCTGCAGGGTCAATGGATTCATAATCCCCCCCCCCCAAAAAAAAAAAAGCCCTGACTGGTCCTAGGCTCCCGGCGGGAAATTCTTGTGCAGAACCAGCTCTGGAACGAGTGCGGTTTCATTCCAAAGAGTCGGTCGGAGACCCGATTTGACATCATTCTAAACATCGATGCAGAACTGCAGCTGCCTCCTAGTGGCAACCAGCAGGGGGCATCCTAGGGCTGCAAGTGATCAGCACCTTGCTGCTTTCGTAAGACTTGATAGAAATCGCTTCTTTTGAAGAAAAACGTTGAAAAACTGAGCATAACCACTTTCACTACTTTTTTATCTGTAGCTTTTGTAGAAACCTCTATGGGGTGATGGACGGGTTGGTATTGAAGGGTTAATGTTTGCAACTGGGGCTACGGGCAAGTGAACGTCTGGGCAAAGCGCCTGAACCTAATTAAGCTTTTTTACTTAATTACATTTGGGTGAAAGTAACGCGTGTTCCATACCTTTTAGAAGTTCCGTAGGGGATCCGGCGCTTGTCAGACCCAAGAATGACCATAAATGGTGTTCTAACTAAAAAGAACGGCTGAAAATCCCCGGTGCGGGTGTCAGGCGGATCGTGGTGCGGGTGTCAGGCGCATCGTGGTGCGGGTGTCAGGCGGATCGTGGTGCGGGTGTCAGGCGGATCGTGGTGCGGGTGTCAGGCGGATCGTGGTGCGGGTGTCAGGCGGATCGTGGTGCGGGTGTCAGGCGGATCGTGGTGCGGGTGTCAGGCGGATCGTGGTGCGGGTGTCAGGCGCATCGTGGTGCGGGTGTCAGGCGGATCGTGGTGCGGGTGTCAGGCGGATCGTGGTGCGGGTGTCAGGCGGATCGTGGTGCGGGTGTCAGGCGGATCGTGGTGCGGGTGTCAGGCGGATCGTGGTGCGGGTGTCAGGCGGATCGTGGTGCGGGTGTCAGGCGCATCGTGGCGGATAATGTTACTGCCGCTGACCCTGGGGCAGCTGTGTTTGAGTAGCAGGGGAGGTCATGTCACCGTGAGCTGCTGGAAAGTCCAGGCACTGACCCGACGACCGTCACGTCTGTACACGCTGACCGCAAATAATGAGGCGGCCCGATGGAGCCTCTCTGGCTGAGGATGATAGGAGGAGCAGGGCAGCCACATGGCTGCGCCCAAAGCAGGGTTGTATAACCTGCGCCGTTTCATTTGTTGACGGACAGAACGTTGAAGATCAGCTGAAGATGAGAACGTTCCGCAGAGTTTTCGAGGTCCTCAGACCCGTGTGCTCAGAGTCAGGCTGATCCCTGAAACTGGTCAGGAGATGGATTTGGATCACCACCTTCTCTCGGGGTGATGGGGGGGGGGGGGGATTGCACACCAACAGCTGTGGGCCCCCAGAAGCTACCATAGCTTACTGTAGACCACGATGGTTAATATGGGGGCGCGTTTAATCATTGCCTTTCTTGGGTATTGTTGATCCAGCAAGAAATCTTAAGAAGATCTTTGTCCAAAATACCCCAGAAAGTATGGCTTTCCGTTCTACGTGCCGATGATCAACGAGACCACAGCAAGCTGCCGTAGGCGAGACATGATGAGAAACGTTGGGTCGTAGCTCGAGAACCTCATGGTGGTGCCCAAGACAGACGCCTGGTTGGTCCATATGGCCTGGCCAGGCTCGCTATAAGGAAGCCCCTGTACCCTCTATAGACTACATCTACAAGAGAGCGAGGTCCGCTCATCAACGTGAAACACGATCTAGCGACTCCTGTGCGGGATGATCTACTGCGGGCGATAAGCCGGGCGCTCGGATTGGGCAGGCAGACGCGGGGCGCGGAGCGCCGAGTTCTGTAATCCTTTTATCAGAACTTACCGAAGAAGCGAGTTTCCTCTTCCCTCTAAAGATCCTCGGTTTACTTAGCAGAATAAATCTGAATTATCTTACAGAGACACCGTATATATTTATTCACCTGAGCAGAAAACTGTAACCAAAAGTTACTAAACAATGATTTTATTTGTAGAATGTGATTGCATCGAAAACATATATAAATTATATCAAATATATAAAATATACAATCATCCTGCTGCTTGGCTTTAGAGAATATATACAGTAACAACCCCCAGCGCTGTATACAGTAATATAACCCCCCAGCGCTGTATACAGTAATATAACCCCCAGCGCTGTATACAGTAATATAACCCCCCAGCGCTGTATACAGTAATATAACCCCCCAGCGCTGTATACAGTAATATAACCCCCAGCGCTGTATACAGTAATATAACCCCCAGCGCTGTATACAGTAATATAACCCCCAGCGCTGTATACAGTAATATAACCCCCAGCGCTGTATACAGTAATATAATCCCCCAGCGCTGTATACGGTAATATAACCCCAGCACTGTATACAGTAATATAATCAGTCATGTGATATTTTGGGTTACTCTCCCGACTCAAACACCACACTGAGCTGATGCTTTACAGCAACGCTAATGAAGTCTGTTCCTCCATAGACTTTTATCAGTCAGAGGATCTGGCTGGTGATTAAGACCGAGGTATTCTATTGTTTCCCATGGGCAGTATAATAAGGAGTCGGAGTGTTTGTCTAGTAGATCAGGGATCAGATAACAGAGCGAGAACTCAAACAGCTAATATACAGCCGCCTGAAAACTTTATATTATGGGGCAAAAACTAGAACGGTTTTAAAAAGAAAACAAGATTTTAGAAAACGTATTTTTTTAAATAAAACGCGGCCGGTGTTCTTTAAGACAAAGCTCAGCCGATGAGGAAGCAGGCGATGGGAATCGCTTTGTCTGAATAATCGTGTAGCAGGTTTGGAGCGGCCGTGTCTTAATGGGTTAACCCTTCGGGTGTTACTGCGAACAGGATCAGCAGGTCGGAGAGCCACGTGCTAATTGGGTGTTCCAGATAGCTCATCGATGGTCCGGAGGAACCAGATCTGCTTCTGGATTACCCGCGGGGGGGGGCCTGATCTGCCCCCACGTCCCCCGTGCAGCTTGCTGACCCGGTGGCACGCTGGCAGACTGGGGTGACGTGTCCTAAACGGCACACGCCTGGCTGAGCAAACACAGCACATCCCTATGGTGCAAGAGTCCTGAGTGATCTCACATGCCAACACTCCCGCCTCTGGAGTGACAGCCCCGACGCTCGGCATGCCGACAGTGTACTCAGTCTGCCGTCACACAGCCTCCACTGTACCCTCCAATGCCCCCCATTATCCATTTAAAAGGGGCATCGTATTCTGCGGGCCAAATATTAGCACCGATTAAAGGGGCTGGGAGAGCCTTGCTCGCAATCTAGAAGCAGCTGCTAAAAAGGTCTAGAGGTTCACGTCAGGGCAAAAGGGTTAAAACGCAGTCCACCGCGAGCCGTTAGGACTAGTGGGGCAATAATTCGGTCTCTGGCAAACAAAAAGTATCACCCAACTACTAGAATGCCCGCTGTCCCGGTAAACGCATAACAAGAAAGCAGACAGGGCGCCCAGTTGCCCCCCGTTGGCACTCCAGCATGCGCGTTGCGGGTTTTCATTGATTTTAAACAAAACTCACCGAAAGACCCCCCCCCCCTTAGCAGCGGTGGCCGGTTATGTCAAAAAGGGTCTGGAGGAGCGTGGAGATTCTGCTACTGGACATACTGGGAGTGCTTTGTTACTGGAAGCACACTGGGACCTGTGAGATTTTGTTACTGGGGGTACTGGTGTTACAGGGTCACCGTACCCAAGGCTGGGTCCCCTGTTTGAGGTCTGAGGAATCACCAGTCAGTCCCTCATACGGATCGCACTCAGCTATCCACGGATCATCCAGACCACCATTCGTAGCAAACCAAGAAGAACTCTCTTTATTACAAACACACAGAACTTATATACAAGCTCAATGCAATGTGTACCGAACCCAACCCCCAATCCCATCACTCACATCCCATCACAAATCCCATCAGTATACAGGGGATGTATCAGGTGAGGGGATTAAGGGATATAATGGGTTCCCCCACCTGTGTTATCCCCCCTGTAGTGCGGGTGCCGTCTGGGCAGACAGGGCTGTGCTGGCTGATTAAGAGCCCCAGCCAGATTATAGGATCGTCTCTTTGAAGGCTGGGGCTGAATCCACATCAGTCTCTGGGCCGGTTACACAATAAACACAATATAATATATTACCGGGTCACGGGATACGGAACCGGACACAAAAGTGCTCCGTGACCCGGCTAAACTTCATATGACATAAGAGCCAGCTAGCCTGGCCCTGTCACAACTGGGAGCTGTGTGGTTCTGTTACTGGGGGCACTGTGAATCGTGCGGTTCTGTTGCTGGTGGCACTGGGAGCTGTGGTTCTGTTGCTGGTGGCACTGGGGGATGTGTGGTTCTGTTACTGGTTGCACTGGGAGCTGTATGGTTCTGTTACTGGGGGCACTGGGAGCTGTGTGGTTCTGTTACTGGGGGCACTGGGAGCTGTGTGGTTCTGTTGCTGGTTGCACTGGGAGATGTGTGGTTCTGTTGCTGGTGGCACTGGGAGCTGTATGGTTCTGTTACTGGGGGCACTGGGAGATGTGTGGTTCTGTTGCTGGTGGCACTGGGAGCTGTGTGGTTCTGTTGCTGGTGGCACTGGGAGATGTGTGGTTCTGTTGCTGGTGGCACTGGGAGCTGTGTGGTTCTGTTACTGGTGGCACTGGGAGCTGTGTGGTTCTGTTACTGGGGGCACTGGGAGATGTGTGGTTCTGTTGCTGGTGGCACTGGGAGCTGTGTGGTTCTGTTACTGGTGGCACTGGGAGCTGTGTGGTTCTGTTACTGGGGGCACTGGGAGCTGTGTGGTTCTGTTGCTGGTGGCACTGGGAGATGTGTGGTTCTGTTGCTGGTGGCACTGGGAGCTGTGTGGTTCTGTTACTGGGGGCACTGGGAGCTGTGTGGTTCTGTTACTGGGGGCACTGGGAGCTGTGTGGTTCTGTTGCTGGTTGCACTGGGAGCTGTGTGGTTCTGTTGCTGGTGGCACTGGGAGATGTGTGGTTCTGTTGCTGGTGGCACTGGGAGCTGTGTGGTTCTGTTACTGGGGGCACTGGGAGCTGTGTGGTTCTGTTACTGGGGGCACTGGGAGCTGTGTGGTTCCGTTGCTGGTTGCACTGGGAGCTGTGTGGTTCTGTTACTGGTTGCACTGGGAGCTGTGTGGTTCTGTTACTGGGGGCACTGGGAGCTGTGTGGTTCTGTTACTGGGGGCACTGGGAGCTGTGTGGTTCTGTTGCTGGTGGTACTGGGAGATGTGTGGTTCTGTTACTGGTGGTACTGGGAGATGTGTGGTTCTGTTACTGGGGGCACTGGGAGATGTGTGGTTCTGTTACTGGTGGTACTGGGAGATGTGTGGTTCTGTTACTGGGAGCTCTGGTTCTGTATAAGGCCTGGGGTGCTCTGCGGTTCTTTTTATACGAGGAGTGGCGGGGGTAACTCTCTCGCTCCCAGTCGCCCGTCACGCCCCTGGTGGGACCCCAACTCCCCCCACCCCTTTGGTAATCTCTGCGGTTTTGGACTGTCATAGCCGAGTGACAGCCCTCTGCCCAATAAGGGGCCTCTCTGCGCCACTTTTCTGGTCACGTGGGAGGGGGCAGGCCCCGGAAGCAGCGCGCGGCCCAGTCAGAAGTCACCACGAGCCGCTGGGTCGCTGATATAAGGCGCATGCGCGTAGGGCGGCCTCACAGCGCCACGTCCCGTACACCGGATCCGTCATGTTGCGCCTAGTGCTCGCTCTCTGCCTGTTCAGCCTGATCCGGGCCGCTATCCCGGAGGAGAACGATGTGCTGGTGCTGAAGAAGGACACCTTCGATGAGGCGCTGAAGGAACACAAGTACCTGTTGGTGGAGTTCTGTGAGTGACACTGCGGCGACCCCTATAGGGCCTGGGCGGGACTCGGGGGGGACTGGGCCTCATAATCTAATTCCAGTGACTCCAAAGTACCAGGGTAGCGCCGGTTGGGCCTCCGCAGTGCTCCGCGCTACAATTTGATCTACAAGTGTCCTGGCCAGTCAGCGATGGCGCTAGAATCTACCGGCCAATCGTCGCGCGGGGGAGGCGGGACTCAGCGGAGCGGGTGGTGGTTGCAAGTTTGGTTGACGTGTACTTACTAAGTAGACATGTCACCCCTGGGGGTGTGAAGGGGGGCAGCTGTACAATGACTGCCCTTGGTTAACTTAATGGCAGAGGGTATTGGTGGGGCTATAACCCCCCCTTTTTTTAAACCAGAAATTGCATATCGCTCAATGAGTTAATGCCAGCTTGTGGTGGACGAAGTACCCTGAAGAGGGCAAAATCTGACGTCACTAAGGATTCATGGCAGCTATTGGTGAATTATGCCCCCTAAATAGGCAGGTATGAGATGGGAATCTCATTATTTGTTTTACATAGCACCGTCCCATTCTGTAGTGCAGCACAGTGGGTGTTACTAAAGATGGCTCCACCAATGTTTAAGAGCCTTTGTGATTCTGCAAGTAACATTGGCCTTTGTGGAGAGTTAGTAAAGTTACAGCATTGGCTGTGAGGGGTTTAACGAGTACCCCGGAGGGGGGGGTTATTACTACGTCCTGTAAATGACGGGCAGACTTCTGCGTTCCTGGTGTTCCTGCTTTGCGTGGTTTTCCTATGGAGTATCAATGCAACTTTGAGAACTTTGTATCAAACTCCCTTAGTAAAGGATTGACTTCCTGAGATCACTTCTACTACCCCTCCTAAACTTTGCCCCTGATGTGTAGACGTGACTCGCCGTAGACATCTGGTCTGCATACCATGTTGGTGTGTATAAGGGGTAGAAGACCAAGACCTGCGTGTACGTGCACGGATCATTGACCTCTAGCACTTTTCAGCAGCTACGGGGGACTTGTATTTGGGGGGGGGGTGGCTGTAACAGAATCCTTTAAATGTAATATATATATATATATATATTTATTACATCACACCCATTGTACAGCGCTGCAGAATATGGCGCTACATAAAACAAGTAACAGACCCTAACGCTGCTTGTAATTGAATACATAATTGCAAGCTCTTATGAAGCTAGTGGAGGAAGAAAGTTTATGTTGAAATACTTCTTGGAAACAAAGCAAGAAAAAATTCTTCTGAATGCAGAAGAAAGTTGTCAATTTCCGCTGGCTTCTGTGCAAACCCCTGGCTACACGAGAAATCTATGTGATCGCGGCCGTCTGCAACGAGCTTTACTGATCTAGTTTTAAACATAGTTTGAATTAGTTCGGATCCGATTTGTCCGGGTCCCGCCCGCGCCGACGGCATTGGATCGGCTATGTAGAGAATATTCCTACGTGTGATCGCGTGAGCCTCAAGCTGGCGGCGGGAAGGGCCAAGAATCGTTGGCGATGCTGTTCTAGGCTTGCTAGCTAAATTCGGTTGCGGTGAACTTCTTGTGCGTTCCGTTTTCAGATGCTCCATGGTGCGGTCACTGCAAGGCATTGGCACCGGAATACGAGAAGGCTGCCGGGATACTGAAAGGAGAAGGTTCCGAGATCAAATTGGCCAAGGTAGATGCCACAGAGGAGTCTGAGCTGGCACAGCAGTTTGGTGTTAGAGGCTACCCAACAATCAAGTTCTTCAAGAATGGCGACAGGACTTCCCCCAAGGAATATTCAGGTAATTGCTTACCCGTGCGCCAGAGTGGGCTTACAAGAGGCTAGTAGCGGTATGGGGGGCTGTTCTAATGGCTGGCTAATGTTGACCTGACTGGTTGCGCCCGGCAGACGGGTCTTGTGGCGGTCCCTGTTTTGTACGGCGTTGTGTAATGGTAATCTGGTTCTCACACAGCTGGCAGGGAGGCAGCCGACATCGTGAACTGGCTGAAGAAACGGACAGGTCCAGCCGCCGCAACTTTGAGCGATGAAGCCGCTGTGGCAGCCCTTGTGGAGGCCAACGAAGTTGCAGTGATTGGGTTCTTTAAGGTGCGGCGCAAAAGAAAAAGGTCTTTGTGTGTCTGATGCTGCAGCCCACCCGAAATGCTGTAGCTTTTACGGTATAGATCCTCCCCAATGGACTATTAAGCCATTCATATTGTCAGTTACAGTAACTCCACATCCCAATATCATTTAAGGTCATTGAGGTAAGGTTGGCATTTAGACCTCTGTCGTGCTGCGATAAACTGCAAGAGAGGGTAGATGCATAAAGTCCCGATCTGGACATGGCTGCGTAGTACAGGCTTATTTTAGGATAACTTGGGCATTATGGATCTGTTTGACTTTGCCCCATTGAACTTGATATCATAGGAACATGTCTGCTGGAGCAGATGGATAACAGGACTTTGTTCTGATATCTACCACTAGGTAGACACCGCAGATATGTTAAACTGCCCCACCCTGACGGCAGCAAGCGAGCCTGTCGTACAAACCTCTGTGCCGTCGGCATTGGTAGTGAAAAGGCCAGGGGTGTGTTAACGTCTCTCACCAAATACAGATTCTGATCAATCTCTGGGCAGATGAATACATGTAGTTCTGTTGATTCCTTGGTTATAAACTATTTAACACAGGTTGTCTAGATCTAGCTTTATTGAGCAGAGGGCCTGACTTGTCTGTTTCCCCATCGCTTTACGGTTTCTCAGGATACAGAGTCCGACCTGGCGAAAGCTTTCCTGCAAGCGGCCGAGGCAGTGGACGACGTTCCGTTCGGGATAACCTCCAACGAAGCTGCTTTCTCTAAATATGAAGTCGAGAAGGACAGCGTTGTCCTCTTCAAAAAGGTAAGGTTCTCGCAGGATCCGAGACACTTCTTCATTGGTGGGGGCGGCAAACCAAGGTTTCTGAAACCCACCTGGTTGTCTTAACGCGGCACTTTATCCCTACGTGGTGGACGTGCTTTGCTCTGCGTTATGAATGCGCGCAGATTTGGCTTTGATTCATCCGCTGCATATGCAAAAGCATGAATTCTCGGTGGCTCTGGTCTTCTGACATGTTATGCTTAACACTCTGTCCTGGGCTGTCGACCTTCATTCCTGGCCAAGGGGGGGGGTTGGGTTCTCAGAAATGGCAGTTGGAAAGTTTCTCTGATGAAGCTGGTCTTGGCACCGGTTCTGAAGTCTTGTGCATCTGCCCCGTTTGTCAGTGTATTTATGTGCTGCTGGCGTGTGCCTCCTCCGGTCACACCTCTGTTACAACATGTCCCAAGTTTACTTCACTGCCGCTGCTCACTGGCCGTCGAGGCTCCTTCTGGATCTGTTGATGCCCACCTGTGACTCGAGGGGCAGATGTTTCTTGTGCGCATGACTGGACCGCGTGGCAGTAATCCGTCACAACTTGTGTAGCATATACAAGACTTTCCATGCATCGTTCCTGTACTGGCTTAAGTGTTTGTCGGTTTGAGATCATGTTCCCTTTTTATTGCTCCTCCAGTTTGATGAAGGCCGAAACAACTTTGAAGGCGAGGCCACAAAAGATGAGATCTTGAGCTTCATAAATGCCAACCAGCTGCCTCTTGTTATAGAATTTACTGAGCAGGTGAGCGAGTTGTATCTTTTGTCTTGTCTTGTCTTGGGGGGGGGGGGGGGCGGCGGGGGTTCTTTCTGTTCCCTTTTCTATCCTTGCAATGTCGTCTCATGTTCTTTTGTGTTCCACAGACTGCACCAAAGATCTTTGGTGGAGAAATCAAGACTCATATCTTATTCTTCCTGCCAAAAAGTGCCTCTGACTACCAAGACAAGCTGGACAACTTCAAGAAAGCTGCTGCGAGCTTCAAGGGGAAGGTGAAGCGACCGCTCTCTTCTATGTACGAGTATTTGTTGTTCTCCTGGGATCTGCGCAGTTAATGATATCCATATTTCCCCGTAGATCCTCTTTATCTTCATCGATAGCGAGCACACAGACAACCAGCGTATCCTTGAGTTCTTTGGTTTGAAGAAGGAAGAATGTCCAGCTGTTCGTCTCATTACTCTGGAAGAAGAGATGACCAAGTACAAGCCAGAGTCCGATGACCTTTCTGCCGAGAAGATCAAGGAGTTCTGCGACCTCTTCTTGCAGGGCAAGGTCAAGGTGAGTTGCACTCTACAATTGTTCATAATCTAACGTGAGATTTGTAGCTTGGGTCACCTTGTAAGCGCTCTTGTTATGTTTAGCCTCATCTTATGAGCCAAGATGTACCTGAGGACTGGGACAAGAACCCCGTGAAAATACTGGTGGGAAAGAACTTTGAAGAAGTGGCCTTTGATGAGTCGAAAAATGTATTTGTGGAATTCTGTAAGTGTTTTTTCCCTCCCCTCTCAACCTCTTTAAATGAAAAGCTGAATTTGATCTTTAACGGAACTTAACATTTTTCGTCTACATCTAGATGCACCGTGGTGTGGTCACTGCAAGCAGCTGGCACCAATCTGGGACCAATTAGGGGAGAAGTTCAAGGACAATGAAAACATCGTTATCGCAAAGATGGACTCGACAGTCAATGAGATTGAAGCTGTGAAAATCCACAGCTTCCCCACATTAAAATTCTTCCCTGCAGGAGCAGAGAAAAAAGTATGTACGCGGTGTCGCCTCTCCTACCAAGTCATGTGTGTGAGACGGTTCTCCTTACACACGTGCTCACAACTCTCAATGCATTCACTTCCAGGTAGTAGATTATAACGGGGAGAGGACGCTGGACGGATTTACAAAGTTCCTGGAAAGCGGGGGCCAGGATGGAGCTGCCGATGAAGTGAGTATTGATGTCACATGGTGTAAAAGTGTTTCCTAGCCGAAGAATCCCAGAGCAAAGCCTTGCGACATGTTTGTTACTTCAAACAGACATCTGTTGGCTACTATGTCTGCCGATGCTAAATCTCGCCCACCGAGCCATCCAGCGGTGGTTCTCAAAGGCTTCTGTATTAAGTCATTACGATGCAAGTTGAGTACATGGTCCAGGCACTGGATCACTCTTCTGACTTTACACCGGAATCTGTCCATTCATTGATAACTCGCTGCTCTAGTATTACCCCATCAGTCCAAACAGCACTTAATTTGTCTTGGCATGAAGTTGGCTACACAACAGGCATGACATTGGATACTGTTGGTGATAGTAAGGTATCGGCCCTCTTGGTAGTTACCTTAAATACCATAACCTCTAACTTTTTTTTTTCCCCCCCTTTATATAGGACCTTGAAGATTTGGAAGATGCAGAGGAACCAGAGTTGGAGGATGATGATGATGATGACCAACCAAAGAAAGACGAGTTATAATTTCTAGCCGTGGAAGTCACCAGCTAGAGGACACTAAGAGGGTGGAGGCGACGTTCTGTGACATCAGAGCTCTGAAAATCCAGGGAAATTTTAGTTTTGTCAAACTGTATATGTATTTCTTTTTATTTTATTGTAGGGTCTTTTGTGGTAAAGGGAGCTGAGACTTGTAAGGTTTTTTGTTTTTTTTCCTCACTGTGATGCAGTTGTTTTTTTTTATATACTTGTGTAAATTTTGGCACTTGTGGCTTTCTGTATTTTTTATTTTTGTCTTGATGATGGGACAGAATCCCTCCCATGGCTGGTGACAGAATTAAAGGGCTTTTACCCTCCCGCCGCCACTGTAGCTTGCTCCCTGGGCCTCCCTTTTTCCGCTGTAGGTTAGTCCTGCCGCGCATGTTAAAGCCCCAGTCACTCTCCTATGCCAGGTGCCCCCGTGCTCCGTGCAGAATTCAGTATTCGGTGCAGTTGGGAGGGTAGGGAGACCCTCGCTGTCTAACACTACTCAAAACTCTCCTCCTGCAGTGTTCAGGCCCTGACGAACACCTCCGCAGTCCTGACTTTGTATAAATTAGTCTGTTCTTGTCCTGTCCGGAAGGGCCCACGATTTGAGAAAGCAACTAATGACACTTGTGGTTTTTTTTTTTTTGGTCTGTGACAGTGTGATCAGAAGCAGTCTGATTCTGGAAGCATTCCCCCCTACCTAAGATGGAACGTGAATTGTTGGCCAAATTAAAAAAAAAAAATAATTTTAATAAATAAAACAAATTTGTCCATTTTTGTATTGTACGTGTAGCTACTGGGAGTGACGCTGGGGGTTCTTGTGCATGCGGCTTAACAAATGTTATAAATCCTGGGAAAGCGCTAAACGGGCTGATGTTCCAGAAAGTTGTCGAGGTGTGACCTTCTTATACCTCTAATAACTGCTGCTGGAGGACTAGAGCCTGGCTTTAATCCTACGGCGATGTCGGAAGGGAAATTAGATTAATTTCTTCTTTCTCTTCTACCTCCTGTAATTAGAGGATACCTTTTTGTAAATCCTCTGCTGTGGGCTGTTGCGATGGGGCTGCTTAACTCAAGAGGGGCTTTATCTGTATGGCAGGGTCCATCGTGGAAGAAGAGTATTTGATGCAGTCGGCCCTTCTATCTCCTGCGGTGCACTCCGGCTCGCACCGCGCCGATGCTTTTATAATATTGGGTAAAACGCCCCGAGCCGCATCCTACTTGGGCTATTCATATAAGTCTGGTGTGATGGGTCTGCGCACAGGGGCGGTAGGACGCCATGAAGACCCTTGAGCGGATTCTGACTTTATACTCCTTGCTGACTCCTCCCAAAGCATTAGCTTAACCAATCAAATTCCTTAAAAAAAAACAACTGGTTGCAAAGGGAATAAAAAAAATGTTCTCAAGTCCTATACCCTTCTCTCCATCCAATGCCATGTCTAACTCTTTGGGTGGTCTGGAGTCTGGCAGTGTTACCCCTCCAGCCCCGCTCTAGACCTCATCCGCCGCTTCTACTCTTAGTATCGTAGACATGCGGCTTCTCGGGCGACTCGCGATGCTGATCGCTTGGCAGCTCCGGTCTTCTGGCGAATGCCCCCCCCTCCCCTTGCCCTGCTGCTACGTTTTGGTTCTTGCTGTTGTGACCCTGAGAAGCTCGGAGCAGCTGCTCGCCTAATCAGTTGACCCGGTAAGATGAGCCTCGGTGGAGCTGCAGTGGGCGTCTGCTTTGCCCCGTTGCCTTGCAGCGCGATGAGATGAGTCCCTTAAATAGACGGCAAGGCAGGGCTATAAAAGGTTTTTTTTCGGACTCTGCCTTCGGTGGGAGCTGCGTTTTCAGATCGCCGACCGGTGACCCGCGACATGCTGAACCCGGACTTGGGGCTTTAAAACCCAAACAAAAAAAAAACCAAAAAACTTTTAGGTTTTGTTTTTTTTTTGGAACGACCACATTTCGTGGGAAGGGGGGAGACCCGTACGATTCTGTGCCGGCGGATATCGTTACCTACAGAGCTGGCGCTAAGTTCCCAGTCCGCCGCCCCTGATCACGGCATCCTCAGAATGCGGTATTACCCCACGCACCGCACTTCACGCGGCCTGCGATCCGCGCGGACCGTGCGCTTCCCTAACGACATACTCTTCTTGGATCACATTCGACAGGGTGACCTGGAACAAGTCGGGAGATTTATCCGGGCGAGGAAAGTGACGATCGACACCATTTACTTATCAGGTGAGGAGGCCCCCCCCCCCAAAAAAAGTTGGTAAATTCTCCATGTCTAGCGATTTTATCTAATTTTTTTTTTTTTTTTAAATCTAAATCTGAAATAATTTGGTCTGATTATCGGTGGGGGGGGGCATGTTTGGATTCATTTGCATAATGAAGCTGCAGCTTGGATGTTAACCATATTAACGGAGAATTAATAGTACTGAACGCTCATTGGTTCCGGATTAATCGGAAATCCTACACGATGTCCCGAAAGGATTAAACGACGATTGGCGCTCGATAAAAAATATTTTAAGAATTTAAATTTCTTTTGTGCTGGCGGTTCGAGGATTAATGTTAATTACCGTTTATAATGAAGCTGAATCCGGTGTTTATTAGGATTATTATAGGTTTTTTTTGGGTGTGATGTCACATTGCGTTATTAGCATGCTGGGGCTGGGGCTGGGGCGTAGTGGACTCAATGCATGGATGGCTTCCAAGGTTTGAAAACTCAGGTGCGTAGATCGAGAAGACGCGTAATAGCACAAGAATGATCCCGTCAGCAGCCTTAATAGATCACCTACATGATGAGATATAGGAACAGCCTCCCAGCAGAGGTGGTAGAGGGTAATACAGTGAGGGGATTTAAACATGCATGGGATAGACATACGGCTCCTGAATCTAAGACGAGACCAACGACTGATTAAGGTTTGAGTCGTTACAGCAAGAGAAAGGGGCGACTAGACGGGGGCCGAATGGGGCCGATCTGCCGGCAGGTTCTATTTTTATATACCCTGTAAATTATTATATAAATTACGGGACCACCTTAAGAAAAAAGAATATTTAATCTGCCGCAAAAAATAATCAAAATCAGCATTAAACTCCAAAAAAATTTAGATTGCTTAAGTTTTAGCAATGCGCACAATAATAAATCTGGGGGAGAAGCTGCAGCTCCAGAGCTGAAGCAGATTGTCTGCCTCGCTTCCTATTGGGTCAAAGAACAGTCAAAGAAACATTTTTTTTTTACGGGATAAAAACACGTCTTTCAGGCTTATGGCCGAAGGGCTCAGTTTCCTATTGGCCGCTGTGATGTTGAAGCCACCCAAGTAGCCAATAGGAAATCCTAGGTCCCAGATGGGTATTTGTATAAATCTATGTATAAATCTATGAGATTATTGTCCTAGAGGTGGAGCAGACCCACTGATAAGCCCTTTCACATCTCGCCCAGGTATGGCCGCCCTGCACGAGGCGGTGCTTTCCGGGAACCTGGATTGTGTAAAGTTACTGGTGAAATACGGAGCGGATATTGAGCAGCGGGATGAGAATGGTTGGACCCCTCTGCACATGGCCTGCAGCGATGGGCATCCGCACATTGCCAGGTGAGGACCTCAACATTTCGTACTGTCGGGACACAGGGACCTATGCGTGTACACGTTACTAACAATGTTCCACCTTACATCGTCACTCTACTCCCAATGGGCCAACCGTCCCTTCCCAGAGTCCCACTTATTCCACCAGTGTGTTCTCTTCGCATGTCCTCATCTGATTTCCTTCGACCCCACCAGACATACATGGGTGATTCACGATCAATCCACCAGATATTATGGCTTGACTGCCATGGTGGACCTCTTGGTGGAGCCAAAGTCAACCACCTAACCACTGAATCCCATACCCTTAAAATGACTTATTTGGGATCTGTTTTTGGATGCCCTGCATGGGCTCCGCATTTTTCCTCAACTCGTTCCTGGTCCATCACGAATTTAGAGGTGTCTTCTTAGACCCAACAATGTTAGATCATGGACCTAATGACTTTAAGCTCTTAAGGACCAGGGACCTTCTCAAACGTTCCTACTATAGACACTATGTAAATACACATGCGCTCTACAGAAGGCGGACGTTGGTCTGAAAGCCCTTCTCTATGGTGGGGCCAAAGACCTCCTGCTAGCTAATAACATGTACGGAGCTAGTCTGTTCCTTGGTATAATCTTAGCATTCAGTTGCTGGTGGGGGGTAGGGAATGGGCCTGACATGTTTCAGACACGGTCACCAGTGATCCTACAGCCAGCCCTCTCGGTAAAATGAGAAGCTTCTCTCCCCCTTGGCTTCCTTCTCGGATTTTCAGGGAAGGCATTCGGGCTAATGTTATAAGTGGCAATTATGTCGCATGCCTGCTGTGTGCAGAGATACAAAGTTTAAGACTTGAAGGCCTGACCTTCATCTGCCTTTAAGAGCGATAACGAAGAAGACGCTGGTGGTACAATTCATACCTTCTGAGACACGTGAAGATGCGTCACGGTCAGAGGATTGCCAGGTTATGATGTCATGGAGAGTCGGGCAAACTAATGTCACTCACCGAACGAGGCTGGAAAAAAGATTTTAATGAATATTTTAATGAATCGGCAGTAAATTAACCCGTTAAAAGGAGTTATGGAAAGCGAGGACCAGAAGCCGTATGACT
Source organism: Sceloporus occidentalis (assembly GCA_023333645.1). Lineage (NCBI taxonomy): Eukaryota > Metazoa > Chordata > Lepidosauria > Squamata > Phrynosomatidae > Sceloporus > Sceloporus occidentalis. Next base: position 1,722,544 of record JALMGF010000182.1, on the reverse strand, counting down.
TAATCGTACGGCGGAGATTTGAACAACGAATTCTTTTCGGGAGAAGAAGAGACTTATTTGTCAGATGATTCAGTGATTATGGTTGGGAATGGGATGATGCACAGCGATTCGCACCGCAGGTAGCCTCTGACGTGTACATTGGAAAAATGTCACCGGGATAAAGGTCACCGCGATACGCCACATGGCAGATAACGAGTATAACCCGCGCTGCGTGCGCGTGTGTGATGTGTAAGTCATTTGGTGTATACTAGGTCTCGTTGTGCGCGTCGAGACAATAGGAGCTTTGTCAGTCTACATTTCCTATATGTGTCTGAGATATAGAAATGTGACTCTTATTTAGGGGGTGTGGCTGGAGGCGTGGCTTCATTTTGCAACCTATTTATTGCTATTTAACACCAAAACGTTAAAAAAGAAGAGTAATGTTTTATGTACACGGTTTAATTTATAAAGCCATTTCTTGCTGTTTTTATACACATAACCCTTGAGACCCTCATACCCAGCAAACATTCTGAGCGCCTACAAAATAGGGGCATCAGGGGAGGAAAGAGGGGCATCGGAAGAAAGAGGGGCATCAGAGGAGGAAAGAGGAGAAAAGGGGGCATCAGGGGAGGAAGGAGGGGCATTAGAGGAGGAAAGAGGGGCATAGGAAGAAGAAAGAGGGGGCATCGGAAGAAGAAAGAGGGGGCATCAGGGAAGGAAAGAGGGGTATCAGAGGAGGAAAAACGGGAACATGAATTTGGGCCCTAAGGACACCCATGGGTTTTTATAAATTTTAATTGAAATGGAGACTTTTCATGTTGCAAATAAGCTTTTTGGAGCGGGTTCAGATTGTATCGCGCAGGCGGCAGATACTCCGCAACCCCCCACAACTTTTCGATTAAGTAATAAAAAGATCCAGCTCCAAAGTCAAAGTCCGTTTCCTAACAAACCGGTCGCTGACCGCTTACCGGCATACCCTGGAGCTTCCAGAATCACCCGTCCGCGAGTGCCTTCAACCTATTAACCCTTTAATTATTATTTCGAATTATTATTATTTTATCGAACCCCTACCCTTATGGCTTTGAGTGACCTTTTCTCCCCCCCCCCCCTATTTTGCCGTTTTTAAACATTTGGAGTCCTGTGTTATTTATTTGAATAATAAGTACTATTCTTGGCATCCTTTTTTTTTGTTTTTTTCTGCGTTTCTAGAATCTTAATGGGGTTCCTCTCTTTTCTCAGGTACCTCCTGGCCCTCGGGGCCCGAAAGGACGTCATAAACAGCGACGGGGAAACGCCGAGCGAGCTGGTAGACTCGGACTGCGAGGAGCTCGTACAGATGTTCAGGCCAAAGGATGTCAAAACGGCAACTGAATGACCCCCCCCCCCCCGATCGGCAGCCGGCAGGGGGTATTCTTTTTTTTTAATCTGCTGCCCCCTAGTGGTTGGGGACTTAATGGTGGACCGCAGAAAATTCTTCTGAATCTCTTCCACTCATTCATTCTCCGTGATCAGCCAAGATCATCTACAATACGCCGTAAAAAGAAATTCTGTCTCGCTTTAAAAAAAAAATAATAATCAAGAAATCGTCATATGGGGTATCGGGGTGGGGGGGTCCGGAAATACATACCCCCAGCGTGGGGTTACCCGAGGACAATCTGTACCCCGTTACCGGAAGACTGACTCGCCATGAACTCCCACAGGATACAATGTATGTCTGCACGCGGAAAGCCCAGAGATGTACATATTTTTATTTATATTGTCTGAGAATTAACCCCATCGACCCAAATTAAAGGAACGGCTTTTGCGTTGTTACGAGTACGTCCACCCCGTCCATCATTGGTCTGAAGCCAATATAATACTATTTACAGGTCACAGTGATATGTACTATGTAATATGAACCCCCCCCCCCTCCCCATGTGTGTATCACGGGAGAAGCCGTCATAACCTCTATTCCCAGAATCCGCATGTTTATTCCTCCCCATAAATTCTCTTCCAGATTATTAAACACCTACACAAACTATAGGTAGTTAAAAAACAAAAATGAACTTATTAGTTATTCTAAAAGCTGTCAAGCAGGTAGGATAAGCTAAGCCCTGGGTAAGCCTGGATTCACTCAGGCGCCAGCATTATGAGTTTTACTTCACTGAGAGGGTGGTGGATAAACAGAGCAGCCTCCCAGCAGACGTGGTAGAGGCTAAGACAGCGGGGGAATTTAAACATGCATGGGATAGGCATACGGCTCCTGAATCTAAGACGAGACCGATGACTGATTAAGGTTTGAGTCTTTACAGCATGAGAAACGGGCGACTAGACGGGGGGCCGGATGGGGCCGATCTGCCGGCAAATTCATTACATGTACCTTTAAAACACAGGCTACATGCTTGGTGCACCATTGATCCACACGCTTTTATTGTTGAAGCACAACACACACGCACACACACGCACACACACTACTACTCGGCTGAGGCTGAGCGCATCCGGATTTTTTTTAATAGTATTGTATTTTTAAGCAAACCGTCGGATGTTTATTCTCGCCCTCGCCAATATTACCAGAAAAACTACTGAAGAGGTCAAAAACGTTCTATGCTATATTTTTGTAAGTGAAGGTGATTTATTTTACTGATTTCACAACCAGCTTATTTTTTATTGGCTGAAAGAAAAAAATACATTAAACTGGTTTTGTTTCCAACTCAAGTCGTGTTACTAAAACATCGGGTTACGTATCAGGTGCAGTCCCGGCGGTAGGGATATTCAGGGGTTGCTATGGTGACAGCCTCCTAAAATTCAGCTCTTCAGGTATTGTGCGGTCTGATTTCCTGCAATATACACACTAATATTATATGTATATATATTTATATAAGATAAACATATATACAGGCCTATATATGCAATATACACAAATATATATGATCCTATTGAATTCAGACCCCCTATACGGTCACCGTGTATGTGCCCCTGCCAGACCCCCATACAGTCCCTGTGTACCTGTCCCCTGCCAGACCCCCATACGGCCCCTGTGTATCTGCCCCTGCCAGACCCCCATACGGCCCCTGTGTATCTGCCCCTGCCAGACTCCCATACGACCCCAGTGTACCTGCCCCTGCCAGACCTCCATACGGCCCCTGTGCACCTGCCCCCCTGGCAGACCCCCATATGGCCCCCGTGTATCTGCCCCGCTGGCAGACCCTTCACATTCACTACGTTTCCAGGCTCACGTAGCCCTCGCGCCAGCAGCTTCCTGTCAGGCACGCGCATCAGGTGCACGTTCGCGCGCCTCCTTGTGTCGTCGTTTCCGCTCCGGGCCTGCCAGCTGGGAAGCCTGGGCAACCAGCAGATCGGTGAGTAACCGGAAACAACGCAACAGACAAGGGGACGCGGAGCTCAAGTTATACACCGGGGTAAGGCGGGGGAGCGGGAGCGAGCTGACCGAGCAGGGACCCCCAGGGCAGCCTTCCGGGGCTCTTTGTTTTGGTTTAACCCCCTCCCCGTCTGTGTGACAGTTCAGGGGGCTGGGCCTTTGACACGGTAACACCTGCCGGGGCTTAGGGGCAGGTTCCGGGGCCGGTGAGTAATATGATCCTGGGTGTATATATATACTGTGTGTATTGTGTGCATATACTGTATGCTGTGGGTGATATGTTGCGTGGCTGGTAATACCGAGCATCATATGTTGTGCTTTATTCACTAAACCGTGTGTTTTTGCACCAATACAAAAACCTCTATGCCCGCCGTCCTGGTTCTGTGCGTTCTATTAAGTCATAGCGTCCCGCGGCGTACATCCTCCCCGTCACTCCACCTGTGCAGGGGGCTGGGTACTGTGTGGCCCCCTGTCAGGGTTATATCTCATCTACATGTTTTGTGGCCCCCCAGTCAGGGTTATATCTCATCGTTGTCTCTCTTACAGACCATCAGAACAGAACAGGCGGCTCCTACCGGCTCCGCGATGACCAGGTGACCGCGCTCTTCGGGGTACACGTGCGTTGGGTCACGGTTTTTGGGGTACCCTCTCTCACTCTCTCGTGTCTCCGCAGCTCCCCAGTGTCCCGCGTGGTTTACAACGGCAAGCGCCCCGCGAGCAACACGCGCTCTCCGAGCAGCAGCGAGATCTTCACGCCGGCCCACGAGGAGAACGTGCGCTTTATCTATGAAGGTGAGACTCGCGCGCGGGACCCCCGTCTCGGCGTCTGTTAGAGCGCAGCACTCCGCTCACTCTTTTGCCTTCCGTAGTGTGGCAGTGCGTGGAGAGGGACCTCCGGGGCCAGGCGTCCGGCATAGAAGAATACGTAGAGAAGAACCCAAACGCCATTCTGAAGTGTAAGTCATAGAAACACAGAGCCCACCGGCAGATCGGCCCTGTCCGGCCCCCCCGTCTAGTCCTGCTGTAAAGACTCGATCCTCTGTCTCATGTTTAATAGACATCCTTTGCATGCTTAAATTCGTATTATACTCTACCGCTTCTGCTGGGAGGCACTTCCACTTATCACAAAGATCGTGAGCTGTGAATGAGCTCATTCATGCGCCTGTATTGATGACAAAGTGTGTGAATTCTTAGACCGTCTAAAGCCTCCTTCTGTTCCTCCGCAGCCTTCAAACCCATCGACCTGAACGACTTAAAGAGGAGAAACTCACAAGACCCCAAAAAGTCTTAACGGGACGCCGCGGACGCGCAGTCTTACAGTTTGGACGCACTTTCATGTTCTTATATATTTTTTTGGGGGGGGGGTCTTCATTGGTAACATAAAGGGGCGGCTCTGAGACTGTACTGTGAGGAATGGGCCCCTTACTCCCCTCGGACCCCCTGCGGCCCGTGCGTCCTTCACCCACAAACTGACTGATTCCAGGAAACATTGCCCCTCCCCCCTTTTTTTTTCCCATTGTTTTTTTTTTTTTTCTTTTTTCCTCCTCGTTTTAAACAAGAATGTGGACGTGGCGGCCGGCTGTGGAACGATGTTCTGCCGCTCGCGGCCGCCGCGTAGAACGTTTTGACTGGCTATTAAACTGATTATAACTTTAAAGTCCCCCGTGATTGTACCTCTGCTGTAAAAGATGGTGTGGGGGGGTGGGGTGTTTAGCGACGCAGAAGGGGGCAAATGCTATAGAAACGAGGAGCGGTGCGGAGAGCAGAGGGGTCCCGGGCACACCGGTTTAGAAGGAGCCGTTAGGTTGACGGCGTTACCGGTGACACATTCTGTTGCGTTGGATCTCCGGGGGGCCCGGGCCGTTATGATCGCAGCTGAGGGGGTCCGGCAGCCCCCCAGATGCTGTATCCACCCCGCGCTGATCCCGGGCCGCGCCGCTTAGTGGTTGATTTGGCACAATATCAGACTGATCTTAGTGGAAAAACACAACCCCCCCCCCCCCCGGGGGATATAATTACGGCGGGGAGGCTCGTTGGAAAGCCCCCGAGCTCCATCGGCGGGATATCATTGCGTTTCGTGTAACATTAACGGTTAGGATTAGTGGCAGCAAGTGATGAAAAGACCCCATAAGCTCACGCCACCCCGCCTCCTGGTCTGCATGGTCCGGTACTACAACTCCCATGACTCCTTTCCAGCCGTTCTTTTGTGTTTCGAGACGGCCGAATGTTTTGCTTCCGATAAGCGGGGGTCTGTAGCCACCACCCGGGGTAGTTAAGGGACCGGCATCAGATGCCTGCTTTATTTCAGCCTGACGCCTCCATGTGACCTTTCTGGGAGTCTTTGATTTATGGCCGTGTGCTCTCCTGACGATCGCCCGCTCGGGGTGAGATCACGGCTGCTTCATCTCCTCGGGTCCAGCCAGATAGACATATTGTGATAAACACACAAGCTGCACAGTCATCGCAGGGATTTGCAGCCTGAGGGAGGTGGTACATCCAGGGAATAAACCTAGAACCCGCCAGCAGATCGGCCCCATTCGGCCCCCGTCTAGTCGTCCGTTTCTCCTGCTGTAAAGACTGAAACCTTAATCAGTCGTCTGTCTCGTCTTAGATTCAGGAGCCGTATGTCTATCCCATGCGTGTTTAAATCCTCTTGCTGTATTACCCTCTACCACTTCTGCTGGGAGGCTGTTCCACTTATATACCATCCTCGGACCGTCTGCTTTGTTAGCGTGTTTGCTGATCTCCGCAGACCCGGCAGTGAAGCCGTTACTCCGGTGTATTATGGGATGTAGAATGCGCGTGTGCAGCGAGTGCGTCGGGGATACTTGAGGGTTGCGGTACTTTTCAGGACCTTCGTTCGATTGCAGAGAAGGGTGTGAAGTTATGGAAAACGTTGTACTGCGCTGCTGAGTATGTCGGTGCTATATAATCACTGCATTACCCCAGCAGGGGGCGACTGGAGAGGAGCGACGACTCCAAGGGCTCTAACCCTGCGCTCTAAATTAGGATTAGAGTGTTTTAGAGTAAATCTCGGGTAATTTAGAGCAGGTTTAGGATTAGAGTAACCGAGTATTTTTAGAGTCCTTGGAGTCGTCGCTCCTCTCCAGTCGCCCCCTGCTGGGGTAATGCAGTGATTATATAGCACCGACATACTCAGCAGTGCAGTACAACGTTTCCATAACTTCACGCCCTTCTCTGCAATCGAACGAAGGTCCTAAAAAGTACCGCAACCCTCAAGTATCCCCGACGCACTCGCTGCACACGCGCATTCTACACTCTAATCCGGGAATTACTCCAAAATACTCTAATCCGGGCATTACTCTCGATGGTCGAGGTGTCGGTTGAGTTGGCCGCCATGTTGAAGAATGGATCCAATTTAACAAAACCAACTGGACCGGCCGGCGGAGACTCCCGGAAGCAGAACCGTTCAGAGCGAGCGGGACCCCCTCCCACCCCAGAGTAACCGCAGCCAATCAGCCGGACCCACGAGATCTTCAACCAGACCATACTCAACTCGGCTCAACGCCAACTCAACCCGGCTCATCGCCAACTCAACCCGGCTCATCGCCAACTCAACTCAGTTCAACGCCAACTCAGCACGGCTCAACGCCAACTCAACCCGGCTCATCGCCAACTCAACTCAGTTCAACGCCAACTCAGCACGGCTCAACGCCAACTCAACTTGCTGCGAAGGCCCACGTTGGTGCTGCTGGGGGGGGGTTTGATTTAAGTCGACCACCCCCTGTGATGCGACTTGCAGCTCGACGTTTAGTGAGCAGTCCTGGCGACGTCTGCGTGCAGAGGGTCCCGGCGGTGTTGGACCGCGCACGCACAACTGCATTACCCGGGACGCTTTAATAAATGTACCACTGCGGTTTAGCAGGAATCCGAAGCCGTAACCAACATCCGCTGCGTCGCCCGTCCCCTGGGGGCCAAGTATGAGCGGGGGGGCACGTAAACGACCGAGCGCCGGCCGTCAGCAACATCGGCGGGGTCTCCGGTCTCAGAAATCCTGCTTAAAATGAAAACTTTCACAAAATGACGCCGCACATTTCTACCAAATCCCGATAGAAGTTGGCAGGTATGAACATTCAGTCTAAGTGATTTCTGGAATATGGCTGAGAGTGATATGAATTGTTTCAGTCGTTGGTCTCGTCTTAGATTTAGGAGCTATATGTCTATCCCATGCATGTTTAATCCCCTCACTGTATTACCCTCTACCACTTCTGCTGGGAGGCTGTTCCACTCATCCACCACCCTTTCAGTAAAGTAAACGATTCACATAATGAGCCCAGCGATGTCGTGCAGCAGCAGCAGCAGCGGAGGGTGTTCTGCGCATCGTGCTTTATTTGCCCAGCAGGGGGCAGGAGAGGCTCGCTGCGTCCCCCGCTGGAAGTGCTTCTCCCCGCGTGACTTTAAACTTGAACTTTTATCGATCAGAACTTCAGTGAATGTTTTCGCAGAAGATATGATTTCACCATCAGCGTCCATCTCCGGCCCCCGGGCGGCTCTACGGGCTGCGCATGCGCGTTATTTCTTATCCATTACGTATCCAAATATTTCCCCCCAATCGGGTATTTCTCCCTCACCCTGATGAAGATATCGGGAACTCTCCGGGGTTTGCCCCCCATCTCGGGGTGAAGGGGCAGATTCTGGGGGTCAGTCTGGATCTGACTCTTTGCTATTCTTCCCCCGCTGGGATCAGATATAAGACTCCCAGTTGGTGCTTTTGCCCCCCCAAATATGTTATGGTTCATCTCCCTGCTTGAATGCAGGTGACTCAAGTGTATCCCTAAATAATGGCAAGTCAAGGTTTCCAGGAGGGCCGGTGTTGGAGCCATTTGGGGGGGGGGTCACGTTTGGAGATTCATTACATAGAAACTTCACTGTTGCCATTTAAGGGTTAATACTTATCTTCAGCTCGTTTAGAAAGCTCCCAGGTGTGGCAATCAGCGGGGCAAAAACAGGGTGGATGGGTAATACCGGCATATCCTCAGGGGCCGCCGCAGACCCACATTCTACTTATTACGGGGGCCAATCGCTGCCTGTAATAACAAGCGAGACTGCAGCCCCTTCATCTGTAGCCCCCCCCCGACGGGCAGATAAGAGAAGTACCCCGGGGGGTGGTAATAATATCAGATGGGATGTAATAGGGATCTGAATCCGGATGTAATCATACCTCTGGAGTTGCCTTGTTTCATTTGGCCAGTCCCTCTTTGGCCCTTGTGCAATGTCTCTGAGTAGGGGAGCTGCAGCTTCTCCCTAAGGTAAGTGCCTGATTTTTTTTTACAGAATGCATTTTGTTTACCCTCACTGTATTACCCTCTACCACCTCTGCTGGGAGGCTGCTCCACTTATCTACCACCGTCTCAGTAAAGTAAACCTTGCTTCCATTTCATTGAAGCCTCTGACGCTCTGGTTTTATGTTGCGGTTATCTCTGTTGGTATAGCGGGGTTGGTCGCTCCGTCCGTTTCCACGAGCGATAAGATTCTAAATAAATGTCGAGATCTGGTTATTTTAATGAAAATAATATTTCTGCGTTACTAATCCCGCTGTCGGTCTCCCTGCGCCCCGCGCTTCTTCACTCGCGTTCCTCATTACCTGTTATTAGAAACTTCTCTGCCCTTACGTGTTTTTACCCTTTACATGTTGCATACCTCCCAACAGTCCTGGTTTTTGAGAGACAGTCCCGTTTTTTTGGGGTGTTCACTTATGCCTTTAAAGCGAACCGGGAGCAGGTACCGGGTGTGGGTACCGCAGAGCGGCGGCCGTTCTATTCTACGGGCCCCGGCACATGTATTCCCACCGACTGTGACATTTCGGCGCGCTGTATAAATATTTTGTTGCTCCGGCGTAGCCTCGCTTACCGGCTTCTGGGTTAAATAAACAAACCGTGGAAAGTGTTCTCTAAAGATAAAGCGAGCGAGGGAACAGCTAACGGGCGCTTCATCCGGATCGCTACGCTGTATCCCGAACCACACTCCGAGCACGTTATTAGAGTTTTAGTGCCAACACTCCCGTGTAATTCTGGCAGTCCAGCGCGGGTGACGTCTCGGGGAGTTTTTTCCAGCCAAGTCCTTGGACTTTGGTCACTATTTTGTATGTTGTCCCATGCCTGTGCCACGTGCGTCTCTCGGTGGGTCAGTGTTAGCGTGTGTGGTTGGATAGCGTGTGCGTGTATTGTGGATGTGTGTGTTACTGTATGGTGTTAGTATCGGTGTATATATCTGCATATAGTGTGAGTGTGTAGGAGAGTGTATTGTGGATTTGTGTGTTACTGTATGGTGTTAGTATCAGTGTGTGTATCTGCATGTAGTGTTAGTGTGTGTAGGTGAGTGTGGTGTGGATGCGTGTGTTACTGTATGGTGTTAGTATCAGTGTATATATCTGCATGTAGTGTTAGTGTGCGTAGTTGGATTGTGTGTGTGTATAGGACAGTGTGTTGTGGATGTTACTGTATGGTGTTAGTATCAGTGTGTATCTGCATGTAGTGTTAGTGTGTGTGTAGGAGAGTGTGGTGTGGATACGTGTGTTACTGTATGGTGTTAGTATCAGTGTGTGTATCTGCATGTAGTGTTAGAGTGTGTTGGTGTATGGGATTAATGTGCCTGTGTACGGTGTTGGCGTGTGTGTGTGATACTGTAACATGTTAGTGTTTATGAGCATATGATGTTAGCGTGTGTGCCTGTTACTGTATGGTGTTAGCGTGTGTAAGATTATGTTAGCTTATGGTGTTAGTATGAGTGTGTGTGTATGTGTACAGTGGTAGAATGAGTGGGTGTTAGAGTGAGTTTGTGTGTTAGGGGGGGCTTGAAAGAATACTGCACCCAGGCACCATTAACCCTGAGTTTATGGGGGGGGGGAATCTTAAGGCCGAGTGATGTGTGGACGTGGGAGGGGTATGGGGGCCAAGGCGTTAAGCCTGTACCGGGCCCCAAGATTTCTGATGGTGGCCCTGGCCAGCTTTTTAGTATGGGGGCCACATGCGTCTTCTGTCTCTGCTAAGTCTTATGAAATCATTAGAATTTATGGAATATGTGCTCAGGCTGCCTTTTTCTGCCATGTCCATTCATGACATAACCTCCCAACGTGGTAACGCTATCCAGCCCCCCCACCCTTCACCACCGCCTCGTTCCACTCCCCGTCCCGCACACAAACATTTCTGCCTTCTTCTTCTCTTTGTGCCGCCGGATGATCCGCAATTATTTAAAGAGCCGTTTTTAGACTGTTGTATTGTGCCGATTTGTAAATAGATTGCGAGCTTGGTGCTCCTGGTCTGTGGTCCCTTTTGTCTTTCCGTTTCTAAAGCGTGGTCTCCTTTTGTACGTGTTGTTTGGGTCTGACCCCTCCCGGAGGTGATCATTTTGTTTCTGGGATCAATGTATAGACTTTGCACCTGGAATTTACTGCACGTGGTCCTATAAAGAACTCGGAATGTAAACATTTTGTTTTCTATAGAACCCTTTACACCGCAAAACATGCCTTACAGGCAAACAACACTATTGTGTTCTAATGGTATGGTCCAGCTGGAACGATTATACTAATGTGTTGGCTATTTTGTCTTCTTGGGTTGCCTCCCGACCAGTAGAACTTTGACTCGTCTCCAAGATAAATTATTCAAGGATATCACTATTAAGTGGATACCAAAATGATTCATAACTGGTTTCATGGCTGAATTGGGTGGTCTCGCATGACATTACTTGGTCAGTAAAAGGTAATGTCTATCCCTAACCTGGGGTGTGAAGATGCAGCTTGACCTTCACCAAGTTCTCCAGGTTCTGAAGTCTTCTTCAGGCTTTTATAGAAAAGCACACAGCCTCTGACTCCACCCCTTTTTCCTTTTATGGAGTAGGCAGTGGAATATAAAAGATAGTGGAGGGACAACGCCGCGCCGGTCAAACGGAACTAATCGTCGACCTGGCATGACCTGTATGAAAATCGGCCCTAATTATAAGTAACAAGTTAAATTAATAATCTGTTTCTTTGGCATGTGACGCTATTCAGGTTAGGGTACAGTTCGGGAAGATTGCCCCATCCTTGTACAATGAGGGTGTCTCCGGTTGTGTGTCGGTTATTGGGGGTTTCTTGGTCGTAGCCAAGGTCCATAATGGAGGTTTCCTTTGGACAGGTGAGCATCTCTTAATCCGGCTGTTTGTGTAGTCATGCCCTTTTCACTGAATATAATCCTACGTTACCCTGACGATCTGGACAAGATAATAGTGAGTAATTATATTTACCTGACCAGAAAGTGCCTGGTGTAGCTCTAATTTACTTCAATTACACTCTTGTAACCAAGTGAGAGCTTTCTGGTGATGTCAGCAAGGCCCAAATATATACCAACCCTTTAATGTCTACTCTGAACATCGAGAGAGAGATAAGGGGGACGACTCGGACGACTACGCTTAACACTCTGAGAGCCAAAAGCCAAAGAAACCATGGCTTTAAAGGTCTGAAATTGGTAAAGGCCAGAGAAAAGACTAACATATTGAGGATGAAATGTTTGGACTATGGTGCTGCTGTTGGCCCTTTGATAACCACAATTTGCCCTCTGTTGTCGCTGTACAATCTAACTCTTTGGGCTGGTAATCGCTCATTAGTGCCCCTGGTGCTATCCGTTAGACACCCCTGATGCTTCAGGTGGTCTGGCGTGGGTTGAGAAGTCCAGGGCTGCATTACTTGGTGGTCAACAGGCATTTGAAGGTCCAGCTTTGGTGTATCAGTGGTTGAGCGCACAAGGACATGAACCTTATTTCAATGGTATCATAGATTGGGAAGACAACAGGGAGAGAATTTAAGGGGATGAGTATCAGAATTTAAGGGGATCATTCTTGTATTGGGCTCATCCATTGGGCAGAAAATTGGAAAGAGAGTGACGTATATTTTAGGAAATGGTGGGGCCCGACCCGTAAAGCGGGACTAGACACGTGACGACATACAAGCTATGAGTGCATGGTGGTATTGGGTGGGTCTTGGTGAGAAGTGGAAGGGGCAGGTCTGTGGACAGTAGAAATAGCGCAAATGTTGACCTGTAGGGTCTACCACTCTGACACTCAAAGGGTTAACATACGAGTGCCGTTATCAGTATCCTTATATATGTAAAATAGTTGAGTATCTCATCCAGATGGATGAATTTTCTTTTTTTTCTATTTATTTATTATAGTCGAAAGTGTTTGTCACACTCAGACATGTCTAAACCCAGGTTACTCCTTCCCCGGGGGAAGAAACTGGGAAAAGTCCGTACTAATTGAATGATCTCCAAGGATACTGGCCCTGATATAACGTGTCCTAAAAAGATTTTCCAATCTGTGAGAAATTCTCTGAATTACCAAGGATACAGGACACATCAAGCCTCCGGAACATAGAACCACGTTCGTTGCCACGCTGCGATGTCAATAGGTTTTAGCTCATAGCAAACAAACAAACAAAAGCTTGCATATGCAAGTCCTCTTCTGCGTTCGATCATTTCTAGAAAGTATTTCTGATGCCCGGTTTGCTGGTCACTATATAAAGTCCTAACTCTTAGGAATGCCAAGGAATTGCTTAACCCATTGTCTTTTAGCTACATTGTTCTAAGTATATGCGTCCCATTGTATATTGTCCGGTTGGTCAATCCCAACTAAAAAATTCTAAGATCAAGAACTTTCAGAGCGATTCTGAAGATCAGTTGGAGGTCCTAAATCCCTTCTAGGACTAATCTAGGTCTACTAGATCGTGATAACCTAAGGGGCAGGTTTTTTCCAGAAGCTCGGAAGTGAGTTCTCTCCTGTAGCCCAGTAGACAAGACCCTTCGTTGGGCATTGGTTTGAAACTGGAGTTGAGCTGGACTTCTGCTTTACCAGGTATCTCCTGCTAGCCCAGTTTCTTAAAGAAGACACGTTCAATAATCTCCTGAAGCCCAAGTCCCGAAAAAAAGTAAGTGCTCTTCTAAAAGCTTAGGTTCCAGCAGAAGGTAAATCCTCCAATGAGTCTCAGCTTCCAACGCGTGGTTCAACAGGCTTAGGTTCTAACAGCGTCTTTTTGTGATGGAGTTTAGGTCCCAGCACAAGCTTAGGTTCTATCAGAGAGTGAGTCTGGGTTCTAACAGCGTCTTTTTGTGAATTATCGTCTTGACGTATAAAAGAGGTCTCCTCGATTATCTTGGCCTAACTGTGGTAGCCTATATCTAATCATCGTTGGACCTTCTTATGAGGCGGTTTTTGTTTTTTTTTGCTCTGAAAAATGCATGTTCTATAGCAGTTAGATGAGGTGTTTTCCTTGAAGACGTGAGTTCTTCCTTGAGTAGATGAACTTAAGTTCCAGTTGCCCCCTTTACTGGAGATCCTCCTTTTTGTTTCCACACAATAAGCAAGTATACTTTATCATTATTTTACACGAAAGGCAAGCACTTATCAGATAATGTACCTGGTGGGATTGAGACATGACCTGCGGCAGACGCCCTACACCGATAATACTGATGTCTTCAGAACTTTTGACCCCCCCCCCCGAACAATCCACTCATTTCCCAGATTGCGGTCCATAAAACTAAATTAGATTCTCCCTTACAAGCTGTTTGGCTGCGGGCTGATTTAAGACCTTCAAAGCTAATCTATGGACTCATAACCCTTCACACAAAACATTAAGCTCCACTCTGAGCCGTGAATAGTGAGCTCTTTCTCTGTTTGGCTATACGGTGGGGTATGTTTATTATCATTGAAGAATATTTCCCGATGTGAAAGTCTTTGTTTAGGTTTCATAGAATGTGTGTGATCCATCTTGGCTTGAAAGGTGTTTAATTCCCAGCCGAGTCTGTACTATGTTGGAACTATTACTCCGGACGGAGAACGAGGAATACATTATCTACAGAAGAAGGATCTTCTCTAGTGATCCCCAATTAGTAGAAGGTTCTAATGGTTCCTCAGAGCGCAACCAACTAATAAAGATCTTCAGCGATTAGTTCTGTCGTCTAAAGATATCTGAATCTTCAACTAAAACATCTGAACAAAGGATTATTTTGGATTTGGAACAAATATATATTTGAAATCATAAATATTTTTCTGTTGCTATGGTCAGTTTGACGTTCCAGAATTTTTAAATAGCCAAAGATGTAGACTTTGATTCCGGGGACTTCCTGGCGACTTCATGACCTACTATAAAAAAAAAAAAAAAAAAAAGCAACTTTTCCTCTTAGGGAGAACTTTTTGGACTTAAAATATCATTTCAGTTATTAAGTGTTCCTACTTTCTATGGGCCACGTAAGGTTGAAGGGTCTTGGTAAGAGGTTTAACGTGATGACCTCTACTCTTCATCACGTGAAACCACCTGGCACCTTACACTGTACCGGAGAACTAGACAAATTAATTGGTGACTAATTAGAGTGAAATATGGTAGATAAGACCTGTTTTTACTTTTGGAATTTGCTTAGATAAGAAGAAAGACAGGTGCCAAGGAAAAAAAAAAACGGGACAAGCCTCAAATGGTGGAGACCAAGACCGAACCGATGACGTTAATGTATTTTCCATTGGGCGACTTGGAGAGTATATTCCTTTTACGAAACGTGACTCATAGGGGAAGTCTTATGCCTTGACTGAGGAGCGATAACCGAGTCAGAATGCACCTTTAACAAAGGAGGAACGACCCAGAATCTTGAAAGAGCTACTTGCGGTGTAACAAGGCATGGTTTCGCGATAAAGGAACCACCGATTGCGAGGGAGACGCCTTTTGTTGGTGGAGGAAGCACACGTGTTCCATGGAATTTCTAAAGCCTGAAGACCACGTAGAAGTATGATCTTTTAGAATGTTTTCTTTCACACACAGTGCGATACGTTGGTCGCCAGTCTGGAACCTGGGACTGTCAAGTAATCTGGAGGACATTCTGATTTTCCCAAATGTGAATTCTTGAAGAGTGGGGACCAGGTTTCTTATGCATCCGAGATGTTTCTCCAACGTCGACCATCTTGATTCTTGTAGCCCGTCCAAAGAGAGACCTTCCCAGCCTTGTTTTTGTCGGTTTCCAAGCCAATCAAGTAGCCAACCTTCAGAGCGTTAATCCATCTGGAAACCGTCTCTGTAGGACGCAGGCAGAATAATTACACGTCTAATTAATTAGTATGTGACAATTATCAAGATTAGCGAGTTTGGTTTTGCCATTCAGGGGGAGGCAGCTTTGCGAAGAATACAAATGACCCAACTTTTTTTTTTTTAGTTTAGAGTTAACCTCTTGTTTTTTATATGTGCAAACAAAGCCCAGTAACCCTTTGTATTCCAATCCATTGCTGGCCCCTTGAGGACACAGAGGGTTAAAAGTAGCAACTTTTGTATGTGGTGCAAATATCAGTTGTTCCGAGTGAAATATTAACCGGTTATAACTTATTAAAGAACAAAAGTAGCTAAATTTGTCCCTAGAGGAAGCTGGGTCTGAGAATGCGTTGCAGCAGGTGGAATCCGACAGTATTAACCAGAAGAGTAGCCAAGCTAATTATATATTGAAGGATAAGACGCTAGGGTGAGAGTATCTGAATGTTACACTGAGGTTTGTCCTTTCCTAGAGACGGGCATGTAGGAGCGCATGTTCACCTACTAAACCATGACATGGCACGTATATGTGACTGCTCAGCCACCTGGCAGAGACACCAGACCATAATCCGAGACCCTTCTGTCTCGCTGCACAATGTGACATCGTTTACTGTAGTCCTGTAAAAGTGAAGTGGAGTTTCAATGTAACGTCCGTGATAAGGGAATTGAGGGGGGATAACAATACGGGGGGCCACAACTATTTTACTGATATGGCGGAGATCACAAAGACCATAAGGGGGAGGAGCAGGCTGAACAGAATAAAGTGATGGATGAAGACTCTTTGGATGAGACAGCTGGAACATTACTATTAAGTGTTGGAGGTCTCCTAAGTCATCCAGCATCAACTGTTATAGTGCTCAGCCTTAAGCAGAGATGGCATCCGCCATGGACTGTTGGGGGGGATCATCGGCCATGGACTGTTGGGGGGGGGGGGGAATCATCCGCCATGGACTGTTGGGGGGGGATCATCCGCCATGGACTGTTGGGGGGGGGGGTGATGCGCCATGAACTGTGGGGGATCATGCACCCACTGCAATAAGATTTTGTCTTTCATGTAGGCTTTGGATTTTTAGACAATGAAGAAAATCTAGATTCTGGTGCTAATTATCCAGTCTTTTTTTTATGTGTTTAATTTGAAATATAGTACGAGAAAGACGTCGCAGCCAGGGTTCTAAAGCCTTGTGTTGGCCGAAGTTCAGCTCTACAGTAATAATAACCGGATCTTGGGACGTTGGTGCGATTTTTGGAGCACCTGGCAGCGTTAATTGGGAAAAACTGTCTCGGCTAATCTAGGATTTGTAAGATGCTGTAGAGTTTGCGACGAGGTCCTAACCTGCTGTAGATGTGGAGACCGCACTCGTTGAGGATTCACTTCAATCCTGGTCAAGTATTGGAGGCTACGATGCTGGGTTTAGTGAATAGCAGAGAGCGTAGGAACCCCATAACTTCCAAATATTATTCCTCATTTCATATTACACTGTGGACTCCGATATTTCTGGACAGAACTCTCGGTACCCCGGGGCAGGGCCGGAGGTCCTCCTGAACCCTGATGACACCAAGTCCTCTCGTTGAAGCATAAGTAGGCACAGGGGTATTGCTGAAGGGCAGTTTAGTGTGACCCCTGGGGCAGCTACCTTTCTTGCCGCCTTATTTCTGGATTATTTTTTGGGGGGGGCTATGGTTACTTCAGTGGTTTTTCCACCCCAGAATATACCTATACATGACTATTTAAATAGGGGCAGGGTGTAAAAGCGAAAAAGAACACGATAACCCATCTGGCGTAAGGTAAAAAAGACTACAATCAATAAATAATGGAAAAAAGTGTATCAAAGTTCTATCCTATAGCGATAACATCCCTTTACGACAGAACATTACCTGGGTAATTACGCCGGCCGAAGACGAGGGCTTTTTTTTTTTTTTGAGGCACTTAGAACGTTTCCGGTTATTTTTGTAGCAGATGGATGAAGAGAATCCTCGTTTGTCCTTATAGATAATTGAACGTAATTTGATGGAGAGAAGATGGACGTCGGCGAATGAAAGTGAAATTATATACTTTTTACAACTTCCTGTTCGCTTGAATGCGGAGGGCGGCCATCTTTAAAATAAATTAAGTTTAACGTGTTTGTTAAAGCGATGGCTTGCGGAGGGAACGATATCTCGTGTGTTCTGTCACAAGCAAGACTTTTAGATGCGATGTGCACGACCCTCGACGCCAACTGGTTACCAGTGCGAGTTTGATGGAGTGTACCTCCCAAGTGTCCTTGTTTAAGAATGGCAGTCCTTCTCTCAGACCCCTTTGCCCTTTTTTATTCCCAAGAATGTGCATAGAAACAGCAGGGAAATGGGTTAAAAAATTAAAGAAACACCCCAGCAGTCACATGTGTGAGCGTGTGTGTTAGTGTATGGTGTTAGCATGTGTGTATGGTGTTAGCGGGAGCGTGTGTGTTAGTGTATGGTGTTAGCGTGTGTGTATGGTGTTAGTCTATGGTGGGAGTGTGTGTGTTAGTGTATGGTGTTAGCATGTGTGCATGGTGTTAGCGGGAGCGTGTGTGTTAATGTATAGTGTTAGTGTATGGTGTTAGCGTGTGTGTATGGTGTTGGCAGGAGCGTGTGTGTTAGTGTATGGTGTTAGTGGGAGCGTGTGTGTTAGTGTATGGTGTTAGCGTGTGTGTATGGTGTTAGTGTATGGTGGGAGTGTGTGTGTTAGTGTATGGTGTTAGCATGTGTGTTAGTGTATGGTGTTAGTGGGAGTGTGTGTGTTAGTGTATGGTGTTAGCATGTGTGTTAGTGTATGGTGTTAGTGGGAGCGTGTGTGTTAGTGTATGGTGTTAGTATGTGTGTATGGTGTTAGCAGGAGCGTGTGTGTTAGTGTATGGTGTTAGCGTGTATGTTAGTGTATGGTGTTTAGTGGGAGCGTGTGTGTTAGTGTATGGTGTTAGCGGGAGTGTGTGTGTTAGTGTATGGTGTTAGCGTGTATGTTAGTGTATGGTGTTAGTATGTGTGTATGGTGTTAGTGGGAGCGTGTGTGTTAGTGTATGGTGTTAGCGGGAGTGTGTGTGTTAGTGTATGGTGTTTTAGCGTGTGTGTGTATGGTGTTAGCGTGTGTATGTATGGTGTTTAGCGTGTGTGGATGGTGTTATTGGGAGGGTGTGTGTTAGCATCTGTGTATGGTGTTAGCGTAGGATTAGAGAAGACAGATTCCATCGGGAGTGGTTTCCTGCCATTGATTGGCTACTTCAACCACCCAATCAATGGCAACAATCGTCGGACCACTGGGGAGTCAGGGAGCTGCAGCTTCTACTTAAGATAAGTACTTACACCTGTTTTACTCACCTATAAATCTACTCTATGTAATTATTACCAGACGGTGCAGGTAAGGCTCAGCTGTGTGGTGCGAAGCCCTCTGGAGGACCCCCCCCAGGGTTGTGTTTTTTTGCAGTAATTGCCAGCAATAGCTTAATTTTATTTTGTGAGCCCCTCGGGAAGGCTTTATCTGCGTCGCGTGAAACCAAATACATCGCTTAACAGTCATCCTGCCTGAATTCGATCAGACGTAATACGGCCTCGGCGGCTGCAAGCGCCCATCTCCCCAGCAATCGATAAGAAAGCGGTTAGCCTTTGTGCATCTCCTGCCTTCTCTAATTACCCCTTCCTGCATTATTAAAGAGAACGGAGGGCTGGTTATAACCCAGCCAACCAGAATGAGACCAAGAATAACCATGATGCCAACTCTCATCCTTTTTCAGCAGTTTTTTTCTGCTGCTATGGCAACATCTTTTAACTAAAAGTGCTTTTCCTAGGGTAGAAGTTGCGAGTCCATAAGATATCAACGGGGCAGAATTTGATAAAATTACCCAATTTGTAGGAATTCTAAAGGATTGATTAAACTGGGCGGAGCATGGTGGTTTGTGGGTGGTGCCACACCTCATTCTTGACGGGGGGGGGGGGGGGGTTTGCCCCTGCTGATCTATCGGTCTATTCTGCGTGTAGCTGTAGGACGGCTCTGTTTAGGCGAGGAGGTTTAGCTGTCGTCGGTTAATCCCCGCGCTGGTATAAATTTACACCTCCGTCTGGATAGTAACGCAGTAAACGAGGCGAGATATATGGCCTTCAGCGGAAATGTATACACAAAGATCCCAGGAATTCCTCCCCAGTGCGTGAGTATGTAGGACGGTCGTATCTAAAACGCCATAGAATGTGAAGCCTTGAAAGCATCGCTCTTGGGCTCCAAAAAGGGCCTCTTATAGTCTAGGGGTGTGGTTGGAGGCGTGGCCAGGGGTGGGGCTTTACCATTTTTTTTTTTTTCTATGACTTTGAACCAATGTAAGACACATAGAAGAAGAAATATATTTTATTTACGGGTTAAATGTATAAAGCCATTCCTTTTTAGGGCCGTAGAACCCTGCGATACCTTCCTACCCGGCAAACATTCAGAGCACCTAGAAAAGAGGGACTGGCCTAACTAAACAGGGACACTTAGAAGGTATGCTCCATCTTTTAGTAGGCAAGCAGTCTGTGTTAAGGGATGAGAAAGCCCTTGTGCCTTTTTTGGGGGTAATTCTGCATAATTACATGTAAAGACGACATTAAATGAAAACTCCGCTTCTATGAATGGGGCAGAATAAATTATTGGGGAGGAATAATCGGGTGAATCAACCGCATTCTTCAAGGTCGTCTCATACGAGAGCGACATTTGATATGTGAAAGGGTGATGCCTTTCTAGATTGTTCTAGCTCTTAATAGTAAAGGGAGATTGTATTCAGCTGTGATACGTGTTAATGGACTGGTATTCGACGGTGTAAAGACCTCAGAGGTCCCTTCTTTGGATGACCTCGGAAACGAGTGGATCTCCTGGCACGGACTGTAACATCTTTCTCATTATAGCCGCTTTTACAGTCTAATCAGACATGGCTGAGCCAAATGGACGTTTCCAACGATTTTCCTTAAAAGCCGATCGATATGCCGTATTCTCCTAGAAGAATAAAAAAAAAATAAAAAAAAAATCTGCGCCCATTGGAGCTTCGCTCACCAGCCAATCAGCACGCTCCGTTCTGCGTCGGTCGTGCTCAAAGCCCCCTTGCCCCTCCAAAGCATTGTACCGAATAAACAGTGGATTAACGTCCGCTGTCGGTATATACAAGAGCACTGACAGCTTTTTAAACAAACCAAAGACTGAATATCCGTGACTCGGAGAAAGTCGGAATTATTCTCAAAGAGAAATAACTTGGAAGGTCACCAAAAGTGTTAGATCAGGGGCTTCGCTGTAATGCAAGGAAGTTTTACTTTACTGAGAGGGTGGTAGATAAGTGGAACAGCCTCCCAGCAGAAGTGGTAGAAGGTAATACAGTGAGGGTATTAAACATGCATGGGATAGACATAGCTCCTGAATCTGAGACGAGACCGACGACTGATTAAGGTTTGAGCCGGCAAAGTCTGTGTCTCTATCCGAGAGAACTTTTATAAATAATCATGCTTTAATTTAATACAATTATTATAAAATAATAAAATATGCTTAATATAATACATTATAAAAAAAAAATGATGCTTAATATAATTAAAAAATGCTTAATTTATTATAATACAATTCTAAAATAATGTACGCTTTATTTTAATATAATTATAAAATATGCTTAATTTATTATAAAATTATGCCTTATTTAATATAATAAAATAATGCTTAATTTAAACATATTATATATTATTAAATAGCTTACTTGAAATAATGATTAAATAGTAATAACCTTTTCATATTTATTACTATTTTTAATATATAATCTAAATTATTGGATCATTTTGGATAATTTTTCTGTGCCTTTAAGTTATTTTTACACGTTCTCGCTCGTCGTCATCTGTCTTTTCTCACCCTTCCCGTCTTAAAGCGTTTCGTCCGCCTCCTCGCTCCATCAAACCCCCCCCCGGTTCCAACGCTTGGACGCGTCTGGGGTTCTCTCTATTTTAATGGACGGAAAGACGCGTTTCTCTTTAACGGCAGATCAATATTCCATTCTTTGCTAGGAAACCAAATTATTATTCAAATATTTTTCTCGACCCCTTCCTCGCGGTGAACGATCGATGTTCCCATAAATACCGCAGCTTCCCGTTTCCAAGGAGCGCCGCTCCTGTTTAACGCAAACGAGAGATCACACAGATATGGCGGACAGAGCTTCGATTGTTGGGAAGACCCGGGGTCGGCAGCGGTCTTATCTTATATAATGTTACAGGTCTCTGAAGGAACCGTTAAATTCCTTTACTGTACCATCCTCTACCATTTCTGTCTGCGGAGAGGCTGGGCTACTTATCTACTACCCCCTCGGTAACGGAGCTCACGGATCTGAACGTTCCATAGCCGTACTCAATAACAACACGGACACCATGAAATCCAATCCGCGGAGAGAGATGTTTATTACCAATAATCTGCAGGATAACCGGATTTTCACATAGAAAACGGAATATTATATACTTTCATATATACATATTTACATTTAAGCACAGGTCGTACGGCGACTAAACCCAAAAAGGGCAGATTTCAACCCAACGCCATCGGACAATGCAAACGGTCAAAAGTAGGTTAATTTAGTAAAATACGGGCGATGCTCGAACGCTCGGGGTTGGATAATCCAACTTTTTTTTTTTGGCTTATTGGACTCACTTGACCACTTTCGCTGTCGGGAAGAAGGTGCGAGGTGATTGGAGGAGTCCTAAAGCAGCACTGAAAGGGTTACTCAGACCGAGGCTTTAATACAAGCCAGAAAGGGGTCACGGCCAACAAAAAGGGGGGGATGGGGAGAATTCTGTGATTTGGACCCGGCTCAAAACAGTCTTTACAGAAGCTACTTCCATGGTGACTGAATTTACATTTAGGAGATAAAGGGATTGGGGGGGGGGGGGTTGGGGTTATATTTGAGTCGAGCCAGAAGTGGGATAACAGGACTAATGGGGGGGGGGGGGGAACGAAGAAATTTTTAGAAAACTTCAAGGGGATGTCGTGCAGAAATGGGGGGGCTAGGGGCAGGGGCAGGCACCGACATTGCTTATGGTGGACGTTTCCTATAATTAGCGACCAAGTTCAAGGTGCGGAACGTTGGAAAGGCTGGTTGATGCGTAGATGGACCTTCAGGATTATTATATTCCCATCACGCGAAACGACCGTACAATGCGAGGCAGAGACTGGAAAATATATAAAATCACGAGAAAAGCACTTACTTTTGAGAAAATACTCTAGGATGTTATATAAGTTGTTATATAAGTGGTTGGAATCGATATATCTACAGCTATAGGTTGTTGAAGAGGGGGGGTTGTAAATTTGTAACGGATAAAAGAAGAGCGCTCGTTATATCTGATTATCTTGGAGCAGGTAAATACACAGACCCAGCGCAAATATTCATTAATAATTGACCATGGCCAATGACCCCAGGAGCAGGGGCCGGAGTCTGCACTATGTATCAGGGGGGCCGGAGTCTGCACTATGTATCAGGGGGGCCGGAGTCTGCACTATGTATCAGGGGGGCCAGAGCTGTGTAAGAACAGGGTGTATGAGGACTCTTTCAGGGTAGGATTTGGGATGCCTGGTCTTAAGTTGGTTCCAGTTGACACCAACGTGCTTACCAACGCCCAACGTTTTCTGGAGGTCCAGCAGAAGTCACTGAGATCTACTGGACACCAGTAACGTGTAACATTGTATCAGTCTGAGAAGATGTCGGTTACACAACCGCTGTACCTCAACCAATGAGGAACACCAACCCATGGCTCTCCACAATTTGGTGGTCTACAGCTTAATTTACCCCAAGTCTGTATCGTAGTAGTTGTAGTTCAGGTACAGCTTGTGAGCCATGGGGGGTGGGATGTCCTCGAAGATATGGCCAAAAGTGACATTGACCTGTGTTTTCATGCGCCACACGTGTTTTCCATCTTTCATCCTGTGCTTTTGGAGCATGTGCTGGGTATAGAAGTCCAGAGCAGCTGTTTGTTGACCCGGCCAAAGCAGATAACGGGAAGCCACCATGGTGAGGATGCGCAAGGAGCGGGAGCCATGTCAGGAGGGTGTCCAGCAGACAGAACTGGGGCTAAAACGTGTTCTACCATAGATGTTGCTTCCATAAGGAAATTATTATTATTGTCTTGTATAGCGCCATCAAATTCCATAGCGCTGTACAATGGGGTGCCCAAACAATGTCCCCACGGGTTTGAAGCGATTAGTTTGTGGCTTCGCAACGGAATGTCTCGTTTGCTAAATTCACCGTTCTAGCTGTTTTCTTATTTAGGCACCCGATCCTTCAGCAGCCGCCTATGGGCCCGGCTCTCTCCAGTGTAGAGGAGGACTCTGCTTCCCCGTTCTGGGCTCAGAGGACGTTCTCCACGCTGTCCGGATACTCGAAGCTGAGTTGTCTGTCGCTCAGTGTTATATTCTCGGTGGTGCTAACGCCTATCTTATCGTGATAGTGCATGCCGGAGCAGTTGTTTGATTTCCCCGTCCCGTTGGTACAGCTGCCGACCAGTTTATGTTTTTCACAAACACTGCCGGTGCCAGCACGGGGCGTCTGGCTGTAAGTGTGCTTATATTCGTCTTCGATGTCTTTGCCGAGTTTCCAGCGCTTCCATTTCTTCAGCAGCTCGGACTGGACCTGTGGCCAGATGGAACACAAGGGCTTTAGAAGAAGGTGATTAATCACATGCTTTGTAAGAACCCTTGAAAGTGATCCAAAACCTGGCTCAATAAAATATGCCCCAATTTCTCCTGCACCCACAACTGCTCACTACTGCCCCGTCCCCGACACCGCATTACCTCTGAACCCAGCCCATTCTTAGATACTTCCCCCCCTTTCCCATAATTGCCCGTAACTTCTCTATTCCATGTCCATTCTAAGGTCAAAATGTCCTTCTGATGGATGACCCTCCGTCCGCTCCACGGTCCCTTATTACTTTTTTAGCATCCTCGGCAGACACCATTCCCTGTCCTCTCCCTCCCATCGCCAGTTCAGACACCGCTCCCCCCCCCCCGCGTTTCCATTAGGGTTTGGCTTGAGACTTCAGTATATATATATATATATCGTTGGGTAAATACTAATACAGATGTTCGGAGCAGGAAGTGGAATCCGTGGAACAAGTGACATCTCTGAGCTATGGCATATGTCGCCGATGACAAGTTAAAGTGACAACGACAGCGAAGACGAATACGCTCCGCAGACACGGAAAATATCACGTCCTCCCAGCGAGCGGTGGAATGCGACTGCATGACTACATATAACAAAGAGGTCACCGTGAAGATAAAACGGCTCGGAGCCAAGAGAAATGAACTGCTCTACGTCTTATCGGTTTCCCACTCGGGGCTAAAGATCCAGAAGAAAATGCCGACACTTACCTCCTTGTTGACAAAACAGTACAGCACAGCGACCAGTATGCCCTGCGGAGAACGTCAAAGAAGTCATTATACGTTCACGTCTTAAAGATGGACTCTCTCGGGGTGAGGGATGGGAGGAAGGAGGGCATTAGGAGGAAAGACAGATTAGAAGTGGCGTGGGACTCACCTGGAAGGAGCTGAGGAAAAGGTCAAAGAAGAGTTTGACCAGACGCATGGTCCCCTGTGCGTTTTCATCGGTGAGAAGTGCGAAGACCACCTCGTGAATGCCCAGCAGGGGGATTAGGGTCAACGTAGACCTGGCCAACCTAGAAAGACGTCACACACCTTAGCTCAATCGTTTCCCGCTCTTCGATGTCACGAATGGTCTGTGAGACCGCGAATGACCCTGCAAGCCTCTCACCTGAACTTAAAGTCTGTGTACCTCATCTGATGAGCTCGCATCTTGGACACCAGAATTTGAATAATCCGGATGAAAATTAAGAAATTTATCTAAAAACAAAACAAAACAAATTTACAAACTGGAGGCGTGTAAGTGTCTATCACACCCACAAAAGTCTTTATCATCAAAAATATGACCTCCCCTCTAGTAAAATCACATCAAACAGCATGTAGCAGTAGACCAGGAGACACGGGCATCAAGGGTACCCGGCGTACTTCACTCTACAACGCCGGTGGTCTTGTGTATATACATTTTGTCCATTAAAATAACATGAAATGGCAGAAATACAGCGCAGACTTTGTAAATGACTATCGTAGATGCCATTCCACTTGTCCAAACGCTACTCCATCGATGATGTATTAATGACGCACCAGTATGGCAATGAATACCGGTGTCCTGAGAATCCACCAGTAGGCCATGTTATTATTTGTGACCCAGCACCTGAGATGTAAAGAAAGAAGGAAAAAGATCTGTTACTCAATGGAAACATTTCTAACCCAACCAAGAACGTCCAATGGCCAATCCCCCACTTGGGATGGACTTCACCAATGAGACTTGGTCAACATCTCCTTAAACATAATGAGGTGCCTATGTCTGAACTAACTCTTTACTTTTAGGAAGTGGTCCTTAAGTTATGTTTGAGACCTCAGGGTTAAGCTTTGCCCGTTCCTGGCCATCTTAACGAACAAGTCCTCATCAAAACATATCTGCCTTCGGATTCCACCACAAGTCTTCCTCATGGAAAATATGTAGTTTGGGTGAAGCTGCTACAAAAGTTGAAAAGTCTAAACACATAAACCATTTCTTATCTCCAGAGGTGGAGGAGATATAAAATCCTACCAAAACACTATAAAATAACCATTTTCACTTTATAAACACTAATATTCCTCCGAGTTCCAGAGGGAAGGTCTCCCCAGCCCTAGCAGCCAAAGCGTTAAGACGTGCTATCTGAACATCTGGCTCATCTCCAGAGCTCCAGGAAATTGGTTGATCAGTGTAACAGAAGGTAATGAGTCTTATCTAGAGCAGCGTCTAGATAAACAGAAGTCATTCCACGTGAATGGAGGCATGTGAGCATCGCCTGTTTACCTTTTTGTTAATGTTATTACAGCTAATTCTCTCCTGTTCTCTTTCTAGAATCCAGAAACCCCGAGAGTAAGGAATCTGGTCAACAACATCTAAGATGATACGTTGTTTCCAGAAGATGGGATCCCAAGCCTCGCTCATAAAACCACAATTATACGCTAGAGATCAAAAAGGTAAACAGCCATTGGTTCTCTCGTCTCCTGTACCCGGCAATTCCTATTGGCTAAACGGTCACGCAAATATCCTAAGAACCAATCGGAAGCCGGCAAACGGCCCCGTCCACATTGAAAAATGGCGGAGATTAACGAAGTTCTGAATCCCCCTGAAGGCTGCATCCTACTGACTTGGAAAATATATATTTTAATATATTATAATAATAAAAATGGAATAAAATGCGGGTATTTTTATTCTTGTTTGAGACTAATTTTTTTTTTTTTTTTTAACCCTATGTGCTCTTTAAAGCTAACTTTAAATACTTTGAAGCTGTATATATCCTTTTAATCTTTATAAGGGTATATTAAGTTGCTGAGCGATGACCTCCGGTACATATAGGTTTTCAAGATGTAAACAAAAAAAAGTGTTATTGCAGAATGTGGTCTCTTAATGCGTTTAACTGACACAGATCAGCATGTCTCACCCCCCACGTTTCCCCTCTCGATCTGCACTTTTTGTTTCCGTGGAACGAATGCGGTCGGTCTGATAAACATCGTTCTTGAAAGTGGTTTACGAGCCGCTCAGCAATCAGACCACTAATGCACAATAATTTATTCTGTCCGCAAGTTATCTAGTTTTATATATAATTATACACACAGAGACACACACACACACACACACACGCTACCGCTCAAAAGTGTGGGGTCACTTAGAAAAGCAGATCATGTCCATTAAAATAACATAAAAAAGGATCCAAAATCCAGCACAGACAGGGTTAATGTTGTAAATGACTATTGTAGCTGGAAAATGGAATATCTTCATAGGAGTGATGGGAGGGATAAAGGGCCTCTGTACGCTTGTGTTCCAATGGCCCTTTCACTCCCATCACTCCTGTGTTCCGATGGCCCTTTATCACTCCTGTGTTCCAATGGCCCTTTATCACTCCCATCACTCCTGTGTTCCAATGGCCCTTTATCACTCCCATCACTCCCGTGTTCCAATGGCCCTTTATCACTCCCATCACTCCCGTGTTCCAATGGCCCTTTATCACTCCCATCACTCCTGTGTTCCAACGGCCCTTTATCACTCCCATCACTCCTGTGTTCCAATGGCACGTTCTGTCCAAGCTTAAGTTTAAAAGGCTGATTGATGGTTAGAAACTCTTTTGTAATTATGTTACAGCCAGAAATGTCCTCGTTTTCCATGAAAGTGACCCCAAACTTGTGAACTAACATGAAACACGCATGGGATAGGCATACGGCTCCTGAATGTGGGCCGTGACATTCTATGCACATGCAGGTGATGAAGGACTTACGCGTCTTTTTCATACGTGTATTTCACGGCCACCCACGGGACTATGAAGATAATCGGAGCACCTGCGCGGGGGGGGGGGGGGGGGGAGACACCGGTTATTAGGCGCGAGTGAGTGAATGATGCAGGAGAATCTCCCCCGCCTGGCATGTACTCGGTGCTCGTTACGACAGTGAGAAGTGACACTTACCCCAACCGATGCAGACGTAGAGGGCGAAGTAACTTCTCTCCGAGAACACGGCGAGGACGAGCAGGTTGTGCAGATAAATCCCTTCCACCAGTAACCAGCAATAATTAGCAATCACCCCATACTGCATGAGGACCGTAGCCACGCGGCACCCGACCTGGGGGGGCAACAAGCCAGAGTGAGCATAAAGGGGTGGCATAAAGACACAACGGTGGGGTAATCGGGGTGAACTAAAATGCTTCTGAAAGAACTCATACGGAACAATATTGGCCAATGATCAAGGAATTTAAATTAAAAAAAAGAAAAGTTTAGAAATAAAGACACTACTTGTAAAGTCTGTTTACCGGCTCTGCTGGGAGGCAGATCATTTAGTGCGAAGGCAGACTCTCACCTCGTTACTGCGCCAGCGCTGCACATAATCATCGTTAATCGTCTCGTTGTAAATGGTTTTCAGGAGGGAGTCAATCACGAGGACGGACACCGCGCGGAGAATGAACGAGACAAACAGGTTGATGTGGATGTAGTTGCGCATGCAGTGCAGTTTACTGTGGGGGGGGGGAAACACAGAGCCGTGATCTCGGGGTTATCGGGAACATGAATGAACGTCCACGTTTGGGCCCCAAATCCATACTGCCCCTTTTTCCTCCCCGATGCCCCCCTCTTTGGTAGGAGCTCAGGATGTTTGCTGGTTATCACAGGCTTCTTACAATGTTACGTTTATAAGCAGCAAGAAATGTGATAAATAAATAAAAATACATTTTCAAAACAGATAAAGCCCCTTGCCCCGTAACCACGCCCATAACCACACCCTCTTAAAGAGACACGCCTCTCTGCCCCTTTAAATGTCGGCGGGGACGGATAAAGGAACGGGGTCTGTAAACATGGGGTAAGAAGGGAGAGTGTGGCGGGTAGAGGAGGAACAACCTTAAAGTGAGCCTAGAGAGCACTTTGATCTATACGCATTTGCTATCAACTTGGCCCGCACGATGTATAGGCTAACACCTCGTTCTCTCCAGGGCATTTAATAAATGTATTTTCCGTACAGCAAACTATATAAAATTATACCATACAAGCATAAAAAAAGGGGAAATACTGTAAAAAGGCAAAAAAAAAAAATGCAGAGAAAACGATGCGTGGACGTGAAAGTCGTTGCTAATGCGGTTTCTGCAGACACAGGGACGCTACTGGGTGATGGATCCCCCCGAGGGGACTCGGAACCAGAACAGCCAGCCAAGGGGCAACTATTAAAGAGGTCTCGTGCTAGCAATGTGCTGCTGCAACCGACCAGATTAACCCTTTAAAGTGCAGACAATGTTATGCATAGTATACATAATAATTATTGCGCCAAAGAAACACAGATCAGAGCAACAGTGCCTCTTATTTTGAAAGGCTGGATGATGGGAATTGTAGTCCAATGCAGCTTGAGCGCCACTGCAGTGCTCAACAGTAACATCGCCGTCAAATCAAATAGAAAAATGGGTAAGGGTGATAAAGGACCTTCACGGATCGGGGAAGACATCGCTGTCTCCCAGTTAATAGTGTCAGCATATCTAAAACCCACTGTAATTGCAGCTTCCCGGCCGGCTAACTGTGATGGGAGTTATAGCCCAACAAAGCAGCTGGAAAGCCTCAGGCTTCTGATACACAGCCGCATGCATCCGGGTGCTGCCGTTATTGAATACAAATGAATCCCTGTCGGGTAACAAAGTTGTTTCTGTTCTGTGTCGCAACCGGCTGAGAACAGGCGAAAGGTCCCTGCTGAACAACTACGGTGGGGTTAATCATACAGATGTCTCCGCTGGGGCAACCGGCGGGCTGGGGCAACCGGCAGCTCTTACTGTCCTCAGAACACCAACGAATGCACATGGCCATAGAGTACAACATACGTGTTCGCTTAAAGGAACCCAATTAATGTATTACCAGTAAACATATACAGTATATATTGTTAGCAGTTGGACTGTATGGCTGTATCGAGGTATAGATGAGGTCTAAGTGAACCGTACACATTACTGCTGGAGGGGTACTGGGGCAGCTGGGCTGATGCCAACATCCAGGACCAGATTCCCTATAAGGTTCGTACCAATGGCGGTGCATTATGGAGGCTCCTATTGAGCCAAAGAGGGAGGGGCTCAACCCCATGCCCACCCATTTACATCCCATAATCATTGGAACCAATGGGACGTTCAATGAGCAGGAACATTCCATCGGTAGCTATGGTGATACCAGTAACTTTATCAGCCCACTACATCCAGGTACTCACCTGAACCCCACGAGGATCGCTAGGGCCAAAATGAGAGCCCCCAAGGACACCGAGTATCCCACAGTGTACATGATCTTAAAGCTGTTATACGTCCTCCCGTATTGTTCCTGGAAAGCAGACAACGGATCATCCAAAGGAAATTACAACACTTAATGGCCCCCAAGGGCAACCCACTGCCCCCTCGCTCCTCTTTATAGCTCCTACTTGCCCAACACCAACTCATATGGCCACTAAACCCACGTAACCTCCCCTTCATATCGGTGCCCACCCTGTGCTGCCCAACAAATTGACCCTTTTCTACCCTCAGACCCCCCCCTGCCCATCGCCTTGTAACATTTTGACGCGTTAGATGTAGCTAAATGTTACCCCAAACAGTTTCAACCAGGTTCTACCCCATCCACTCATCTACCCCCCCTCTGATCTCCCTTCAGAACCCTGCAGATGCCAAATGTATTTGTAGATTGCCCCTGGCATGGCTCCTTCTTCACAACCCACCCATCATTGTCCAGAATTCCTCAGACTGACATCTTCTCTCTTGGCAATTCTAGGACGACCGCCCCCCCCCCCCCCTTTTCCCCATCCCATCCGATTGCCGACGGCTGGGAATTGGCAGCCCTGCTCAATGTATCATTCCTATCAGATCGACTCTGACATTGACCCCTTAGTAGAGGAAAAGTCAGATGGAGCAAGAGGGACAGGCAGGGGTATGGCGGCGGAGTGCGGCTCGGAGATAAACACGGCTGCGGTTTGTTTCTTAATGAATTGCTTGTTTAATTCTGCGTGTTCTGCTTTTACAGGAAGTAAAGACTCAAAACGGTTTCTTTTTTGGCAGCTTCACAATAAAAACGCAAAGCCCTGTACCCATCAAGAATGACGAGCGGCAGTGAAAAGGTCACGGCACGGACCCCTGCACCCATCAGAATATTGGGACCTGTACCCTGAGCCCTTGACCGTGCCACGGAAGGCACATGAAACACAATGAAAGAGTTTTGGGGCCCTCAGAATCTGGAAAATGGGGCCACACCTAGAGGATCTGGGTACTGGAATAGATTTGTATTGTTGGGACGGTAGTTTGAGGTTTCCTTCCTTTGTGGAAGGGTGAGTGACCACTGCAGGCAGAAACCCTTAGCTGACCAGAAACCAAAGAAGTGTCTTTCTCCTAAAGGGCTTTCCAGAAGCATCATCTACACTTTGGGACCCATGTTGGATTAAACAAAACACATACTCAACAAACCTGGTCACGCTGGTCATTTTTGTCCAACTCGCACTCCCTAGCGTCACGAAGTAAGGTTCCGTTCAGCATTGGCTCCCACTGCCCGTCCGGTCCACAGTGCTTGTAGACAAGGCCGTGCTGCACTAAGAATGGGGCAAAATCATTAATACTGTAAATCAGATACAGAAGAGGCACCTGGTTTAGCCCCAATCAGCAGCCCTTGCTGTAGAAGTCCCACCACCTCTGGGAGTAGATCTTAGCCTATTGTATTTCTGGTGGCATCTTACCTTTCTTATACCAAGGCAGGTACCAGGGACAAGAAACGTTGACTGTGGTGTTGGGCATTGCGTCCGGCCAACAAGAGAACTTGTCGAAGGTTCGATTACAGACCAGGCCTGTGGGGACATCCAAAGACAGCGGGACAGTGAGTGTTTGGAAAGTTGGAATCTAAACCATTGATGGCTAATGCTGGCTCTACAGCCGCCGTGGCGTACGATTCCCATGAAGTGGAGCGCCATTCATTGGTCATCACTGGTGGAAGCCCATCCAGCTACAATGTATTGGAAGCAGAGCTTGGCATCCTGGAGATTTACCTGTAGGAGGTGGCTCTATGGACATGTTGTGTTGGCACTCCATCTCATACTTCCTCCAGCTTTCTATCAAATAATCCATGATCTGTGCAGAGGGAGCCTAAAAAGAGAGCACACATCTCACGGTCTCAAAAATGTAGAAACACACAAGACCTGCTCACATTCTATCTAAGAGGACGTTGTCACTTCTTCAACCAAAAGAAAGATAACTAAAATACATCCCACTGCGGGGAAACCTTCCATAGGTTACAATAAGCAGGTCTTCACAAAGGACCATGGTAAGGGCTTCCACTAATGTAATGTTGATACCTCCGAGGCATTAACACATTAAGAGCTCAAGTACCTGGCACTGGATTATCAGCACCCACAGAACACGGAGGAGGAGAGGCCGGGGCATCCCGTAGCGCTGGAAACCTCATCTGGAGAAGTTTGCGGTCCCTCTTTATAGCGTTTGCGGAATGGGCAGATGCTGCGGCGGGACAAAGAAAAAGAATTAATACACTACGACTTTCCAAAAAACTTGTAATACTCCACATGATATAAAAAAATCCTCCTCGATTCAAACTGGGAGGTTTCTACAGAAACAGCGACTTCGCTAAAAATGTTCCAAATTCCAACCGGCTCTTGGAAACGGGGCAGTTGAGGCTTCTAAAACCCCCAGCCCTGCTTTGCTCTCTTGGATGAAGCACTTAATGTAGAAAACTGACGGCTCTTAAGTGAGGAGGAACGAGAAGGTGTCATCAGCTCCTCACCATCCATGAAGGATGTTTTGTGTTTCTTTGGGCTTAGATCAGAGACTCGTTCCTGGTCATTAATAACCCACGTAACCCAACTGTTGACAGCCACGCTAATGTCAGGAATATTTCACGCTCCCGAACAAGGATTTGCTGTCCGTGGTTCACACGGAACAGCTGCTATCATCCGCAGCTCAGCTAGGACCATGCCAGTCAGAGACGCTCGTTAGCAATAAACAGGGGCTGTCTTTTTCCACGGGGCAGAAAAAACGGAGAACCTCCTCAGCGCCCTATTTCAGGAGCTTACTCATAAGCAACATATTCTGGGTCGGGTTTATTAACGTGAATCGGTCACCATGGAAAGCAACTGCATCTACAGCGTACATGGCTATTAAGGGTTAATACCGAGATAACGGCACACACGGGGTGGGCAACGGACGAGGAGAGAAGGCAGAACGATGACATCACACAGAATGCATTTTGTGCTCTGATTGTGGTCGGAACACTCGATCCCCATAACCTCAACGGCGACCCAACTCAAACCCAACGGGGAGCCACCGAGCGGAGGAGAGCGCGTGAGAGCAGGTCTCACGGGAAGGAAACCCAAGATACATTCTGTACAGAGACTCTGGACTCATTTTTTTTGACCCATTAAGCTGGAAAGTTATTTCATGTAACCGCAAAAAGAAAAAAAACATATTTCTAAATGTTACTCTAAACATTTATACTTGGTGACAGTTCTTGGAATGGAGGCATCTAAGGAAGATCGATGGTAAGCCTGGGAGAGCTGGACCCTCTTCTTCTTCTTCTATACCAGGGCGTCTTAACTTAATCTCATCGTCACATTGTATCGCGCTCGTTTAAATGTTTCCCTTAATTGTCGCGATGGAACTTGGTGGAACTCGGTTAATAAACGTAATGTCGTAGGGATGGATAAAGAGATATAGCGTTAGGCTGGAGGTTAAAGGTCCCCCATGGCTAGAGTGAGAGGTGGTCCTGGCACTTTAAGTCCAGCGGACGGCTGATGACCTAAGTATGGCCGCAGTCCAATGTGCTGCAGATCGGGCAAGTGTTTGGTTCTGTCGGCCAGTGGCCCACTTGGCAGTTGCCCAGTCCTGGCCTGCATGGAAGGCATCGTCCCACTAAGACGTGCCAGGTATTGGAGTCACAACAAGTCTACCCAAGAGAAGAGGAGGCTACAAAACAAGCATGTCAAGAGGCTACCTAAGAGGATCTCTGTAGGCCACGTGGGCTACGAGTCGGTGGTGCTGCTTGCGCGAGGATTTTAATCTGATTTGGCCGTTGTGACCGGTATTCGAGGGGGACGTTGGCTCTGAAATCTCAGCCCAAAGAGACTTAGATTCTCACGAAACAAAAGGAGCCGTTCATTAGGCAGCCTAAACCCTCTCGCATTTTCACGCGTAATCCGGAGTCTGTTAAACCCGGACACGTAACGTTCCTCCAACTCACTTCACCCCCCGGGGGCTGCATTCCTGCACCGGATCCGGCTAGATTCGGAAACCGGTACCTGCAACCAGAAACGTGGCCTTAAGGTTCTGTTCCACATGAAATAAAATGTAATAAAAAATGTGGGCATTATCTACTAACTCGGTGCCGAGACCCCATCATAACGCTGCTTGTTATAATAGATAACGCCTTATTTCGCATACAGATATTCAATGAATGCGCTAAATACTAAATAAATATGAATTCGATTTCTTTTTAAAAACCGGACCTAACCATCGGTTTATCTGAAGCGTTCCGCTGCGTACATCGGCCCCCAAATGACTCATTCAGCTCCGTGTAAAAGCTCTATAGAAGCAAAGTCATCAAATTAAATTGGGCAATGGGGGGGGGTTCATACGGGGGGGCTACAACTAGAGTGCTTTTCTTGCACCCTTTATATGCCGGATTGTTTGGAATCTGCCCCCACTTAAGGTTAGTAGAATTAGAAATGATCCCCCCCCCCCCCCGATTAGAATTTTCAGTCTGAATCTCCGGAATAATCCCAGGATCAGGCGGCTACCTCTCCCGAAGCGCGCAGGAAACATTTATAATTGCTGGATAATTGGAGCGTCTGCGGCACGGGGTGCGACCTGTGACCTCCGAGTGACTCGGTATCAGAACCCAAAACACTCGCCCAGGACACCTATAGAGCGCCCCCCCCCACCGGAGCGCATTCCACGGGGATTACAGGCGGGGGTGGAGGTGACCCGGTCCCTCGGCAAAGCCAACTCTAACCGTGCGTCCAGTCCGCAAACTCATCAACACCCACAGAAAAATAATTTCAACATACCAAGTGTCCCTGCATAGGTTAACCAGTCCCTCTTTGATCCACAAACCCCCGATGCCCTCTTTCCTCCTCTGATGCCCCTCTTTCCTCCTCTGATGCCCCTCTTTCCTCCCCTGATGCCCCCTCTTTTCCAGGAGCTCGGAATGTTTGCTGGGTACGAGGGGATCGCAGGGTTCTACAAACTTAATTGTTTCAATAAAATGTTTATAAACAGCACATTGTGAGTTTATTTATTGTATCCCGTAAACGAAATCCATCATTCTACTTCAGAATATCGTTATCAGTCCCGCCGCGCCCAAACTCACATCCCCTGACACAAAAATGCCTCTCTTTTTGGCCTTTTTAAATGTTGCTGTGGCAACTAACGCAGCCGTCCAATCAGCAGGAACCCTCCGCCGGTTGCCATGGTTATAAGACAGCGTCCCTGATCTTGCGCCAGACTCGCTTTTCACACATACCCCCTGGGGATGCCGGTGTCCCTTTAATGACAATATCCGGCCCATCGCCAAAAACACAATAATCAGCAAACTTAACACGGCGCTTCGTTTCTAGATTCAGGTGCGCTGATAATGATGGGAGTTGTAGTTCAGCATGGCATAGTATTAACTCCTATTACTAACCATAGCTGCCAAGTGTCTCAGTTTATGAGGGACACCCTCTCTTTCGTCCCTATATCCCTGATGCCCCGCTTTCCTCCCCCGATGCCCCTCTTTCCTAGGATCCCAGAATGTTTGCTGGGTATGAGGGCATCACGGGATCCTAAAAGCCCAGATAACGTGTAAATTCCCTGTTTCAATAAGCCAAAAAAGTATCATTAAAAAAAAGTTTAGGTAAAGCCCCGCCCCCAGCCACACCCCTAAAATAAATATGCAGCCAGGTAAGATTTGCATAATTTATTGAGGAAGACGAGGAAAACATTTCCTAAACAGAACAAAAGGGACCATTATACCCGCGTTCTTATTATTTATAAAGCGCTGGCGTTCTGTGTACCGGGAAGCTGCATCACGTTAATAAAAAGCGAGAGCGCTTTAACACACTGGAAAGCGTACAGGATAGTCGTCTGGTCCCAAGAGCTGACAGTTCTATTTTATTTTTTAAATCGAGCAACCAGTTAAGTTACCTCGTAAATAATACAATCTGATAAAAATCGGCAAAAAAATTCTAGGACATTGTTGGGGCAATGCCTTGCAGTACACGGGGCAGCTGTCCCTCTTACCTAATGGAAGTTATGACTGTGTGTGTCACAATGACTGGGGTGTGTTTCTATACGTGTGTCACACTGTAGCATACATGACGATGCCGTGTGTGGGTGTGTTTGTGCCGGATCAGTGTGTGTCCTTAATGCAACACTGCTGGGCGCGTGTCTAGCTGTGCCGCACGCGTGTCTAGCTGTGCCGCACGCGTGTCTAGCTGTGCCGCACGCGTGTCTAGCTGTGCCGCACGCGTGTCTAGCTGTGCCGCACGCGTGTCTAGCTGTGCCGCACGCGTGTCTAGCTGTGCCGCACGCGTGTCTAGCTGTGCCGCACGCGTGTCTAGCTGTGCCGCAGCCCCGCACATGCCGAGATCTCCACGAGCCACAAAGTTGGGTGTGTGTTTGTCTAGCGCCGTATCATCGTGTGTTTGTTCCGTTTGTATAACGTCCGCAAACCCAAATGTAGAACTTCCCTGCGTTCTCATCTACACAGCCGGAGGGGGTGTGTGCCGGCCCTTAAACGGTTAATACGAGCAGGCGCCGGCTCTCGAAAGCTCACGGTCTCTGGGAGGCTGGCGTGTGCCGTGCCAGGGGCCCCGTGCTTATTACACACAGAGTACACAGACATCAGTAGAAAGCGTGTCACCAACGACGTCATCGACGGTCACTAAATCAGACCGGGACGCACGTTCTGCGCTCAGCACCCTGGGGGGTCCCATGAGAAAAAGAGACCCTTACCCCGACCCGACTGCTTGTGACCTAAATTACTGAAACACGTCACCGGGGGTGCCCCCCTCCCCCCCAAGCACCGGGTGATGGGGGCACTGAAATCTTGATGGTATCTCGTGTACTTTGGCGTTCCAAACTCCTTCAGGAGCAGCAGGAACCATAAATCTACGGGATGTACTCGGTATCATTATGCACATGCACCGCGGTACACTGGTAACGAGTATCCTGGTCCCGTGATATAGTAAGACCCCCTTTAATATATCTCTGAGGGTCTGCAGGTGATGAAGTGATGTTTTAGGTCTCCAGAAGTCATACTCTGTACTTCTATATGCAGCAGGGTGAGCAAGGAAAGCACGGGTTATACGTTCTGGAGCAGAAGGTGACCATTTCAAGGGAGACTCTAAGCAGAGAACCCTCCCAACAAACAACCCAGCGACCCTTAGAGAGATGTAATAAGAATGCCTTTCTGGTCTAGCTTTTGTTTTCTGGATTCCTGCACTGTTTTTTTTGCCCAAATGATTGAATAGAAAGCATGAAGCGCGTGGAAAGTTCTTTACAGAGGAGGGAACCTGTAATATTTGAACACGGGAACGAGAGATCTGCGTGGTCGGCAAAGTTCAGGGTCAGGCGATGTGTAGCAGGCAGGAGTCTAGAAGCCGTGCACAGGTGAAGAAAAGATGTGAGATTTTGGAAACTCTGGACAGGTGGAGAAGGAGATATGAAAATTATCTGCTTGGTGCATGTGGACAAGGTAGATGTAAGGTTCTAGAGCCTCTGTACAGGTGGGCAGGGGAGATGTAAGGTTCTAGAGCCTCTGTACAGGTGGGCAGGGGAGATGTAAGGTTCTAGAGCCTCTGTACAGGTGGGCAGGGAAGATGTGAGGTTCTGGAGTGTCTACAGGTGGGGAGGGGGAGATGTGAGGTTCTGGAGCATCTGTAGAGGTGGGCAGGGTAGATGTGAGGTTCTGGAGCCTCTGTACAGGTGGGCAGGGTAGATTTAAGGTTCTGGAGCCTCTGTACAGGTGGGCAAGGTAGATGTAAGGTTCTGGAGCCTCTGTACAGGTGGGCAGGGCAGATGTGGGGTTCTGGAGCCTCTGTACAGGTGGGCAGGGCAGATGTGAGGTTCTGGAGCCTCTGTACAGGTGGGCAGGGCAGATGTGAGGTTCTGGAGCCTCTGTACAGGTGGGCAGGGCAGATGTGGGGTTCTGGAGCCTCTGTACAGGTGGGCAGGGCAGATGAGAGGTTCTTGAGCCTCTGTACAGGTGGGCAGGGCAGATGTGGGGTTCTTGAGCCTCTGTACAGGTGGGCAGGGCAGATGTGAGGTTCTGGAGCCTCTGTGCAGGTGGGCAGGGTAGATTTAAGGTTCTGGAGCCTCTGTACAGGTGGACAAGGTAGATGTAAGGTTCTGGAGCCTCTGTACAGGTGGGCAGGGCAGATGTGGGGTTCTGGAGCCTCTGTACAGGTGGGCAGGGCAGATGAGAGGTTCTTGAGCCTCTGTACAGGTGGGCAGGGCAGATGTGGGGTTCTTGAGCCTCTGTACAGGTGGGCAGGGCAGATGTGAGGTTCTGGAGCCTCTGTACAGGTGGGCAGGGCAGATGTGAGGTTCTGGAGCCTCTGTACAGGTGGACAAGGTAGATGTAAGGTTCTGGAGCCTCTGTACAGGTGGGCAGGGCAGATGTGGGGTTCTGGAGCCTCTGTACAGGTGGGCAGGGCAGATGAGAGGTTCTGGAGCCTCTGTACAGGTGGGCAGGGCAGATGTGAGGTTCTGGAGCCTCTGTACAGGTGGACAGAGTAGTACGAGGAAGTAGATGTAAGGTTTTGGGGGATCAGTACCGGTGACGGGGTCTTTTGTAGGAACTGTCGAAGGATCCACCTTACACCCCACAGGAACGAGAGACCGTCTCTATCAAGTTTCTGCTAATGATGGAACGTAACAGATCACTATCTAGAAAGACAACACTAGAACAAACCTAGAACATTCTATGTTTAATATAAATCTAATCTGTTCTCTGTATCAAATGGAAATCCATCTAGATGCCGATCATCTCCTGTATCTGGAGTTACACCGGATCCCGGATCCCAGACCTGTTTAGGCAGAGAATTGCAGAAACTAGAAGGTCTCTGCGGGATCAGTTTATCTAACGAGCGACATTCACCAAGATCTCGATCACACCAAATATATTACCCCCCCCCATACCTGCGCGATTCATTCCTAGAATACATCGTTCTACTCTGATCTGCAATGCAATCGGTTCCTAGAAGAATGAGGAATACGGGGTAGATCACATTGTGACAGTGACCTATTACAGCACGGCAAATGCATCTTTTGTAACGTAGAAAGTCCCAAAAGACTTAGGGAAGAGGGGAATACACCCAGATCCCAACCAGATCTCCACAGGGGATACACCCAGATCCCAGCCAGATCTCCACAGGGGATACACCCAGATCCCAACCAGATCTCCACAGGGGATACACCCAGATCCCAGCCAGATCTCCACAGGGGATACACCCAGATCCCAGCCAGATCTCCACAGGGGATACACCCAGATCCCAACCAGATCTCCACAGGGGATACACCCAGATCCCAGCCAGATCTCCACAGGGGATACACCCAGATCCCAGCCAGATCTCCACAGGGGATACACCCAGATCCCAACCAGATCTCCACAGGGGATACACCCAGATCCCTGCCAGATCTCCACAGGGGATACACCCAGATCCCAGCCAGATCTCCACAGGGGATACACCCAGATCCCTGCCAGATCTCCACAGGGGATACACCCAGATCCCAACCAGATCTCCACAGGGGATACACCCAGATCCCTGCCAGATCTCCACAGGGGATACACCCAGATCCCAGCCAGATCTCCACAGGGGATACACCCAGATCCCAGCCAGATCTCCACAGGGGATACACCCAGATCCCTGCCAGATCTCCACAGGGGATACACCCAGATCCCCGCCAGATCTCCACAGGGGATACACCCAGATCCCTGCCAGATCTCCACAGGGGATACACCCAGATCTCCACAGGGGATACACCCAGATCCCCGCCAGATCTCCACAGGGGATACACCCAGATCCCCGCCAGATCGCCACAGGGGATACACCCAGATCCCAGCCAGATCTCCACAGGGTAGCGGGGAATACCCCCAGATCTCCACAGGGGAGCGGGGAATACCCCCAGATCTCCACAGGAGAGCGGGGAATACCCCCAGATCTTTTTTTAGATAATGCTGATAAGATAAAGATCCCAACATAGTTTGACAGAACAGCAAAAACATTTAGATCCCGGTTAGATCTATTCAGGTAACAGGGAAGCATCCACTAACAGCCCCCAATACAGCATCCCTGACTCACACTCACTGCACCCCTCCTTCACAGACTCCAGCACTCACTGCATTCCTCACACTCACAATCTCCAATACTCACTGCATCGCTGACCCACACTCAGCTTCTAATACTCCCCACATCCCTGACTCATACTCACAGCCTCTAATACTTACTGCCTATCCGACTTACACCCACAGCCTCTATAACTCACTGCATCCCTGACTCACACTCACAAACCTCCAATACTCACAACCTCCAATACTCACTGTATCCCCGACCCACACTCAACTTCCAATACTCACAGCCTCCAATGCTCACTCACAACCTCCAAAACCTCCAATACTCACTGCATCCCTGACCCACACTCAACTTCCAATACTCACAGCCTCCAATAATCCCACATCCCTGACTCATACTCAGTACTTACTGCCTATCCGACTTACACCCACAGCCTCTAACAGTCACTGCATCTCACACTCACAGCCTCCAGTGCTCACCGTATCCCTCACTCACACTCCCAGTACTCAGAATCCCCCCATTCACAGTACCCTTCAAATGGGCTAACCGTTCAGCACCCCGGTCTAAGTCCTCTCTGGTGCTGCGGGGGCCCCAGACGCCCCCCTGCCCCGCACTCACCCTCTCCGGCCGCATCCTCCGCTCCGAACTGAACTTTCCCAAACCGGAGCCGCTGCTCTCCGCCCACTCCGTGACGTCAGAATAAGACCACACCCCCAGCAGGTGGCAGCGGCACGGAGGGTCGGGGACTCGGTGAGCCCCAGGAGGGAGACGAGGCGCCCCGGGGGTCCCAAAACCCTGACACCGGGGCAATGAGGGGTGCGGATGGGACACGGGGCAGAAAATGGGGTCAAATTAGTCACTTAAAGCATGAAGAGCCCCCCATTTGTGGAGATTATCGGGTCTGTCAGGAATCTATACTACGGCCAATATAATCCAAGATACCCCGAGTCCGCCCCACGGGGTCAAATAGGACAAGAACAGGAGAGGGGGATGCCCCAAAATGCAGAGATGCCCCGGGGTATAACGGGCTGGCAGAGACCACGCGGAACCAGAGCGAGTGATAGGATTCCATAAATCGGCGCACAGAAAGGATCCAGTCAGGGAGTAAATTACTCTCAAAGGTTACTCTCTGCTCCCCCGTGGCTGCATGTGGAATTGCAAACAACATGAAAACTTAGAAAACCCTTTTTCACCAAAAAAAAAAGTCTTATGTGGCAGATGGTGGATCTGTTCCCAAGCGACAAGGGCCCATTAACCCTTTCACGCCCACGTTCCCCTAGCAGGATCTTATACCCGGTGGGACTGCAGCCGCCCCCCGATTCCCAGAGGAAAGATCGGGAGCATAGTGCAGGAAAACATGTTTTTTTAAAGCGCCGGCCGCGTGCCGTCATTCCTCCTCTCCAGCCGGGGCCGGCCCAGGAGCGCATTCTGCAGCCGGGACCAAAGGTCACCCTAGTTCTAGGTGGACCTGCCAAACAGTGCCGGGGCGCAGTCCGCCGCGGACCATCCGGGCTACCAACGGCAGACCTGCTCTATGACCCCGATTTCATAACCGAAGCTGTAGTAGTCACCGGCCGGCTGGCACAGCCGCTTCCTCGCTTGCCAGAATCATTGAATAAAAGATAGCGGGTCCGTCGGAGGTTATTTTGGGCGTCTCACCCCGTCTGCTCCCCGCAGAAGCCGGCCGGTTCCAGCTTCTCGGCTCGGGAGACGGCGATGACTAAATATTAGTGAATTCCACCATTAAACGGATGCCCCCCCCCCTGCCCCAGACACCAACGCCTCGACCCACTACCCCTTTAATGCCCCCAACTGCCCCAACTCTATGGGGTCTCGTGAGTGGTCTTCACTCTCCAGCTTCTCACCGTTGAGTAAATCTACCCCCAGGAGTCTGGGTATTTACCCCCCCCCCCGGTAATTGCCCCTCCTGCGGGCTGCAGACAGGAGTTTGTTATCCGTGTAAACAGGACGTGCTTTGGTGTTATAGTGAAAGTGAGTTTTGAAGAGATAAAGTTGACGAGGGTCACCTTGGAGCGATCCCTGGGGTAACACCGAGGATCACGGCAGAGAATTTTTCAGATCACACCTCAGGCTTAACCATGTTCCAAGTGACATTTAGACTGTAAGCTCCGCTGGACAGGAAAGCAGAGTGCCATCCCGGGGTTCATTCCTTGGCTTCAATCTCGGTAATTAAAGGGGTCCCTGTCATTGTAATGGACTTAGGGCAGGGTCAGATCCATCCGGACTGGCTACTAAATACCGGCACGGGGGCCAGCGCCCTGCTTCACCACTACGGCCCGGACACATTTACCCGGAGAGAATGGAAAAGACTCAAGGGGGCTGAAGGAAGGGCCAGTTTTGTTGCCCTCAAACACACAAATGGGGGGGTGGAAAGAATTACAGAACTAAAACTTTTTAAAAGCCCCCAAATCAGGGTCAGTCTGTTAACCCCCAAAGTGCCAGAAATAAGGTGATGCCTTCAGAACAGAGCATGGAAAAGCAGTGTAGACGCTGCGCCCTCTGGTGGACTTTATCGGAAGTGCAGGCAAAGCTACAATGTATAAAGCACAATGTCTTTGGAATGTTGACTTATGGAAGGTTCTTTTTATTATTATTATTATCATCATCATCATCAAGGAGCATTTTATAAAACAAACCAATAATTCTAACGTCTACATTCAAGGCAGAGTTTAAGAGACGAATCACACAAAGTTACCTTTCCACTCGTTTATTTTTTCCCCCCCCGATTAATTTTACTAAATTTTCACATTATTAAAACTTGTAAATGCATTTTCCGTTAGCACCATATAGGTGAGTTTCATGATACTATATTACCGAAATAACATTAAACCGTCCTATGACGATGTCCACATTTCCTATTAATTCCATTAAAAAATACAAAAAAAAAATAATTAACCAATTACAGTCCATACAGTTAAAATAAAGGATTTACGAGCGTAATCAGCACGTCACGTATAAAGCGGGGAGTGTGAGAAGGGCACGGGGAGAAGGCAGACAAGACCCAAAACAACAAAAAGCTCACGTGCCAAAAGCTTTGATTCCAGCCATAATTCAAAGATTTTTTTTCCTCTTTATATATGAAATCGACAGTGTTTTTGTTCTATAGAATACGGTGTATTTTAGGTGTTTTTTGGCTGCTATATAAATGCACCAAGGCTGTATCTGGGCATTAAACTGCCCGCCTTGATGGAAAACCAACACTTTTGCCAGTTTATATGTTGGTTCGCATTCAAAACATATTACCTGGAAAAGTAAGGAATTACTCAAAGACTAGGAAAGGAAAAAAAAAAAAAAAAGAAAGGGAAAAAAATATATATTTTTTCCAGTTTCCCCAGTGATTAAGAGGTACTTAAAATACTGACGATGCTCCTCGCTTAGAAGTTTGTGCACATCCTGAAGGTTGGTTAGACGTCTATGTAAGAGGAATGGCTAAGGGCTAACTACGTTAACTTCTTCCCTGCCGGACAATAATAATGGTTTCTGTTAATCCCGTCAGCCCCCCCCCTCGCATAGAAGTCCCTAAAGCAG
The DNA here is from genome assembly GCA_023333645.1 of Sceloporus occidentalis. NCBI lineage: Eukaryota > Metazoa > Chordata > Lepidosauria > Squamata > Phrynosomatidae > Sceloporus > Sceloporus occidentalis. The sequence continues at coordinate 1,678,708 of JALMGF010000182.1, read as the reverse complement.
CCGTGATTCCAATCACAAGTGGTCCTTGTGTGATGCTGGATGATGCAGCATTGGAGGACGTTAGAGGTCCGGTGGTCCTTATGCCGGGACCCTGATCCCAAAGTACTTCCTCAGCTGCTCCAAGAACACAAAGGTCAGAACAGTATGTGGAACCAGCCTGATCCCGGCGGGAACGAGACCCTGGAACAGAGAAGGGGGGGGGGTGACTCGTCGGGGTTCCCTCGAATTGGTCGCCTTAGAGGGAACACTTCTGATAGCATCGGGGAGGAGTCGCTTGGGCAAGCAGACCGGCGTACGGACATAGCCCAGAACCCATCACCCTCCCGGATCTTACCTTGTAGAAAGCCAGCGGTCCGAGTCTCGCGGTCTCCACAGCGCAGTGAACGACACCCTAAAAAACACACCGGAGGGCGAAGAGCGTGAACGCTAGACTCTAAACACCGCGGCCCGGCCCAGTAACGTCAATGAAACCCTACGCGGGGGGGGGGGGGTAAATATCACCAGGTGAGTCCGGGGACACCTGGGCTCTATGGGTAACGGCCAAACAGGCTACGATACTCACTCTATATTCTCCTTTGGAATTCATGAGCCGCGTCTTCAGGACGTCCAGGGGCTGGCACAGGAATGTGGCACATCCGCCCTGCAAGAATAAAGATATTTCACCCAAAGATCGCATTCGGAACGAAGACGGAAGCCATAATCCAAAAAAAAAAAAAAAAAAAAAGACGGGGGAAGAGCACAAGCAGAATGAATACATAACAACCCGATACAATGTATCTCATAAAGAACGGCACGGTGTTGGCAAAGAAACGTAACATCAGAGACCACAATCAGAGACTCACGGCAATGGAGCTGGCCAAGAAATGGGTGAGGATGTTGTCCTTCATGAAGCCCGTGGTCAAGACGAGCTGTTTGGCCTGGTCATAGCACGCCAGCTGCAAAAGAAAAACAACTGCTCGTTGATATAGCGCCGGCATATTCCACAGCGCTGTACAACGGGAATTACAAAAGGGATGCGGGCAGCATGTCTGAGCTCCCGTGATCCAATGGCATGTTGTGTTAAACACAACATGCCATTGGAACACGGGAGTGATGGGAGTGATAAAGGGCCATTGGAACACAGGAGTGATGAGAGTGATAAAGGGCCATTGGAACACAGGAGTGATGGGAGTGATAAAGGGCCATTGGAACACAGGAGTGACGGGAGTGATAAAGGGCCATTGGAACACAGGAGTGATGAGAGTGATAAAGGGCCATTGGAACACAGGAGTGATGGGAGTGATTAAGGGCCATTGGAACACAGGAGTGATGGGAGTGATAAAAAGCCATTGGAACACAGGAGTGATGGGAGTGATAACGGGCCATTGGAACACAGGAGTGATGGGAGTGATAAAGGGCTATTGGAACACAGGAGTGATGGGAGTGATAACGGGCCATTGGAACACAGGAGTGTTATGAGATGAAAATAGGAGTACATGCCCCAGATCAGGGCATAGAAAGAGTTAGACTATGAAGGCCAAAGGGCAGTGGGGTTTAAGCAGAAGACTACGCTAAAAGGTTAAGGGGCAGATGGGATTAGGTGTGGGGGGGGTATATGTTTTCTTACCTGCCCCACGGTCACTAGCGCTCCCCTGCTGGAGGCCATCGTGGCTCCTGAGAACAGCTTCCTAAAGCCCTCTAAGGGGACAGAATAACAAAAGCAGATCAAGGCAGGGGCTCAATTTGTGCAGCTCTAGCCATTACTGCAGCGACACTCCTATTAATCCCAGGCAGCCCCACAGCACACAGCAGCTTAACATACACAGCGCCCGGGTCACTAGCGTGCCATTTACCTTCTCGGATGACTCTGTACATGCCGTCCAGGGCGTGAGCGTAGCTAAAGAGAGAGTAACGGGAGTTACAACAGCGAGAACGTACAGCCCGGCGGGTGAAGGAGGCGCGCATGCTTTCACGGGACAGCAACACGGCTACGGGGGGGCCGCAGCGAACGCGCCGTCGCTCGTCTTACTTGCGTCTCAGATGTGCCGGCAGCTTCATGTCATTCTGCATCCTGCAAAAGAGATCCGTAACCTCAGAGCCGGCAAACCGTTTAGCGGACATGAACCTGGGCAGAGCCACGTCGCCCCCTGCTGGTCACTGCGAGAACTGTGTCGCCCCGGTCTATTCTTCTCAAGGGACTTATTTACTAAACGTGACACCGATGGCGTTTTATGATCTAAGGCCGGGATTACGGCGACTCCCCCCTTCGCACTGTTTAGTTAACGGGCGACATTAGGTTTTGCCCCTCCGCAGACTCTGGGCACTGAGACCCCCCCCCCCCATAACTCACTGAAGAGACTTACCGGACGTTCACCATGTCGGCCGGCGTCCCCACAAATCCTCCGGTGAAGCCTTCAAAGAAACGAACAAAGTAAACACGAGACCCCCGATTTCCAGACCCCCTTTCCCCGAATCCCGAGACCGACAGCTGCCGAGTGAGACTCCGACGGACGTGACCTTGCGGCAACTGCTCCACGCGACGTTATATTTAGTCCTCTCGCGTTTTAACACGGACCCCAACGCATTGCGGGACGCTCTTGTCGGCTAATTACAGTTAATTATACGCGTGGCGCCCACGACGGGGCAATTAACGCCTTCCTCCTGCCCCCACGCATTGAGCTCCTTACCCCCAAACGCTCCCAGAAGCACCTTCTGATAGAACGGGAGCGGCCCCTTGTTGTCCTCGGCGAGTCGATCTCTCACGGTTTCATAGATTGCGAAGCGCGTCAGGGAATACGTGATCTGCGGAAAGCCAATGGATTCGGATTCATTGTGAAATGAAGGGGTTAATGAACAGAGGCGCTGCGTTACCCGGTGGGCTCGGGGGGGGTGCGGTCAGCTTCACGGCTTTATTCGTCTCATTGCCAGCACACAGAGGGTTAAAGAAGGTGGCGTGGGGGTATCGGATGGGGAAGCGGGCGGAGAGGGGGTCTCACCTGCCTGAAGAGGGACGCACTCAGACCGTTGTACAGAGCAAAGAAGCCGTCGTTCCGGATAACGGAGACGGCCATTCCGGTCATGCGCAGCTTCACCTCCTGCTGAGTCTGGAGATGCACCTGGTCAGGAAACAGAAACGAAGCGGGCGTCACGGGATGCGGAGGGTTAAAAACGAGGGTTTCACGGGACACGAAGGGTTACATAACACGGTCGCACGCAGAGCTTTTACTACGGAGCCCAGAGAGCAAAGTGCACTCCCCGCCCCACAAACATGCGCCACATGGGATAGGCATATGGCTATGATGCAGAAGTCAACTGAAAAGTCAATGAAACTGGGAATCCCAGAATGACAAAAATCACAGTTTTTCACCCAGTCTTGATCCGTAACCAATGCCAACCCCGACCCGGCCCCCACAGCCCCCCTGATTTAATAAAAGTAACGTTTAGAAACTGAACGCAACCGCGGGGAAAAACAAAAGCACAGAGCGGAAAAAAAACGAGTCCTCATCACAGCCGTGCCCCAGGCTCACAGTGTCCTCCAAGCACCCCCGTCTCACACATGGTATGGCCCAGGACTGGTTTCCCAAACATCTCCCTGCTCCTTAAAAACCAAAGACAAACCCAAAGGTCACGGAGCTGGGGGGGGCGGCCTTCCTTAGGGGAGCCGAGACGAGGGCTACACGGGGACCCGCCATGTAACAGACGTGTTCTCCTAACACAGCGAACGTCATATGTATACGCGCACACGGACATTCCACAGACTCATTCTATATCCCCATCATACTAACCAGATACTCAGAACCTGCCGGCAGATCGGCCCCCGTCCGGCCCGTAAAGACTCAACCCTTAATCAGTCGTTGGACTCGTCTTAGATTCAGGAGCCGGATGTCTATCCCATGCATGTTTAATACCCTCACTGTATTACCCTCTACCACTTCTGCTGGGAGACTGTTCCATTTATCCACCACGCTCTCAGTAAAGTAAAAGGTCCTTACATTAAATCTAAGCCTCTGGCCCTATAGTTTTGGATCGCTGGGTCATTGGGTCACCCTCGGGGGCCACCACTGTGACGGGGCACAGACACCCCGTAGCTAAAGGCGCAGAAATACTTTCCTTGACTTAGTTTTTCTAAAATCCACCGTAAGCAGGTCCTGCACACGCATGTTCTCTACATATAACCTCTATGACCTTATTTACAGAGTCACTCATCCATGGCCAGCACACATGCATCATACAGCTACTGAACTACAACTCCCATGATCCCCAGCCAGAATTTACCTACCAGCATGACAGCTGGACACACAACTGCTTGACCCCCCCCCCCCGCACGAAATACCCCTCATGCATACACACATGTACTAAGTACCCCTCATGCATACACACATATGTACTAAATACCCCTCATGCACACACACGGCACACAGATGCCCTGCCCCCGGGTACATGCATGCCAGTCAGGGCATGTCACACACATGTGGCCCGTCACCTTGATCAGGTCCAGCGGGTGGGTGCAGCAGGCGGCCCCGCAGGAGGCCAGACCCCCGAAGTACCAGCGGGACACCCTCTGCTCCGCCATGGCGTACGAATCGTGCCCCTCTCCGGGCTCCAGGCCCAGTATAGGGACCAGGGAGGGAGGAGCCAGTGCGCTCCAGCATCAGCCAATCACAAGTAGCCGAGTACCGAGTCACGCCCACTCCCTCCCTTGCCCTGCCAAGCCAGGAGAGACTGCTACTTAAAAGGGCGCCGCCGGGGGTGGGCCCCACAGTCAGACGTGTAGTGCTGAGCTCATCCTGACTCGAAGGGGGTGAAAGATCACCCGTGTTTGTTACATTCAGCCCCGCGAGCAGCAAAGTGACCTCTCTCACCGGTCCTCGCTGCATGCAGGGGCCCTAAGCATTAATCTGCTGCTGTTAGGGCCACATCGACATGCAGGGGATGTGAAATGCAGTGGGGATGAGCTGCACCACTGCGTATGCAGGCGATGCAAAATGCATGATGAATGAGCCTCATTGCATTGCTTCTAGGCCGAGTGAAACGCAGCGGGATTCATTTTCCATACTACAAATGCACCTGTGCTGAGAATGATGGGAGTTATAGACATTCTTCCCCCTCAACCTGCTTTTAGAGTGTAAGCTCACAGAGCAAGGACCCCTTCTTCATGTTACAGCCGCCTGCCGGGTATAATGCGAAGCTGCACACGTGTCACAAGACAAGCATTTACCGCAACCCGTGATCCATTAATAACCCGATTAGAGTCAATCCGGAATCTTATTGCCCCCCCCTCTCCAGATAAAAACCCCTGCGCTCCGATAAGAGCTCCCCTCTCCATCCTGATTGCCCATTTGGATCGACGGTTCCGTAGAACTTTCTCCCACATTTACCCCAATTTCCCTCCCCCACATTCAGCGCCATTTCTTTTTTACTCTCCAATTTTCTATGCAATGAAAACGTCACACGGGCTGAAATCTCCTTCGTCTTCCCATCATCTCCCGACGACCCCGACCTCCATTCCCGGTTTCAGAAACCTCATCCGAGTATCTGTGTGCCTGCATATTTTCTGTCCAAGGAATAGAGGGCAGAAGCCTGCGGCCCTCAGGGGCCATAATCTGAAACTAGTAACTGCATGGGATATACACATGGCTCCTGAATCTAAGACGAGACCAACGACTAGACGGGGGCCGGACGGGTTCAGGGTGTTTGCAGTGCTTATGTTGTTCTTCCTTTTATGAGACGCATCACCTCCGGCCCGCGGGACGATTACGGTTATCTATTTTCTAAATATCGACCTGCTCTCTGCTGCGGTTACTGGAATAACACACAAGGTTACGACGCAGTAAGACTAGAGGGACCGGACGGATGGGCCGACAGCCCCAATACTCGCCTTCACGCGATCTGTAAGGGCAGCTCGTAACAAACCTAAGGCATGATTCGCTAAGGACGCAGCGCGTGTACGACGCATCTCTGATCGCATTTTACTCGGGAAACTGAGTAATATTTTGCTTTTAGGGGTACAAGCCTTTTTTAACAAAGGACGCACATATTAGAAGAATTACGGTAATAAAACAGTAGAAAGTGTACGCTGCTTGGGCACTGAAAGGGTTACTCTTGCACAAGAAACCCTTGGATTGCGCAATAGGATAGAGCCGCAGCAGCGGGTTATCAGTCATACGTGGGATTATGACATCATGACGCTCGCCTACGGATCGGAGACACGGGGAGGTACGGCATGGAGGCCCTGCAGCTCTGGGTGAAGCGGAGTGGAGTAAAGGCCTGCCGGAACTTGTTTTTCAGGCAGTAGTCACCCCCGTAAACACACAGAGAACCCAGCGGAGGTGGGAGAGGATACGTGCGCAGCGGCCGACCCGCTAAACGCTCAGGTCAAACATTACCTAATAGATTCATCGTGTGATGTCACCAGCCCGTTCCCTGCTCCGCTACGAGGTAATCGCTGGTTGCGACTCTCTGTTCGTGTTTCCCGGATTTAGGGCTGAAGCTGCGTTATGGTAGAGGTAGCTGTGGGGTAAGTTCTAGAACTGCCATCAGACTACAACTCTCTTAACGCACAGCCGACCTCCTAAACAAGAAACGAACAGCCGCAGGGGGTCTGGAAGCTGCGCTCCGTCCCTGGGACCTCAGTCAAGAAGGGATTCTGCATGACGGAGCTCTTTCATGGCAGGTTTCACAGACAGACGGACATCGTAAAGCCCGGGGCGGGAGAAACGGACGGAGAGAAAGACGTTTGATCGGAAGGTAAACGCGCAGGGAGCCGCCTCGGGGAAAGAGTTTAATGTATAAAACGAGATTAGATAGAGTGACATTAAACACAATGATAACAGGGTGAAGCGCTTCAGGGGCCAACGTCCGCGGATGGAAGGTTGGCCCCACGGTGCCCAAACCAAGCCCCACCCTAAGAGGGTGTTACCACCATGACATCATCAGGTGAGGCCAGAAGAGGAGAGAGCATCTCCACGCTGCTTCCGCCGTGTCCCCCCCTCGAACAAGACATCACGGGGGCCACGGGTAACGGCCTCGCACAAAGAGAGTCTTAAGCAGTCCGGCAGCTTTATTCCAGCACGACTTTCCCTCCCGCCGCCTCCAGCGCAGCCTTTATCTTCTCAGCTTCCTCCTTGGAAACATTCGCCCTGATTTCTTGAGGTAGAGACTCCACCATTTTCTTGGCCTACGAAGGATCGGGGACAGAGGTATTAAAAGAAAGGAAAGAGATCACAGAAGCAGCGCAGGTGCGAGCGGACAGCCGGGGGTCTCGCTTCCCGCCGACGCGTTTCTCACCTGCACCAGGTTCAGCCCCTGCACGCAGTTCTTCACTTCCTTGATCAGTTTGACTTTGTCCACGGCGCTGACCTCCGTTAGTTTCACCGTGAAGTGGCTCTTCTCCTTTTTCGCCGGCGCCTCCTCCTCTTCTGCCACCTACAAAACGACCCCAAGAAAGCCGTCAGCTTCAAAGTCTGCATACCGGCCACCCCACCCCCCCGACCCAATAGCCCCCCTTCTACCCGTTTACCTGCGCGGGTGCTGCCGCCATTCCTGGCATCATCGCGCCCACCGGCATCATCCCAACATCCGGGATCTTTAGCGTTTTCTAGGAAGGAGACAGGGCTGAGTCAACACCGCACACGCAAAGGTAGGGAGACACTCACAGCGAGACAGACACAGGCATTAGAGAATGAGCGAGTGACAACTAACAGAAGGGTAGGAAACTAAATTCATTGTTCCAAAACAAATGGACCAAAAACAAAACTAAAATCATCTTAATCGTTTTTGGCCCATTTGCACAAAGTCTGGCATCAAATGCCGCTCATGGGGGAGACGCAAAGGACTTAATTACCAGTTTCTTGGCACATTTAGTGTCAGCCTGTCTGGTCGGGCCGCACGCAGTCGGTGTTATTACAGCATTGGGCACTGGTCAGGAGAACAAAAGTTCCCATTGAACAGCAACGTATCGAAAATATTACCTGACTGGATGCTTTATTTTAATAAATAGTCCTTATAAATGAACCAATAGAACACAAAGGGTCTTAAGCAACGGCCCCAAGTACAAGGTCGCCATGGCAACCAGCAATTGCTTCCTCACGTCTAGGTTTCGCTGCTATTACCAACGAGCTCCGCACACAGCTGGCTTTTCCTTTCTATACTCGGCTGATATGAAATATGACATCAGTGAGAACGCATCATAACGCAAACCCACAGGCCGACTCCTCCATCCGATGAAGTTCGCCATTTTTAAATCTGCGCCTGGCTTTGTTAGTTTAAAGCACTTTGGAAATATAAGCGATAATACGGGGCGGGGGGGGTGCTCTGCTAATAAAACCCACCTTAAGCAGCTCGTTGAGGTCAGAGACCTCCAGCAGAGTCAGAGCGGCAATCTGATCAACCAGCTGCTGGATTTTGGGGGGGTACTGCTTAGGACCACTGTCCAGGGTCGGGGAGGCCACAGCGTCATTCCTCAATTCACACGACGTCCCGATGGGTCTCGCTGCGGATATTTCCAGCCTAAAAGAGAAGAAAACACCCAATATTGGATCTAAACGGATATCCGCAAAGCAAGCGGTGGAGATCGTTCATCACACGGCTAATGTTTATAAAGAAAAACAAACGTTTATGGACATGGAACACAGGAGTGATGGAGGGGGTGATAAAGGGCCATTGGAACCCCTAGGGCCATAAGACACCCCCCCCCCCATTGCTGCATTTGCTCCCGGTAAGTTACAGTTAATTCTCTGCTTGAATGCAGGTGACTCAATTAAGTGCATCTTTAATAAATGACAAAGTCAAGGTTTACATGAGGTCATTTGGGTGACACATTTGACTACATAGTATCTGCAGGATGTGCCAGGAAAGGGTTAATATTTAAAGAGGGTAGACTGATTAGTAAAGTTCCCCAAATGTGATAACGCCCGGGGTATACGTGGGGTATATAAAGAGAAAACACTAATTCATTCAGGGACCCCATTTAAAGCTATACGGTGCGAGGGAAAAATACCCCCCCGGGGTATAATACCGGCAGGCGGAGGCGGCAGCGGCCCGCAGTCTCAGGCAGCACCGGGCGGCAGGGAACATGGCTGAGCGCTTTCTCCGGGGGACGCGTTACAGGTCAGGGCTCCACTTCCCACTCTGTCACCGGCGACAACACATGGAGTCCTCCACACTGTGACCTACCCAGGATGCACCGCGACACCAGTGCAACAAGGACAACTTTATAAAGCAAGCAATGCACAGCTTAGGAGTCGCTCGGGAGTGACGTCAGCAAGCTCCCCTGCGCGCAGCGCCGCCATGTTTCTGGTGGAAAAAGTGAACAGATCCGGTACGGGAGCGAGTCTGTACTGTTAGCGACACTTTTAAAGGAACAATCTGTTTATTTTTTAATGAAAAATGAATTTTTAAATAACATATCCAGAGTCTGTTTCCGTACACCTTTTGGCTAAAATATTTTTTAATATGTAAATTCCCATATTTTCAGAATCAAAATGAGTTTAATTGCCTTCTGTCATCCCACGAAAGCCAATCAGCTTCCTCCAAAGGGTAGTAGTGTCACTCCTCCGAACAGGAAGTTGCTGCTCGACTGCTCCTACGGCCTACGCAACGTGGGTTCTGCTGGCTTCATACGATTGCTTACAAAATTGTATTTGGGTTTGTAAGAGATCTGCTTCAGACGTTTATTTATCTCCATAAAGTTATTTAAACTCAGACTAACCGGATTTAGATCCAGATCCACGGCGTGGCGGCCCAATCTGCTCATCATTGTCCCACGCGCAGACCTAGACCCAGATACACCTTGGAGACTCCTACCCTGAACATATGGCATGACATTCATCCATGTAATGGGCCAAAAGTATCATATTTAAATAACCGTACAGATGGGAGACGTCATTTCATTATTGTTTATTATTTCACTAATAAGTATCGGGGCACTAAGCCATAGATTAATACAAACAGCTGTGCATCCCTCGCATACAGACTGCGACCGTTCACATCGTACAATCACAAAAAGCCAGCAACAACGCAAAGGGGGCGATTGGACCGGAGTGGGGGCCGAGTCCACTGAATCGTTCGAGTTAACCCTTCCCTGCCATCGCACCAGGAAGCCAAAGCCGCATTCCAGAGTTTTTATATTACGGGCATTACGCAAGACAGAGAATATACCGGGGGTAGACATTTAACCCCTAATGAAAGAAATCAAAGTTTTTTTCAGGTGGTCTAAGAAAGTTAGAGGTTAGATAAGGAAAACCAAAACGTATACAGCGTGCTTGCAGATATACGGCACGGTATGCAAATTCCATATCAGTTAATTTGCATACAAGGCAGCAATGCCGGTGTCAGGGACAGAATTACTTTCTCTCTCCTGCGCTGTAATTTTAGCAGCTATGCTTTACATACACCCAGTTTTGATGTGCGTCCTTTCAAAAGAAGATTGTAAAAGGAGACTCAACATTTTAGAGCCAAGCGTCTGGTTTAGGAATATATTCACGGAGACAGATTATTGGGGGATATGCGACAGGATCCATTTTTTTTCTCCAGTAGGAGTCGGGCTACGTCCCGTCATTCATGGAAACGAGACCAATCTACACGTCCTATACACAAGATGCTGCCTATAAGGCCATCTAGGACCTCAGCGATGGGAACCGCAGCTCTACAGCAGCAGTTAAAGAGCGAAGGATGGTATTAATTGATAAGACGATTGCTCGTGGCTCGTCTCTCCACATAGACATCAAGAAGCATTAGGATCTGTGAGGCGTGTATTAATACAGCTTATGCTAAAAACAACCCCAATGGGCGGACTGGGTGCGTGGTGAACGGTTTTTATACTACGTCAGCACCGTGCGCTAGAACGGGATCGGGTCGTCTCAGGCAGCGGTCACATCGATGTAGTGTATTGCCGGGGCAGGTTACATGCTACACATACTGGGGAAGGGAAAGCGGCAGACAAGGATAGTCGAGCTGGACATGTTGAAAGGGACGGTCAATCAAAGGAGATTAGCTGGGCTTCACTGCTGCCGGGCCCGTGCTGTCCGGGTGCCGGCGGCTGCTGCGGAGGTTGCTGCTGGCCGGCTCCTACTGGCATCTAGAAGAAGAAGAAGAAGAAGAAGAAGAAGAAGAAAGACAGTCACTAGAGACTCGTGCCTTATGTTCCAGTAGCCCTGCCTAATGCATAGTAAAAAAAAAAACAGGTAAAGGTACAGCCCGAGCACAGACCTCCGCCAACACCTACCGGCTGGTACATGGGCTGTTGCCCTCCAAGGAAGGGTTGCTGGGAGGGCATGTTGCTTAGAGCGGGGTCTTGGCCAGGAAGCGTGGACATGAGGTTCTGAAAAAGAGAATCATGGCAAAGATGTAAGGACCTGCAGCATTATATGGAGTCCAAATAAATAAACAGGGAACGTGGCTCTGGATGCCAATAACGTAGAGAAAGAGGAGAAAAAAAAAAAATGGTGAAGCGGTAAACCATTACTTTTCCTACCTGCATATTGTACGGCGGGTAATTCATGGAGACATTCTGAGCTCCCATGTAACCCATGTTTGCTGCTGGAGGATTCTGGGTCATTGGCGGGAGGCTCTGGGAGGCCGCATTCTAAAGGACACAAAAGCATAACCATGGAGGTCAAAATATGAATTCAATGAAACTCAAAATACCGTCCATCATCTTACCACTACCTGCTCCCACGTGAAGAGAGTCTAGATATGGATCCCTGTTTCAAAGGGCCCTAAAATGTAACCCAACCCTCCAGTTTTCTGATGTTAAATGCAAAAAAAAAAACCCCAAGATGCAAATAAATCAACTACCCCTTCCCACAAGTAAGCTTCTGCTTCCCTGGCCGCCCTGCTCACACTCACCTGATAGGGCTGTGTTGGCGTGGGCTGATAAGTGGTGTAGGCAGGGTTGGTAGTTGGCACCTGCTGCCCCTGCTGAGCTGAGGGTGCGGAGCTTGCTGGATACATGTAGGCATTCACCATACCGGGATCTACGGCAGAAAGTTAACTTTAGCACCTCATTAGCCATTAACTCACAGGTCAAGCCCCAGATGGCGTAGCCACGCAGTTCTCACCTGTGCCGGCCACCTGCATGGGCGGGTAGGGCGCAGAGGTTGCCTGTCCAGGCTGGCTCATATAAACACCATGCATGGGGGACCCCTCCACTGAGCCGGATGGGCTGAACGTGCCAGGGTAGGCATTGGGGCCAGAGGGCTGGTACATAACTCCCCCAGAAGATGGCGGCAGCGACTGTAGCTGAAAGAGAGGTGCACTTAGCGATCTGGCGCTTGCTAGAGATCATTGGACACGTTCAATAGTCGTAAGACCCGTTAATACCTGCGCATACGGCAGGGAGAAGGCCGGCATCTGGGCTCGCATCTGGATGGTCTGCTTGTGCTGCTCCAGGCGGAGCTGTCTCTCCTTCTCTTGCTCCTGCAGGCGCTGGATGGCGAGCTGGCGCTGCATTTCAAGGTATTCCTGCAAACGCAAAGACTCGGTTCAGATGGGCAGCAAACATATCAGCCGGAAGTCAAACAGCACTGAAGAAACGGAGACCCCCTAGCTATATTTAAAAGAATACCCCATCACACTTTGTAATACACCCGGCTCCCAAAGGCATGCCTCGTTAAATGGGCAGCCTTTAAATCTTACATGCCACATGTAAGAAGCTGGACATAAAATGCTCTACCAGATGGATGAAGCAACAGATTGCACCTGTGCTGCATGTTGCCCTTATCCTGCATGACTGTGCCGCCATGCGCATGTACGCTGCACCACCAACGCATGTCACGTAGTGTCGCCGCAAACTGTTACCTGCTTCTTCTGTCGCATTATTTCCAGTTTTTGTGCCAGCTGGATCTGCCGCTGTCTCTCTGCCTCCTCTGCCGCGCGGCGCAACTTCTCCCGGTGCTCGTCACGCAGGGCATTCAGCGCTCCCCTCGCATCTCTGATCTGGGCCAGCTTGTCCTGCAGACCCTCGTAGTACACTGTGGGGCAGGACGAAGGTTACAAAATGAAGTTAAAGCGCCCACATCGAGCATAAAGCTCTTGGCACAGAAGCCTGTAGCATGCGCAACAACACATCATTTATACAATTCTGACAGTAGTAAAAACGCAGTCCTCTTGCCCGTGAACGAGATACGTACAGCGCCTTTCGTCCAGTTGGTTGAGCAGCTCCAGGAGCTGGGGGTGCATGTTGTTAATGGACTGGAAGAGGGACAGGACAGCGGAGTCGTTGGTGATGCTTCTGCCGCGCATGTGGTTGCTTTTCATGCGGTTCACAAAGGTGGTGACGGCATTCTGCAAGGCTTTCAGGAACTGCTCGTGATTCTCCTCCGATTCTCCGTTCTGGTACTGCTGCTGAAAGACACGGGGAAAGGTCAGCCCCGGCTTCGCTTACAGGGTGGTGGATACACGGGATGCCTTTCCAGCAGTGTGCGTCCCCATGTAGACAAAGCTGCTACACTAAAACAAATTCCCTACCCCACTCTTACCTCCATCACATTAACCATGCTTGTTGGCACCTCACTGGGCTGGACAACCGGCTCTGCCACTGGGATGGGTGCGGACGGAGTGGGGCTCTTTCGCACTTCTTCTTGCTTCTTCTCCCAATAGTTTCGATTTAGGTAACGGGCGAGCTATGTTTGAATTGCGAGACAGATAAATCATTGTAAAGACGGTGAAACGCGAGCAAAAGCGCAAATGCCGCAAAAACGTACACTTTTTTTTTTTTTTTTTCTCCTTACCTCTGGGTCAATTTCTTCAGCAAGGGGAGCAGAAGAATTCTGGGGAGAAAAAGAAAGAGCATTGGAGACTTTTGGATATCGGAGAAGCCCTTTCCAGATACGTCACAAGAGTTACTTACTACAACAGACGTGTAGAGCGTACTGGCCGGAGGGGCCGAAGAGGTAACAGGGGCAGGATCTGCCTTTGGATATATGCCATAGGTGTTCTTTTGCCTCTGAAAAGAAACAGGCTACAAAAAATAAGTAAAAAAAAAAAAAAAAAAAGAAGCCTTCCACAATCTCACATTGCCCACAACATAGAAGTCAAGTCCTGAACACATCCCAGTGTCTTATACGGGCGATGGTCCTTTGCCACCACTGACCCCGTGCCGGTACCTGCCCATAGTAACGGTAGTGAGTTATACTCACCATTCTCTCCTTTTCCTCGGCCTCAGACTGAGACAATGCAATTGCCAGCTGCAGCTCCTCTTCCTCTTGTAGGGCAGTCTCGTCCCGCTTGGGAGGCATCTATAGAAAAACAAAATAAGGTAAAGCGAGGACCGGCCACCCAAAAAAACCTAGCCTCATAACCTTGACTGAGAAGGAAATATTAGCCGATTTACAATCATCACATCTACAAATACATTATAAAAGCCTTTGGGAATGGAGTGGGTGATAACATATGGTGGACAGGCTGAGATCTGCTTTGTAATACACAGCCTCGTCTTACCTTTCCCCAAAAAGTCATATCTAATATGTTTTCTGACGCAGGTCCTTGTAACTCACCTGTGACTGCTGTGAAAGAGGGCTGGTAAGATACTCGGGAGGCAGTTCTGCAGTCGTGGCGGGTTTGCCTTCGCCCTTCCTGCAACACAAGATCCAATGAACAGGATTAGCGAGAACGTTTCACGGGACACGGCAGGCGAGAGAAGGAGCAGGGAGACGGGGCAAAGGCTTCGGGTGCGATAGACAGCAGGAAGACTCATAGAGAAGTTCACGAGAAGAATAGCGTGAAGTAACAAATTATGCAGTCTGGTAACCTCATCGGCAAGTGCATAGCAGACGCTCACTCAGATACTGGACCCGCCGCACGCTGGCACTCACTTGTTGAGCTGCTCATAGCAGGGCTCGCAAACACGAACTTCCTTCTCAATGCCAAACTTTGGGATGGTCGAACACTTGGAGGAACATTTCCCGCAGAAGATCTGTCCGCAGGCCCGGCAATGGTGCTGTAAAAAAGGGACGGGAAGGAGAAGTTGAGGAACACAGCACTTGGCCCCATGAATGTAAATGGAAGAGTGAAGCAGCAGAAAAGCCAATGACCCAGAAATATAAAGACCCCGACCTACCTTACGGGTCACCACCCCAAACTGGACACGGCACCTGTGGCACTCCTCGGCATCCACCCAGTCCGGAGCCTGCGAATAAGAGACATTGCTTGTTTGCTTGTTTGAGCACAGGTACTCCATCCTTCGCTAGCTGCCAGGTTAACCTCTTATACCCATATAGTAACCAGAACCTATACCAGACCCACCCGTTCGGCCGCAAACATGGCATCGCTCTCCTTAAACTCAGGGAAGTTATGACCTGAAACATCGAAGAAAATAAGGTCAGCGTCACCGCGTGTTCCACAAAACCGGAAGTTACATGATGAGTGTGAAATAAGCCGTGATCAACATGGAAGGGAATAGAAGAAAACACAGGTAGAGAACAAAAAAGTGGAACTATAACAACATTCCGAAAAAGCCATAAAAAGGGCTATATGCTGCCCGCTTCACACACAAAAACTCAACACACCGTGCGGCTAATTATCTGTAAATACGAGTAACGTCGCCCACTTTACTTACCTTCCACTTTCATGATCTGGTACGTGTCCTGAACAACCTTATACTTGGGCTCGTTCCGAAACGCGTGGGCCCACGCCTGGATAAGGTACAGGATCTTGTTACGAACGTTGGGCTCCACCTGACGCTGAAGACAAAAAAAACAGAAGAGCCGTCACATGCTTACGTTCTAGGAAGGCACCGGCATCTTAACAAGCCGTTTCAGGAAGGGGAAAGAGAAGAGAACGTTTGAGTGAAGAAAGGACCTGTTTGGGTTTGAAGGAATTTGCCTAATCTTCATGTGTTAGGTGTCAGAGGGTATCATGAGCCCAGGAACTGTATGAATGACACAGCTCACCTGACTAACCAGGAAGTTGTGACACAAGGTCACATGACTCAGAAGCCCGCCCCCTATAAGGACTTTCCAACGAGGTTTACCACCCCCAGGAAACAAAATACAGACTCTGGGGGAAGGGTTTGCTCGGGACACACGGCTGGGGTGGACATAACCAATACTAAAGCAGATCTCCTAAAAGCAGAGCAATTTAGGAAAACTATCACAATGAAACGCTCTGGGCAGTTGATGAACCCCAACTCACACTTATCCCTTTGGCTACCCGGAGGACTGTGGGGATTGTAGTCAATCAACAAAATCTGGGAAACAAGCGTAACATCCATCAACTCTTCATCCCTGAGTTGGAGGCACATTCACTTTTCCACGGGTAACATTGGGTTAAAAAAAGGCTTAGCTCTTAATGGGGGGGGAATGCCCATGTTTTTGGTGGTGGCTGTAAAATCAGAGGCAGCGAATGGGATCCGAGAATACTTGGCAATCCCATAAAGCAATTCTAAGGAATAATTAAACTGTGAAAAACGCGCAGACGGCTGGATCGGTGTTTAGAATAGAAAACATAACAGAGTCCTTACGGCCCCCAGTTATAGGGAGAAGGTTTGGCAGTTTCCTATCCGTCGGTTACCTTCTGCAGTTCTTTCAGTTCCTCCATGGTTAGCTTGTTGGCCACCTCATCGTGCACGGTCTGCCCACAGTTCTTCACCACAGACTCCAGAACCTGCATGAAACAAGATGTGTTCTCAGCGATATAACACAGGAAGACCCTCTTCTCAGTTCTAATCATCAAAGCAACCCTAACGAGTTAGAAGGACAGTCAGCAGTTCCAGTAAATGAGACATAAGCCTGCTGGCCGGGACAGTCCGGGATCTGCTGGCGGCTATAAAAACCGTACCTTGCCTTCATAACAAACAGTGAAGTCAAGGAGCTGAAACATCTCTCCAGAGAGTTCTCCCTTTAGTGAATAGACCCATTTCTAACAGCGAGTCTCAAGCCACATTTCTGACATCTCACCTCCAGGGCAAACAGAGCCACGTGCGGGTTCTTGTCGTTGACTTTCTTCTTGATTGCATTCACAGCATACTTTGCTCTGAAACACAAGACACAGCCTCATCACACCTTTATAGTTTACCAACAGCTCGATGTCCTCCCCGGGCCCGTCCCTCACAATGATACACGATACACTATAGACCAGGGGTTCTCAAACTGCGGCCCTCCAGCTGCTGCAGGACTACATCTCCCATACTCCTCAGCCAGCCCCTTAGCTGAAGGAGCATTATGGGAGATGTAGTCCTGCAGCAGCTGGAGGGCTGCAGTTTGAGAACCCCTGCTATAGACCGTTAATACAGCTCGTTTATTTAATGTGATTTAATGCTTGATGAATCATAAACCGTCTCCGGCAGCGCGGCCAACAAAGATCCAGGAGGACATCTGTCTCAGAAGTTACACGCAGCGGAGTTTCCTTTAGCCGAGGTCATCGGTGCAAACAAAACTAACATCAACAGACGAAGAGGCAGCACTTACTGGGTGTCTCCCTGCCGGATCATGTCGCAGATCTGGATAATGGACTCCCAGTCGGTCTCCAGCAGGAGCTGACTGGTTGCTTTATCTACAAAAATGAAAGGGAGGAAACCATAATAGATCTCTTTTTGACCAAAATAAGAGAAGAGCGAACAGAGGCGAGAACAGAGGTCTCAGGGGTGGAAAAAAAAACAGGCCAGGCTGTGAGATTAAGATTACAGGTGTGGGGTTGGGGAGAAGTCTGGGAGGGAGAAGTTTTGGGGGGGGGGGGGGTATATAGGTTTTTGGGTGGGTGGTCTAGAGGTGGGGGCAAATGTCAGACTAGGGTGTGACGATCCAGTCCTGGGGGTAAATGTCTGGGAAGGTGGGCTTAGGTCAAGGAGTTATATGTCACTTCACCCCATGTCACGACCCATCTGGGGTTCCCTAATCCCAGGGGTAGCCCGGGACAGCCCATCATCCCCCGTCCTCACCGAGCAGCCTCTCAAACGCGCCGGCTCCTCTCCCCATCTCGATACCGGAGGCAATCGTGACACAGACACCGAAAACAAAGCTCCTCTTCCGCTTCCGTCAAAGCTGTCCGGAACCAGAGGGGCGGGGCTACTGGAGCCGGGAGTCTCCGGAAGTGAAAGGATGTCCACACTGCCAGCTCCTCTGCCCTTGGGCGGGGACTAGTGGTAACCATGGAGACGTAGGAGCTGTAAGGCGTACAGATGTGCACTTATACCCGGTGACGTGTAGAGGGACCCCTAGTCCCTGAGCGCTTTCACCCACCATGTGTCTGCTCCTGGGGGCCCCTGGGGTCGGGAAGACCTTGCTGATGAAGAGGCTTCAAAATATCCTTTTAGAAGTGGGGCATTTAATGGGGTATTTGGGTTATTGCATTTGACGCATGCATGCGCCAGGCTGCGGCGCTCCCTGTATTGCGGTGCGGAAGCAGCCATATGCCCAAAGCAGGGTATAAAATCCTACATTACGTCTCATGGTGTAAACGAAGCGTCGCTACCAATATATGTCACGTCACCTCCAGCTCTACCTACATCACACGTCACTGGTGTCATGTCACGCTTCACCACACAAACATACAATCTGCCAGCAGATTGGCCCCATTCGGCCCCCGTCTAGTCGCCCGTTTCTCCTGCTGTAAAGACTCAAACCTTAATCGGTCGTTGGTCTCGTCTTAGATTCAGGAGCCGTATGTCTGTCCCATGCATGTTTAATCCCCTCACTGTATTACCCTCTACCAGTTAAGTTTCGTTAAGGCCATCAGAACCTTATAAATACAGACCTTCCCGTCTTGACTTTGTGGATCTTTAACCTTTCTTCTACCAAAGCTGAGCTCTAAAGATTCAGAAGACATGATGGACGTGCCACCCACCCAGCCCACGGTAAGTCCTACGGAAACGGACCGCTCGGACACTCCTCGGGAACTTTTATGTCCTGGTGAAGCTCGTTGTGATTTGTTCTAGGTTGGCACTAACCTGACCGACCTTGCTGTCCACCGGACGAGGGTCACCGTGCGAGAGGTCGGTGGGTCGATGGGACCGATCTGGCACAGTTATTACAGGGACTGCAAACGTGTGATGGTGAGCGCGTGTTCAGGGACGGTCTTCTTATTTCTTGAGCAGTATCTCATACCTCCTGGCTTCTACTCACTTGGGACAGTGGGGGAAGGCTGATGCTTGGGAGGTAGAGCGTCACTCAAACTGGCAGCACTACTTCTCGGTTCAGGATGGAACCACCGTTAATAGGTGGCCTTTCTAGATCTCTTCTGTCCGTATTTATGAATGATATCTCGTTTTCTCCCTCTTTTTCTAGTTCGTAGTCGATGCTTCTAACCCAGTCCAGGTGTCCGCATCCTGTATCCAGCTCCTGTCTGTGCTTTCATCTGATCTTCTGGCCTCCGCGTCGGTGCTCGTCATGTTCAATAAGATGTAAGCATTTTCCTTAAGCTTAAATGGAACCGTCAATGGATTGATTGGCCATAAACCTTTTTTCCTGGGGTTAAAACCCTTTAAAGGGGAACACTATTACGTACCCCAACCACTTTCCACCACGTTGGAAGGCATGGAATAAGCTCCACTTTAATTGTGTGATGCTGGCTGTCAAATAATGTCCCCTATTGTCATTAAATATGCCTTCTCTTAATTGCAGGGACCTGCCGAGCTGTATGCCGCTCGTAGAACTTAAATCATTGTTCAGAATGGATGACATAATTTCCTGTGCCAAGCAACCAATCACCGTTCTGGAAATAAGTGCCCGCGATGGCACTGGATTGCAAGACATTCTACGGTGGCTGCAGTCCTCACGTGACCCAAAGACTTAAAAACAAAAAAAAACGTAAATCTGAGCTTAAAACTATTAATTTGCACTGAAAAATGTATTTGTCTAATAAAAGTTGGTTTGTGATCAATAAAAGCAGTGAAGAAACAATGTTGCAAATTGTAATACATTTATTAACAAATAAAGTTGCAAAGAATTGAAAGATGTAAAATGAATGGCTGATAGGGTGAAGGCATCCAGGTGCATGGCGGGGACATCGACGACGCTGTGAATAAAAATAAAAGAATATTCCAATCAGTCGATTCAGGACTATTTAAGGGTCCCGTTCGAAGGTTTGGGGTCAAACTGTCCTTGTTTTTGTCCATTAAAATAACAAGAGCTGGAAACGGCAAATCTTCATAGGCGTACAGAGGTCTCTTATCACTCTCATCACCCTTTATCACTCTCATCACTCCTGTGTTCCAATGGCACGTTGTGTTCGCTGATCCAAGTTTAAGTTAAAGTGGCTAATTGGTATTATAGCTAGAAATTTCCCTGTTTTCCATGAAAACAGCTCTGTGATCTAAAACTTCTGAACCGTAGTGTGTGTGCTCACATGGTCTCGATGAACTCACAGCCCCCCATGTGTGCAGACTTGTGTCTTTGGTGGCCGATGCCAAGGGCTATGCTGCCCTGGGGATGCGTGTAGACCTCATACATTTACAGGCTCCGGCTTACACATTCCAACAGTCGGCTCTGGGGCAAAAAAATCATTTTATTGGATAAATAGGGCAATACAAAAAGTGGTTCTCGGACGATCATACATCCTTTTGTCGTCTGTCTCTTATGACGCTATGAGCTCCCTTTAATCTTTGGCACATTTTTCTTTCGGCGTTGGACTAGCTGCTATAAAGAAGACGCATCAGGTCTTTCCCGAGGTAAAGTATTCCTGCAAATACACAAGAGAAACCAGATTATCCAATCGCAACGCTTAAAACGTCGCCATCTTGGAGGTGGCAATAAGATCAACCCCACTTTTTATCATATATCGTATGGTCATTTTTGCCCAAACCATTTTCTGCCTATGCCCACCCTACAAACATCGCCTTTAGTGCTTCTGGTGATGGTGTGGATGGACTATTGTATATTCACATAGTTCTCATCTATATCAAGAGTGGTCACCTTTGGCTGGCCTGGTAGGGGTTTCCGCTGGACGGCGCTCTTCTTTTGGTACACCGAATGAAGTCTTCTAATCAGAAATCGCTTGTCCTCACCTTCCTACAACCGTAAGGAGATGAAGAGCGTCAGACAGGAGGCAGGGCTCGGTTAGGACTGCCTAAAGGGCTCTTTGAGACCATTGGCATGTAGCATGCCATGTGTGCCAGAACTCAAAATGGCTGCTCTAGTGCCATAAGGAAAAGATGAAACCCACTCAGGGCTAGCACAACAGGGCAACCAATGAAACCAACTGCGCCTAGTGACTACGAAACTCAGGATATACTCACATTTGAAATCTGCTCCTTTAACAGTTTGATGATCTTCCTCTGCCCGTTTACTATCTGAATATGAAAGTAAATTACAACCCTGGAGAGAGCGGAAAAAAACACAACTTGAGTTAAAAAGCTTTGAGGATCGAAGCGTCCCTTTAATTATTTTAAATCCCCCCCCGGCGAGACTCACAGCAAGACTCCAGTCGCCAGGTAAATGAAGAAAGTATTTTCCCATAGGTAGTGATGGACCCAAGTGACCCAACTCAGCCGGGGGTCGGACTTTTCTAGTTCCCGGATATAAAACTTCCCAGCTTGGTACATGGTCCCGAGAAAGCGGAAAGGGCCGCAGGTGTCTGACGGCTTCACCCTACGGTAGACGACGAGGTTTTATACGGTAAAAAGATAGGGCTGCTGGAGAGGAAGAAAGGAGGACAGAAGGGCAGGGGGACTTACGACCACACGGTGTAGGAGAGGAACACAGCGGCACCGAGGAACGAGGGGAAACAGAGGAGCGTAAGGAAGGTGGTACTCATATGCGAGGCTCTCCATGGCTTCTTAGGGGAGCGACAGTTCCTCATCAAACTGGCCTGTAGAAGGTAAAGCACAGGCCATGGCTATGAGGCGGACACAGTAGGAACATGGTCTTACTTCTGTTAAACCAGAACCAGTACGGATATATTCTGCATGGAGTCACCTGTATTCAAGCAGGGAATTCAGCTGTGACATAGCAGGGAGAAAGGCACCAATTGAGACGCCCAGATACCATTAACCAGATAGAATAGAATATGAAGGAACGAGCTCTAGACTGTGTGACCTCCTGGGAATCTGCCCATCCAACCCTGCGTAAAGCCCTGAGTGTTTCCAGGGGGCAATTTTATATTTTTTAATGTTAATAAAACAATTAAATGTCAAGTTAAATACATAGGGTTTTAAGGCATTTCTTGAATGCATTTCATATCTTCATGCATCTCACCTTCTTAACGTAAAACAATAGCAACAGCTTCAAGGTCTGGACAACTGGGATGAGAGGACAAAAGAGCACGCCGAGCCTAAAACAGATCAGGAACAGGTGAGAAATTTTTTTTTACAAGAATCACAAGTCAGGCTTGGAGGAACCTTAAAGCGTTTTCTTACTGATGCCAAGATATGGTTTCCGTCTTTTATACCGTTTCACGTCAGTATTAATAAAAATGTTTTTCGCATTGGGGATGGGTTTGCGTTCTTCTAGATTAGCACAAAAAAGGAGATCTTTGAATCCTCTCGTTAAAGAGTTAAATCTCCAATCTTGACACAAACTGAGGGACCCAAACACAGGGGATGCATAGTCATAAACGTATGTTTTTGAAACCAAATCTAAAACACCGGAGGAGCCGTAATGTAGAGAAAAGTATAGGATGTTAGGAATATTAGAACCTCACCAGGCCAGGGTCTGCCCGTAGATAAGCTCCAGGACGTTCCTGGCGATGTCAAACTCGGTGCGGCACTTCTGTTTCCTTCTCTTTTCTAGAAATATCCTGCCATGGAGAAGAAGTTCAACTGATTTTGGTAGAATGCAGGAATGTGAATGTACGATGGCGCTGCGGGACGGGTGACACTTACCTCCATAGAAGCTCTCCAAAAAGAGTGTCCAGAAGAGTGAAGACCAGATCCATGATCACAAACCGGTATAACTCCTGTCCTACAAAGGTCTCCCAGCACTAGGGGGAAAGAGAGAAGGTAAGAGGGGGATTTGACAGCTTTAAGGAGGTCTTCTGGACAACGAGGTCCTCTGAAGTTGACTATGGTTGTCTTGCACCGACCAGGCGATGCATATGGAATCTGATGTTGATACATTGAGAACTTGTTAGATTTTGTAGTGTAACAAACCATTGGCAGCAGGTCATTTACCTTGTTCTCCAGATATTTCGTCTTTTGACTTAACCAGTGGTAGCAGAGGACCCCAAGGATAACAATCTTCAGCATGAGGTTCCTAGAGGAACCCGGGAAGGCGTTAAAGTTTGAAAACAGAGGCATTATATATTGAGCAGCAGATTAAAGGGTTCAAATCATGTCACGTTAACACAATGTGGTCCATTTAGGTCCATACCTGCAGATGGCCACATAGACCTCCAGCATAGGGGAATCCATCTTCTCCCAAAGCCCCAGCCCATGATACACATAGGGCAGTAGTAGATTAAATACAGATACTGCCAGGGGTAGCAGTAAAAGCATGGCCTCCACTTCTGACTCCATTCCTGTTTTAACTCGTACGCGGTGGTCCTGAGAGGAATAAAACCCTGCGTCAGATTTACAGTGTTCCCTCACCTATGGGTTTCCAACCCTTCCTGGTCACCCGGCTTCCTACCCTTATTTTAAGTTAAAACCCCAGTGTCGTCGCCAGCCGTCTTGACGGTGCCTTTTTTTTTTTTTTTTTTTGTGGTCTGCTCACCTTGTGTAAATGTTCTGATAGAACATAAACGGCCAGCGCTGACCCCAACCAGCTGACGACGCACAAAGACCAGGAAAGCACCGGCACACAGATGCTTTTAAGCTTCTTCCTGATGTAATCGGGGTGTCCGTCCTGCAGCTGATCGCACAGCATCTCCTGAAACAACAAAACGTCCGCCATTAACGGATCAGGACAATCCTGGAACATTATCTTATTGCCCTGATAGCATAATGCAGGGGTTCTCAAACTGCGGCCCTCCAGCTGCTGCAGGACTACATCTCCCATAATGCTCCTTCAGCTAAGGGGCTGGCTTAGGAGTATGGGAGATGTAGTCCTGCAGCAGCTGGAGGGCCGCAGTTTGAGAACCCCTGGCATAATGGACTTGTTGCAAAGTCAATTTTAAGTAAAAACATAATAAGTTCCTTTTAGTTAATTTCATTGCAGGGCTTACATGTTAAAAGAAACGTGGCGTATCCCTTTGTTGGATACAGGTAATCTACATGTGCCAAAATACTAGTAATATATGCAAAAACAGTTTAAAAAAAGAACCAACATGGATCGCATCTGGGTGTACCAAGATGGCGGCCTAAATAGGAAATGGGGAACACCTCAAACCATTCCAGGCCTAGGCTTTTTCTGTTTACTTCCTCCTTGAGGAGTTGTATCCTACCCATTTTGTTACGTAAAGTGGATATATATATAAAAACGATATATAGTTACAGTAATATTTTAACAAAAAAAAATCATAACAGATATATTCCATAACTCGTCATAGGAGCGTTCGGACTTTGTTCCTTACTTTGAGCTGCATGTGGATATTCTCTCGTTGTCTCTGCACAGAATGGATACGCATCACCTTAAAGTCCCAGGAACAGAAAACCTTAAGGGCCATAACCCCTGAGAAATATCCGACCCGGAAACTGTCGCCAAAAGAGCAAGACATCCTAAAGAAACAAAAATTAAAAAAAAAAAAGGAACCATGATTTATGATAGAGATGAATAAAGGATAGGAGAAAAGGAACTTTTGGAATCAAAGGAAACGGGTGTTAATTATGACAAAAGAGGGCAAAAAAAGATAGACATGACAATAATCGTACTGGTAAACCAGGATGATGCACGTGCTGAGGAAAGTGACCCCGATGGTGTAGAGGTAAGCCAGCGGCATGTGGTAGGGAAGCCAGGTTTTGGTGGTGGAGCACATGGAGGAATTATACGCAGGAGGACATCCATCATTCAAAGTGAGGTTGCTGTAGTATCCATAATACATAACTGTGCCAGAAAAATAACCCTGAGAAGGGACAGAACACAAATACATCAAAGATGTACACCAAAGATGGAAGGTGGCCATCATGTCATCATGAAGTCCCCAGGTAGCTCCTGGTGGCAGCTCGATACGTCAGGCTAATTTTGGACGCCAAACGGATATGACTCTCTAACGATTAGATCTTGCCCTCATACTCTTGGTAAACGTGACAGACAGACCAACGACATCCTGGCGGTCAAACAAAATCGCTAACAAACCCAGGAGAGAAAAGGTAGACTCAACCCTCACTCAAGTAAAACTCCTTGGCGGCTGAATTTGTCTCCCTTGAGTTGAACTAGTTGAAGGGGAGTTGTCAACGCATTTTACATCGTCCTCGGGATCTGAGTGAGCATGCCAAGAACTTTACTTCAGCTACGTGGTTCTCCCAATTTTCTCTTTGTTTTGTTGGGTAATTCTTGGACATAACCAACGTTTCTCAAACTTTGCGAATAAACCTTGGAGCCGCCATTTTACTCATGACCAGACGTTCTAGATCGAGACAAACAGTATATGTTATAAGAGAAGTCACGCTTACAGCTCCCGTGAGCAGCTCCAGACTGGTGAAAGTACGTGGATTGGTAGACACGCGTGGGTGCGCGGCCTGCGGTGTCACGACCAATAGGACGCACAGGAAACACATGAAGATATTGAATCCCAGAAGAGTTTTCAAGAAGAGAAAGTACGAGAGAACGCTGGAACCAAATCGCCCTCCGATCTGCTTGAGAGAATTGTGCCAAGGACGGAGGGCATACAGCCCTGAGAGACAGGACAACCAGCAGCGGTGACTAGCCTGGGGAGAAAAAACACCATAGGCACATGGTTTTAATATTCAATTAATTACTGTTACTTTGGGAGATGTCCGCCCTCGTTACGTTTCATTTCCCCAACATATCCATATCTCACCATGGCGATGCCGTCTCTTATTTGGCTGCAGCATGGGACCACGTTCCTTTGCCTCCACGTTCCTTCACTTGTCAACTGCCTGGGAGAGATAACAGCTAGGAGAAAGGGGGTATGGTAGAGGAAGCTATAGCTTGGGGGTATTTGGAAGGGCATTTAATTGTGGTACACGTACGGGGCGTGCTGGTAATTGTGAACGAAATGGTTCGCATGTGCCAGACTCCTCACCTTAACTGTCTCTTCACTTGAAGGCTTAGAGGAAAACTCTTTAGCAGGCGGGTTCTCTGGCTCCCTGGGGTTCTCTGAAGCTCAGACACCAGCAATCTCTGTTGTTCTGTTGGAAGAGGTACAAGCGGGGGGGGGGGGTCATACCTACAGTCTCTTGGGGGAGTAACAAAGGGGTCGGAGATCCATACCGAAAAAGGGATCTGTTATTCACAACATGGTTTTTCGAGTGGCGACTATGATAAAGTGGTCACGGCAGTAAGACCTGTCTACTTAAATTGTGATTTACTCCTAAGTCATAGTGACCTCATGCACGGAGACAGTTTAAAGCGCCGACTTAAAGGGATTTTATTTTTATTTATTATTTTCATGTCTTGTAAAGGCATTGAGTATTTAGGAGCCTAAATGAAGTCTATATACCCTATACCTTACCCTCTTCTCCATCTTCCACCTCCTCTCTGCATCGCACACTGGGCCTCGACCCATACTGCAAATTGTAGACGGACGGACGTTTCTTCGACCGTCTCTTTATCATGGTTCGATTATAATACTCGGAAAGCATCGTCCCCTTACATCGTCCTGTAGATGAGAACACAACAGAAACGGGGCTCATTTATAATTGGGTCATCTGACGTGACAACCGGACTTCCAGTTCAGTGATCTTCTGAGCAGAGGCATTGTCCTGCCCATGACCGTTAAATAAATATCTGCGGTTAAATTGAGAATTCTACCAGAATTGTATCTGCCAGTCCAAGCATCTAGGAAATAAAGCGGCACATGCTGGAGACCAGCCATTATAGATATACGTTAGAATTACCAATTGTCCGGCTTGGCATGTCCGCTAGGATTTTCAAGGTGGCCAAGTGATGATCATCTTGGGTGTGACGTGCGTTCCCTGTGAGAACAAATGACAGCATGACAAACATACCATCAGCAGGATAACAGAATCCCAGTGTCTGCCACACAACACGATAACTACACATGCAACACAAAGATGATGTACGGAGGACCACTCAAACCAGAGGAGATTAGGGTCCATCCAGCCCTGCAGATTCTCCAGTTCTCCCACCAACCATTTTCTTTCATCTCAACTAAGAATTTAGAAGCCCCAAGTTCCTGCCAACCTTGCAAATCCCTGAGCTCAACACAAACCCAACAATGAACTCAGCAGGATGGACATCTCATTGCCAAGACTGTGATAGTCACCAGGTTCTCTTTATCTTCCATGACACAGAAAAACCTTATCCTTTCTCACTGAGCCTCTCGTAGTAGATCGACGAAGCGAACATACTGATGGCTTTGGCAGAACCTTGTTTCCAGTTTGGGGAAAGCTTTTATCCTTTTAGATAAATGGGTTTTTAGATGGAGCGATTTCTACCTACCCTTTCTGGAGGACACTAAACATCTAACATCTTTAGACATGATCTAAGAAGATTCCAAGATCTCCTTCTGGTTCTTCGCCTCCACCACCATCGTCTTGCTATCTTTTTGGGTTGCTCAAGACACCGTTCCCTGTTTAATTATGAATCATTCTAAGGCCAACAGTAAATGGGGCAGCTTGCGGCTCCAGAGGGTAGAACCTAAGGAGCTGCCCAAGGAGAGACAGCACACTGCGTGCAGCAAGTACCTGTTTGATTAATTGGTTGAAGTTCGAAGTCTCTCCCGCGTTCTACATCTCGAATAACACTGCAGAAGGAGTCGTGCACATCAAATTCATCACAGGGGCTGCTGAGAGACAAAAGGGGAACCACGTAAGTAACGCCTGAGGGTCCAATCGCACACGCATCCCACCATCAAGTATACAACGTAGAACAAGGAACAACTCTAGGTGTTTAGGGGGTCTAAAAAAACATTTAAGGGTCCCCTAACTTTTACATGAGTTATCTAAAGGATAATTATACATAAAATGTGGAACTCAATACCTACAACAATAGGATTCTAAGAGGAAGACGTCTATCACCTGAAGCCAACAGGGTCCCAAGCAATGGCTTAATGTGTTGGCATGAAACACTGGATTATAGTGCAGCCCTGGGCACGGTGAGGAAGCGAACGCACAACGACGCGGTCAGGAACGCAAAATCACATGGACAATAGAAATCAAAGACCGTGAACAATCAGTTCAAAAGTTTGGGGTCACTCAGCTGTTTTTATGGAAAACAAAGAGATTTCTGGCTGTAACATAATTACAAAAGGGTTTTCTGAGGATTAATTAACCTTTTAAGATCAGCGAACACAACGTGCCATTGGAACACAGGAGTGATGGGAGTGATAAAGGGCCATTGTAACACAGGAGTGATGGGAGTGATAAAGGGCCACTGGAACACAGGAGTGATGGGAGTGATAAAGGGCCATTGGAACACAGGAGTGATGGGAGTGATAAAGGGCCATTGGAACACAGGAGTGATGGGAGTGATAAAGGGCCATTGGAACACAGGAGTGATGGGAGTGATAAAGGGCCATTGGAACACAGGAGTGATGGGAGCGATAAAGGGCCATTGGAACACAGGAGTGATGGGAGTGATAAAGGGCCATTGGAACACAGGAGTGATGGGAGTGATAAAGGGCCATTGGAACACAGGAGTGATGGGAGTGATAAAGGGCCATTGGAACACAGGAGTGATGGGAGCGATAAAGGGCCTCTGTACTTCTATGAAGAGATTCCATTAAAAATCAGCCGTTTCCAGTTTCCAATAGTCATTTACATAAATTTCTAACATTCTAACGCGGGTTGCAGCACAATCAGTAACACAATCGCTGGGTAAATAAAGCAGCGCTTTGGGCAATAAAAATCAAAAATATATGTATATATATACTGCTACATATTTGGAAACCGGGAAATCGCTTACCTGCTCTCGTCCTGGACCTCGGGGATATCCAGCAGGAAACCGACGGACATGGTGACACCGCGCCGGGTCTGTGCGGAGATGCTCCTACCTTGGGGGACATTAAAAAAGTGAGAGTTAAAGGGACAGAAGAAACACTAGAGGCAGACAAAAAAAGTTAGTTTCAGGGCAAATAACAAAGTAGCGACAAGTATCAATGAATGACACGCATCCCCGTGTATAGATGTACCTGTCCGCCGGGCTCTCTCACACCATCGCCAGCACTTTGTACAGGGTATGGATCAAACACAAATCCTGCTTCTGTGTATTAGCACTACAAGTGCCCCCTATGCACCCCTCCCACTTTGGTTTGTTCCACAGCCCCAGGGATCTTGTTTCTGACTCTACCATATCAGCATAAAAGGGCGGGGGTGCCCAAGAGGCAAGTTTGTGATCACGTGACCCTTCAGTCACTCCCATTCAACCTGTCCGGGCAAAGAGTCGCTGACACACTCAGACGTGTGTGTGCGAGCCGAGCGAAGGAAGTGACTCACCCCGAGAGTGTAACACACAAACACGCACTATACACAGCCACTGATACAAATTGTAACATTGTTACTTCCATGCAGTCTTCTGCAGCCCCACCAATGAAGAATGCATATTAAAGTATATACGTAAACTTTGTGCTTCGTCCAATCACATCCCCTCGATCTTAGGACCCCGGGGGACCGGAAAAGAGGCAAATGTGTATGGAGGGATTCTGCATCTGCAAGGGGGACACCATGGGCATTTAAAGGGACCTCTCCGCTATCGTATGCATTACATAGTGGCTGAAGTGTCCCTTTAAATCAGTGATTTCACACAAACTCCCCATTTTAAGTATGCATCATACAGGGCCACTCAATCCATTCCTTAGATCTTACACCAACAGAACAAGACTCTCAAGGGGTCCGTTCTCTCTAGGCTGCTCTGATTCAAAGAATTTGGAGCACAGACTGGATGTAACGTGGTTTATGACATCACTGCCCCCAATACTGACTTCATCCACCTTTTCTTCATCCAATGTATCATGGGTATTGGGTCATTTTTCTAGACATAACCTTTTTTTTTTTTGCTTGGTCCCCGTGGACAATAAAGTCTTACCCTTAGTCTTGTCTAACCCTTGATTGTTGGCTGGCGCTTAGGTTTGGATGGCAGATCCTGTTTCAGGCATCAGTTACGTGGTTGAGTGTCTTCCTCCATGTCTGATGGGGTCAGATCCTGGGGGTCCTTTCCCCCGTCCTTCGTCCTGTGTAAGAAGACACACACAGCAGAGCGGGGAAGCTGCCTCTGTTTACTTCACTTGTGGTTTCCTGTTCATGCAACAACTTTGCATCTCAGTTTCCGCATCTCAACCTCGTTTAACTCCCTCTCCTCCTTTATTGTCTAAAGAATCTTCTCAAAACAGGAGGACACCGTACCGGGAAACCCACCGACCAGGAGACGCAAGTCAGCGGGGGTAAGAGGAGTATTTGTTATTGTGGTCATTCCAAAACCTTAGAGACACCTGAAGCTGCAAGAAGTGTCCTCCTACTGTTTAGAATGAGCGTCTCATCCAAAATGTATCAACCTACAGAAGAAAAATAACTAATAACAATAATATATTAGGGAGGTAACAAAGCATCATGAAAATTACTTTAACCCTTTTATCAATGAATTCTTCTTCTTCTTTTTTTTTGCATATGTCCTTCAGAAGGCCATTACGGGACTTGTTCCTCAGAAGCGGAGGAGATACGTGGTTTTGGACTCTTGTCGTAGACCGAACAGCAGAACTGAAGCTTTTTTATTGTCAGTGAAAATACCTTCCTGGTATTTGTAGGAATGCGTCCAGCAGAATGAGGGGAACTCTGCAAAGATGGAGATCAAAGGCCAAACACGACGACCTCCGACACCATCCGGTATCAATGCAGGAGAAGCGGAGGCTGAGGTGACGGCATCCAGTAGAACGCCTGTTCCATCCAATGCCGTTCTCCTCCCAAATTAAATCCAGATTTTATGTTGTGTACACCGTAATAAATACCCTACAACCTCATTCGATGATGTCATGATACAATTTGGGTGGTTATTTTTTTTTATAAAGTGCAAATTTCAAGAAAAAATTCTTATCACCATAGCAACTAATGAAAAGGACTGCACCCTTCCTTTTGTTGATATGGCAACCCCAAAATTGTGATTGAGTGATCGATCTGTTACAGGGAAGGGATGCAGATTAAGAACCCCAGCAGGACTTCTTGGGGATCGTTTGGACGACGCGTGAATCTCAGACTCGCGAGGGACAAAGGACTTCAAATCCTGACGGCTTGCAAACTGTGGGAGAGAACGCTGATCGAGATAAGTGGTAAGAGCCACTCCACTCAATACGCCACTCCACGACCCCACACCTTGCCACGCTACCACTCTCTATTTACCAAGGCTTTGTGGTGCCATAAGTACCATAAATTTTTTTGCCATTTTTTATCCATATGTGGATTAAGATTCCCCTTTTTTGTGTTCCCCCCCCCAAAAATAATAATTATGAATGCTAGTATGTAAAATACTTTAATATTTTAATATTTTTAATGCGTCTAGGCTCCAGAGGTTATAATTGTTATATGTAGTGCTAGTGCAATGGAATGCAAGGGCATTATTATTATTTTTTTAAAGTTTACATTTAAAAAAAAAAAAAATTGTTTTTTTTAATGAAATATAAAAAAAATTAGAAATAAAATAAATAAAAAATATGGAAAGAGATCCCTTTATGGATGGCTCATGCATCTTATGTTTCCAAGTGATGTCACAATGACATCACAGAGCTCATTGTATTGTTTATTTAATTTTTATTTTTTTGTCATTTTTATATATATTTTAAAAAAAAAACACTGTTTTTTTCATATTTTTAAAAAACTTTTTTTTCCCTTTGGGGGAAGTGGTGGGTAACCTATGACATTTCATTTCCCATCATGCTCCGCAGGGAGGTTCGGCTCCGGCATCTGCTCCTATTTCTCGTTCCTGCGTTCCTTGATCTTTTTGAACTTCGCTTCCCTTATTTTTAATTGTGGGTTTCTCGTTATCCCAACCCTCTCCTTCACCGAAACCGGA
This sequence comes from Sceloporus occidentalis, assembly GCA_023333645.1. Lineage (NCBI taxonomy): Eukaryota > Metazoa > Chordata > Lepidosauria > Squamata > Phrynosomatidae > Sceloporus > Sceloporus occidentalis. The sequence continues at coordinate 1,646,780 of JALMGF010000182.1, read as the reverse complement.
GTCAACCACTCAACCTCGGGTAAGAGGTATCAATGTAGCTTAATACAGAGCATCAATTGAATATATGGGACAGGTTCCTACCAAAGCTGATCTTAAACTGACTACAGGGGGCGGGGGCTTGTAGAGACAAAATGGATGCCTACATGTAAGTGTCCAATGAGATTGTTACAAACATTTTTTTGTCCTGTTTAGTAGATGGACCCTGTGAAAACTCTCTCTCTACTTACCAAACATCACCGGAGGGCACCTTATTTAATATTTTTACAGGAGAAGTGAGTCCTCGTCCTTTTGTATTTTCCTATTTCTATCTCTTTTCTGCTTAATGATTTCTTTTCCAAGAGAGACACCTGTCCACCCATATGTTCATAAAATGATAAAAAAAAAATAATATACATAGAATAACCGCACTCACGCGTCAGTAAGTGTCACTCATTAAGTTCTCCATCTATTGCAGGGTGTACTAAAGAACTCATTGCTATTCTACGGGCATTATACCGACAGAACGGCAGATGGGTCTTTGTTTAATATCCGCCTGGTGTACGTTCTCCTCCCTCTCATCTATCTGCTGGCCTGCGGAGTTTGTCTTTTACGCTGGTAAGATCCCGCTAAAAGTGGGCGCTTTTGCTGAGATCCACCTTTGTTTCGTTCCATATTGAAAGTCTAATCTTGAACCTTTAAAGGAGCTTAAATGCTTCCATATAAAAGCAAAATAAACTAATATTGGGTTGCTTCTTTACACATTATTTTTATATGTATTTATTCCTTTTTTGAGAGTGACCCAACGGCCTGTCTAGATGCCTTCACTTACACAAGGGAGGCATCTCGACTGACCTCTGGGTCCAACTCGAGTGTGCCAGTGGTGGACAATGTGCATGTTCTACCCACAGAATTTTCTTTGCTCGCAGTTCAACCACAAGTCTAACTCTGAGCTCTTTCAGGACCGTGCAGGGAATTACAAAGAGGAGGGTGAGGACCCGAGATTACACGACCCGTATCAGCGCAAAAGTGTTTTCAGGATGGGACTTTTGCGCCAGAGAAGAAGACATGTCCACCCTGAAACAGCAGAGCCTGAGCAACGACATCAAGGTCTGCATAGGGGTTTGAGGAGGCGTGTATTGAAGGAGCTTTGTTGTCACTTCTGGTTTGCATCTTTGTGTCTTTGGTGTCTAACTGTGTTTCCTACCCTTAGTCTCACCTGGCAGAGGAGCTCTGGATATTGGACATGGAGGGACAAACTGTTTGTACAAGAGTCCGTGTCATTGTCGCACGTGTGCTGATTAACTTTATGATCTTAGCGCTACTGGGTGGCGCGTTTTACTCCATTCATCTGGCAACTGGGATATCACAAGACTATCAGGAGGTAGTAGGACCCCAAAACCCCCAAGCCTTGACTTAAATGATGGTCTGGCCTACTATGACTAATGACCTAAAACTCATGCTTTATCCTTCAGAAAGAAGTGGCTCCTGCTCTCGGATTAATAATTCAATATCTTGTCCCTATTGTCATCACCTTGGTCCTTCTTATCCTGCCGCCCATCTTTATGTTACTAGTGAAGTTTGAGGGTCACTCACCCAGTGCAGAGATTACCCTGACCCTGATAAGGTAAGAAATAAGGTCTACTGCACCAGTCTTTGAAAAGGGACTGTTTTCTGAAGCAAGAAGCCTGATGATTTGCTTTCCACTCCCTATCTAAGTTCTATTTATGAATCTTTCCATGTGCCATGAAACCCATCAGGTCACACGAACCCCATGTCATTTTATTTTGTCCTACTTGATTACCCAGTCATTTATTCTTCTGCCTTTAGGTGCGTCTTCCTCAGACTGGGGACACTGGCCATATTCTTCTTTTCCTTGGCCCAGAAGATCCTGTGTCTCGGGAGCTCAGAGTCATCTTGCGAGACATGCGGCTACAATACAAACTTCCAGGTGACAAACAATTTGCTTTTGAATCTCCTGTGTCTGTGGGGGGTAACACTTTGACTGGTTATGGTATACGTGGTCTGCCTCTAGGTTATCATAACACTATTTATGTACTTACATTTTACATTTAAGGTTTTTCAGACCTGAACTCGCAGATAATTAGTTATGGGTGGACACGTTTCCCACTTGTGGCTGCAGACCGATTATCGTGTCTTCCACCCATTCCTATCCCTTAGTCGATACACACTTACAGGAGGCTAATATTCCTTTATTTGCCTCCTAGTGCTGGGAGACGTCGGTGGGACAAGAGTTCTATAAACTTTCCGTATTTCATTTCTTGAATGTGCTTGTGGACTTCCTTCTACTGCAAATGCCACGAAGGTAAGGACACTGGTCGCTCATCTTATATAGGGACTTCATTGGGTGGGGGGGGGATAACCAGATGATTTCATGGGTTCAGCAATTAGAACATCAGGGGCCTTTTCTATCTGTATAAAATGAATTTTGATAACATGGCACATTTGCTAATGAAAGGCCAGGAACCTTGACTCTCTACGCATGTTCTCTGTTAAACCTCCACATGGTTACTCTTGTCTTCATCAGGATTTTGGTAACCAGGTTGAAATGGCGTGTGGTCCTTTGGCTGGGCAAGGAGAAGTTTCAGCTTCCCCAGAACGTGCTGGACACTGTCTACGGACAGACCCTGATGTGGGGAGGTCTCTTCTATGCCCCACTCCTACCTTTGTTGAACATTGTCTTCCTCTTCATCACCTTCTATATCAAAAAGGTTGGAGATACTGTTGGCATCTTTGGGTATTAGGGAACGCATAGCCAAAGGGCGGACATCAATGTCCTAATGAAAGGAGGATGGAGATGTGAAATCCTGGGAATAATACCATAACAATCGTAGAAAATGATGTTTCCGTAGCTTAAAAAAGGGATTTTCCATTGTTAGTTTACTATTTTGCTATACTGTCCCTTCAAGCTCATAGGCAACCCTGTTTAGGGGCCATTTCTACTATGTTCTTGGACATACGGTTCCATCAGGTCCATTAATACCGTAATTTGGTCCTGTTTTCTCACAGTTCTCGCTCTACCGATTGTGTGATCCTTCCCATAAATTCTTCCGTGAATCCACCTCCCGGATCCTGTTTTATTTTGTGTTGTTTTTGGGACTTCTGACCACTTTTCTACCCTTGATCTATATGGTGACAAGGTGAGGAGGGGTACGGTGGGCACAACAAATAAATGGCTTGTAAACTGTGTGAAACCTCAAGAATCTGTCACTTAAACTGGATTCTTTGGCAGCGTCCGTCCGTCTCGATCCTGTGGCCTCTTCACCGACCACAGCACCGCGTGGGAGGTTGTCCACAACAGCACCATGTCGATACTGCCGCCTATGGCCATCACAACGCTGAGCCACCTTACATCAGATCTTCTCCCAAAATCTTTACTGATCATCCTCAGGTAATCAGGTCGTTAATGCAGAAGACTTTACCATAGTAGAAACCCTCAAAAACATATCTATGTCTTATACCTTATCCGCGCTCATCTTCACCTCATGACATCAGAGTTGGGTTAGTAATTAAGTGGTGTAACGAGTATGTCTCTTTTTGGGTATGTAGGGTACCCAAAGGTGGCCGTAGGGAGGTTAGAATTTTTAAGTGGTTTTTCCTCTTTTGTAGTATAACGCTCACCTCGTACGTCTCCCGTGTACGGCAGCATGAAGAGATCATCGAAGACCTGAAGATTCATTTGGCTCACGTAAGTTCCAGTGGGGCATTGGGAGACTTTGATAGGGCAGCAGGGTATTTAATCTACTGGATCATTATTTCCACCTCTGCGATTTTCTTTTTTGTGTTTTGTAGCAAATACAAGACAAAGAGTTTCTGGTTAGAAAATTGAGAGAGGGGGACACCCTCGGCGGACAGGAGTTGGACAACCACGCAGAAGACCACCGTGGGCTCAACTGATGCGTATTCAATATCCACATATTTCCTCCGTGTGTTATTGGGTTCCTGCTTGAACACTGGTTACTAAATAAAGGATACCTTGTTTTGTCAAATCTCTTCATTAGACCTTTTTGGTTGCAAGCAGTGGTCAACGGATACATAGCAGCTTCTTGATAGCCCAATAAAGGCTAAATATTTGGAAGACTCCTAGAATAACTTTGTTAGAATGGTGGCCGGTGACTGTGTTTTGATTAAGCATGGGCACTTCCAGTATGCCCACAATGGAACACCTAAAATTACTGGTCTTCGGCCAGTATACTGTATACTTACTGCACTAAAGGGTCTCTATAATCCACCCATTGGCACTACGTACATACAGAATATGCAACCAGACTGTCTATAGAAATGGAAATAATGGAATATTTCAGTAAAAAAATAATTCCGTTCAAAATCAGGTGTTACTGTTCCTTTAAAACTTAAAAAATAGTGTCATTGGGTGCTATCAAAAACTGCTTAATGGGGAATTCTCCCCTTAAAATTCCAACACATAAAAAAAAAACCAACTAATTAAATGCCACCTAATTATGAGTCACATAGACTTATTTATTACCAATCTATATATATATAACACAGACTAAACAGATATCAAAACAAACAACAGCAAACAAAAGCACCCACAGCTCTGGCTCTACCACACAGTCAGTGATGAGCTTCTGCTGTGGCAAAGTGAAAATCTGCCTTAGATCGCTCATTGTTTGATTGTTTGACCTCTTTTTTTAAATATTTTCGAACATTTCACTGGTAAAGTAGTAAATACATTGTTTTTTTATATTCTGTATAACTAACTACATGTCAGCAGCACAGCCTTGTAGGCTGGATGGAAGTTTTGGGCTGATAGTAAGACGTTCCTTATCTGTTACCTCCAGATAAACGAGGCAGCTAAGGCAGTGCTGAGGTCATTATTATTACTAATATGATATACATGCTTCAGTACATGGGAACCCGCATTCAGTGACCAGAGCAGAGATCCCCCTACGCAGCCATGAGAGGATACTTCATACTACTATGTGCGCTCAGCCTTGGTGAGATTCTATGGCTTCTCCGTTCTTTTCTGGATATTTAATCTAAACCCTTTTTAAAAAGGTTCGGGGATTATTAACGATACTTTTAATTATAAGTCAGCCAATCAGGAATGGGAGGCTCGGTGCATGCCATAATATATCATATACGTTCCATTGGGTTAGATTGACGGTTGAGTTAAAACACGTTAAGATGTCAGCACACGTATCTTGTGTGTTCGGTTGAATGGTGTTTGCTCATCTGTTTGCGTTGGTTTGCTGTACTGACCTCCTCTCCCGTCAACTCATCCCATCTCCGGGATCTGTGAGATTCTGCTAAAGTGGAAGACTAAGCCTTGAGCCCCCCCATCTATAACAAGATTCATTCATTGTGTTATATAGATACTTTCCATATTGTGGAAGGAGTAACTCCTGATGCCTCACAAATGACTCCTCTCTCCAACACCCATCCGGTCACCACACCTCAACTAGCCGTCTCTAAACATCAAGGTAAGTCCTTACACACAAAGTTGCACAAAAGCCCCTCTATAGAGAGACCCTACTGGCTATACCAGGACTTGGGGTATCAGACTGAAGACACATGATATCGATGGGTTCCTAATGAACCCTCCACTACAATTTGTTGTGTTTATAGATACTACTCACCCTGGTGTGCAAGTAACCCACAATGTATTAGGAGGGACTCACGTCTCCAACACCCAACCGGTAACCAAACCACAACAAGTCCTCTCTTCAAATCAAGGTAAATCCTTACATAGACACCTAGAACCTGCCGGCTGATCGTTCCCATCTGGCCCCATCGAGTCTCCCGTTTCTCCTGCTGTAAAGACTCCAACCTTAATCAGTCGTTGGTCTCGTCTTAGATTCAGGAGCCGTGTGCCTATTCCATGCGTGTTTAAATCCCTTTGTTGTATTATCCATAACCTTCTGCTGGGTGGCTGTTCCACTTACCCACCAACCTCTCATTTTTAATACATCCACGGTAGTTTGTAGAACATAGGTGGACTTGGGGAATCAGACTTAAGAAACATGATATCGATGGGTTCCTAATCAACCCTCTGCTTCAATCCATTGTGTTTATATAGATACCACTCACCCTGGTGTGCCAGATGTAACCCACAATATATTAGGAGGGACTCACATCTCCAACACCCATCCGGTCACCACACCTCAACTAGCCGTCTCTAAACATCAAGGTAAATCCTTACATACAAAGTTGCACAAAAGCCCCTCTATAAAGAGACCCTGCTGGCTATACCAGGACTTGGGGTATCAGACTGAAGACACATGATATCGATGGGTTCCTAATGAACCCTCCACTACAATTTGTTGTGTTTATAGATACTACTCACCCTGGTGTGCAAGTAACCCACAATGTATTAGGAGGGACTCACGTCTCCAACACCCAACCGGTAACCAAACCACAACAAGCCCTCTCTTCAAATCAAGGTAAATCCTTACATAAACGCCTAGAACCTGCCGGCTGATCGTTCCCATTCGGCCCCCGTCTAGTCCCCCGTTTCTCCTGCTGTAAAGACTCCAACCTTAATCAGTCGTTGGTCCCGTCTTAGATTCAGGAGCCGTATGTCTATCCCATGCGTGTTTAAATCCCTTTGTTGTATTATCCAAAACCTTCTGCTGGGTGGCTGTTCCACTTACCCACCAACCTCTCATTTTTAATACATCCACGGTAGTTTGTAGAACATAGGAGTCTCCAAGCATGCAGTCTATCCACGCCAGAAGCTTTTAGTTTCTCTTTGCTCTCTAGGCAGAGTATAATTTCCCTTCCACCTCAATCCCGACCATTCGAGTTCGTATGATTCTCCACGAGTTATCACTTCTTGGCTCCATTTGGGCTTTTGGAATAAAGCCTCTCTAAAAAGAGACCCTACTGGCTATACCAGGACTTGGGGTATTAGACTGAAGACACATGATATCGATGGGTTCCTAACGAACCCTCCACTACAATTTGTTGTGTTTATAGATACTACTCACCCTGGTGTGCAAGTAACCCACAATGTATTAGGAGGAACTCACATCTCCAACACCCATCCGGTAACCAAACCACAACAAGTCCTCTCTTCAAATCAAGGTAAATCCTTACATAGACGCCTAGAACCTGCTGGCTGATCGGCCCCATCCAGCCCACATCTAGTCGCCTGTTTTTCCTGCTGTAAAGACTCCAACCCTTAATCAGTCGTTGGTCTCGTCTGAGATTCAGTAGCCGTATGCCTGTCCCATCAACAGTTTTTTTAGGTCTTAGGATATAAGTGTCTCTGTGAATTTGCTTTGTGTTCATGTAGATCCTACGCACCCTGTTGTGGAACGTGTAACTCATAATACATTAAAACAGAGTCACTTCTCCAGTACCCACCCGACCACCAAACCACAACAAGCCCTCTCTTCAAATCAAGGTAAGTCCTCGCACCCACCACGGTCTGAAGATCTGAGCACATATGCCTGTCTATGAATATTTTATCATCGCTTCTCAACGGTGCTAACCCGCTTAGAGAACTAACTCTGGGATGGAAAGATTCTTTATTATATGATTAATGGGATTGAATGGATTGTTTCCTTTCCGCAGATACCCTCTCCAAACCAAATATAACACTGAAGTCGTTGCACAATAAAGCGCTCCAAATAAGCTGCTTTTCCAAGTCTGGATTGCTCCCGATCCATTATTCCATCTTCCAGAATGGTCTCTTGTTGAAAAATGTGACGGTTCACACCAGGGAACCGGCCAACTTCATTATAAAAATGGTTCCCGTGGATACGGCCGTACATAAGTGCACGGCGGAAAGCGGCGCCGATGTCAAACACAGCGACGAATTAACAGTAAGGAGCTCTCCTGAGGAAGGTGAGAAGACAAGCGCTCTGCGACTCCCTGATATTTTCACAGAATATTTTTTTAAAAAAGGAAAAAAAATACCAAAATCTATCAGGGTGCGTAGATGATTGCTGATGGTCTGTGGTGCTCATTATGCTTGGACAATGTTTTATACAGAACTTCATATTAAATAAGTTTAGGTAGGATGGATGTCTTTATACGTGGCTATCGGCCCACAAACTTGCCCAGGGGTTGACTTCCCATAAGGAAGAAGGCTACAGCCAGGGCCGGACTGGGGATGATAAAGCTCCTCACCATTCATTTGCCCGGTGGGCCAGATGATCAGCCCTGGCCTGTTGTGACCACCATGGTAGTATAATCTGTGCCAAATGGTACCGGGGAGTCCATCTGTCCCTCCATGGCCAGAACATGTGATGACAGCCAGGCTCTCCATAGTAAGGACTGGCTTTTTCCCCCAGTAAAAATGGCTCCCAGTCTAGTTGCATTCAGAAGGGCGATCACGGACCGAAAATGGTTATGGGTGATTTTACACTTTTTATCCAGCGGAGAGCACCGTGCCCAGCGAGAAAGACAGGACGGAGGATAATGAAGGGCCAAAGCACATTATCGCTCTGAATCATATCCTAACCTCAGTCAAGCCTCAAGTGCAACATCTTAACACCATTCTGCTGAGTGTCTGCGGACCCATAATTCTCATGGTCCTGGGGATGTTCATCATCGTGAATCATTTCTGTGAGTAGTCAAAAAAAACTTTAACCCAATGTGCTTCATGGTTAGAAATGCGGCTCCTTGCTTCGGGTTCCATTCTAGAAGCTGGAAAGACACACAAACAGCAGCGTGTTTTGTGTTCAACGTCTCCATGGTTGGATTTACAGAAACATTTGGGATCCATTTTTATTCCATTGTTCCACTCCTTGCTACTTTTGTAACAACTTGGTGAGAAGACCATTGAGTTTAGGGTTTCCCATGATCTTGGTGGCTTCTAAAACCGTTAGGAGAACTGGGGGTTCCTGTTGAGATACAAAGATCTCTCATATTTATAAAGACCATTACTGGTGGAAAACATCCTATTTGTTTCCATGGTGATTGTTCTAAATTGGTTTTGTACATATTTTCCAGTATCTTCTGAGTTCTGAAAAATGATATTTTTTAAATGTTACAAATTGAGGGTTTCCAGTTAATTTAAAAGCGGAATACAAGAATCAGACCCTGAGATGTTCTACGACCCATATTCAGTTTTATTATTTCGTAATTCCCTTTCTCCAGATCACACAGGAGGCTCCGGGGAAGAATTGTGATACTCTTCTCTCATTCTGGTGAGTGGTTGTAGCGTCCAAAACATAGCGTTATATAAATGGGAAAAAGTGGGCAACAATGTATCATCCGAATAGAAAGCTGTTACATCTACCTTAAAATGATGCTCTTTGGGCCAAGAAAAGAATTTATACCCCATAAAACTTTAGGTGGCTTGGTTTACTCTTGAAACAAAAAGTTGCAGGTGAGTTTAACATTGATCAAGCCAAATATTATTTATTTATTATGTATTATTAATTATGTATTATATATAATTATTATTATTTATTGTTTAGAATTCCTATGTATTATTATTTTTCTATTATCATTATTGTTATTATGGTCATTGTTTATTATTATTTATTATTAACAATAATTATTATTTCATTCTTTCCACCAGAATAAACAGGACTTCCTCTTGGAAATCAGCAAGCTGCCATTTTACGTAAGATCGGAGACAAACTGCATGACGCCTTCGTGACTACGTGTGACATCATCAAGAACACGCCAATGATGCGTACAGAACCGTGGCCTTGGCTTTGTTTCTACCCCCTTTGATCGTTATATTAGTTTCGTGAGTCTGTAGAGACCGGATTTCCCTTCTGTGTTAAAACAAATGGCAAATATTTTTGTTTTTGGTCATTTAAAGAGAATCTGTCACTTTTACTAAATCCTACATTTCATAACCCCCTGTCACGGGCAGGGCTATCGGCCGAGCCGCGACGTGGGAGTATGGGTGTACCAAGGGTTAAACGCCAACCAGACTTCCGGCGCGTTTGGTCACTTTCCCCGCAGGGCACCAAGCAACCACCACCAACCCCAACCATTCACCCCAAAACTCCCAGTGTAAACCACGCTGCCACCACCAAGAACTTTAAAACCGGGCGTCTTAGGTTACCCAAAAACAATCAGACCGCAATAACTACACAATCCCCAAACTGATATCTATATAGTTAACCGCTTAGTAACGTGACGTATCTATATGTATACAAAAGGCTATCTCCAGGCTGAATTCGATTAGAGAACAAAGACAGAACTGATTAAAAATGTTTAATCTGAGTATAAAATGGGTCACAGTGCTGTTACATAAAAATGCATATAAAAAGAGACAGACTTAGATAGTACAAAACAGTGTAAAATAAAAGGGATAAAACAGAGTATCATACCATACTTCCTTGGAGCCTTGATGTTGTCTCTGATGGTAAAAACAGGCTCTCCCTCCATTACCAATTGCCCACCTTTTTATCCCCCCCCCCCCCCCCAGACCGCCCTTTTCCTGTTACCTGAGCAAGGGGATGGGAGTAGGGGGTTCAGAACTATGACCTTCTGAAGGCGGGGTTATATCTTCTCATCTTTGGTCTGGGATCACAAAATATGTAATATGACGCTGGCTGAGCTTGGCATAATTATGACACCAGGATCATCATAATTCTCTGGTCCTAGGGATCATTTTCATACCAGACTCCACACCTGTATCAGTTGGCACAAGGACACGTTCGCATAACACTTGTTATGGTCATGCCTGCATGGCGTGTTTGGTCTCCCTGAAACCAGCACATCACAGGCAGAAGGATGCAATGTAAGATGGGGCCCAAAAGTTATGTACTCATCATATTTTGGACATTATACATTTAATACATTTTACCCTGTGTCTATTGATACCCTGTCTCCACACCCCAGGGAGATGTTGCCATGATGTCTGGCCTTTCGCTCTTCCACAGGAATCCCTTCCTGTCCAAGGTGACAATACCCAGCATGGGGTAATCAAGTTTTATTTTGGGTTCTGGCTCCAAAAGGAAAGGTGTGAACAAATGTTACTGGACTTAGCATCAGTCAAATGCCTTAACCCATTCAGTGCCAAGCTCCAGTTACTCATGCCGTGGCATGACACCCCCAACACTAAATAACCCCGCATAAGGTGGGGGCGGTGTATGGAGAACAGAGAATTTGAGGACAGAATACCAATTGTTATTGGTAAGCGTTGAGATATGACATCATATCCGGTCGCTCCGCCTTTAAAAGACACGTACCGCCCGGCGGGAGTAGAGTATGGAGGCCGCGCCGATCAGACGCAGGTCTTCATAGCGTTAATGGGCGGTCGGGGAGATCTGCATACCTGGTGTCGCTCGTGTATCACTAGAGGTACTCACCGCAGGAGTTATTCTGCCCAGAAAACTGCTGAATAGGGAGAAGCCCCAACAGTGGTAATCCAGGACTTAGATGATCCCAACAGTGAGACACTCTCCGTGAACACAGGTAGCAGGTAAGTACTGAGTATGGCAAACAGGTACAGGTGAGGATGTCAGACAAGCCGGGTCGGTACACAGGAGCAGGTTAGCAGACAAGCCGGGTCAGTACACAGGAGCAGGTTAGCAGACAAGCCGGGTCGGTACACAGGAGCAGGTTAGCAGACAAGCCGGGTCGGTACACAGGAGCAGGTTAGCAGACAAGCCGGGTCGGTACACAGGAGCAGGTTAGCAGACAAGCCGGGTCGGTACACAGGAGCAGGTTAGCAGACAAGCCGGGTCGGTACACAGGAGCAGGTAAGCAGAGGTACAAAATCACAAAGGCAAAAGAGTGGTCAAGCAGGCAAGGGTCCAAAAACAAAGATCAGCAGCAAAACTCAGAGTCACAGGCAAAGACCACAACAGGGTGCCTGTGAAAGGACAGCACGGTTTTTAAATCTGGCGCCAAACAGAAGATCCCGCCCTGAGCAGAGTCAAGACCACGCCTCCAGACGTCCATCACGTCCACGGCACCAGCCAGAAGGAGTAGCTGCGCCCCTAGTGGACGGACCGGCGGCCGGGCAGCAGGTAAGGGAACCCCTCTGGGAACTCCTGCATAGACGGGCAGCCTTAGATCTGCTCGTCGAGGAGTTCCCGGATCCGACCCTCCTTCTCCCATGTCGGCGGTCGGTCTGTTCGCCGCCGGCACGGAGAGAACGTGTACGTCCCTCGGGTGCCCGTGCGCCGCGAGCGGTAGTCCGCTCGCCGACCACGGGTCCGGAGAGAGAAGTATCGGGTCCCCGTGATCTGCGAGCAGACCCCCGCCCGCGGCTAACAGGACCCGAGGACGTGACAGTGACACCTGGGAACGCTCTTAACAGTCGTGAAATTTTAACCCTTTAAAAGTCCATTCTGTGGATTCTATGTACTGACTCAGTAAATGTGTTAATCAAATGGCTCTAATACCGGTTGTCATGGAAACCTTGACTTGTCATTATTTAAAGATGCATTGCATTCAAGCAGCAGGGGTGGGGGGTAGACCCTCAGAATCTGACCCTTCACCCCAAGATTGGGGCAAATCGCTGAGACCCCGGGTCAGACCCTGAGAGTTCCCAGGTATGGAGATCAGGTGTCTCCCTTTTAACCCATTGAGCAGTGATGCTACAGGGACCCTGATCCCCCAGGAGGGTGACTGACTTCCCGTATCTGCCATCCCCCTGTATCTGCCACCGTAGTCTGCCTAGGCCATGATACCCCACTTAATATGCGTAATTGTAATAAATACATTTAGCTGTGATCCCCTTAAGAGCCCCTTTTCTTAACATAATATTTTTTTTTCCGCCACTTCCAGACCCCCGACGTATAGCGGAGCCTCCAATACACCTAAATACCTGCTATTAAAATTTTTTTGTATCCTGTAATCAGTAATATCTGAAATAAATAATAAAATATATTGACTGACCCCCAAAAAACTTTTTTCCAGTGATTCTTCTTTAATAATTGTCGTTACAACGGAGGCTGAACCCTTTTTCAGAGGTATTGGGGGCTATATAAGAGAGAAAAGGAAAACATGTTAATGACATTGAATTTAATTCTGAGCTCCTAGAAAAGAGGCATCGGTTAAGAAAAGATGGATTTTGGTGTCAAAGAGGGACTGGCTATAGAAGCAGGGACACTTAGGAGGTATACCCACATAGAAAAAAGGAGGAAGGAGAGATGAGCTCTAAACTCTTCCTATTAAGGGTTAAAACTCCAGAGCTGCAGCACCTCCTGTCAATCGGCCAGCTGTCAATGGTGGCACGTGGAGTGGTGGGCGTATCCATCCGCTGATTGGCTGGGATTGGCGCGATGAATGGGGTCTGTTCTTTGAGTCATTCAGTTTCCCGCTAGTTGTGTTGCTCGTTTTTCAATCATGAACTGCCTTGCCGTCCCCAATATTACCCCCGGCTCCCCCAGCAAGATCCGGGGGCAGATCCAGGTAAGAGGCGGCTCCAGATTATACCCTAGCTGAGGGCACGGGGGGCAAATGGGCTGCACAGGGAATGGGCTCCAAATCCTACCCTGGCTGAGGGCACGAGGGGTACTAAGGGGGCTGTACAGGGTATCCTGGCTGAAAGCACGGGGGGTTAACGGGGCTCACTGCCTCCAGTCATTGTGTGTTTCCTACTACTGTACTACTCCTTTAGCCTGGACTATAACGCAAACCTGGTATATTTCTATCGTAAAGGGTTAACGATGATTTTACTGCTGGGTCCGTCGGCAGCTCCCGGTCTTGGATTAATAGTTTATGCGCGGATATATTTTTTTAGCACCGGATTATTGCGCTTCCGCCGCCCACAGAACGAATAAAAAGTCCGCCAAATCCGTTTCGGGCCGTTGTTCGGGTCTCGGCATTGTTTGTAGTGAATGTGCTGCCATCTAGTGGATGCAGGGGGGTACTTCGGGTCTTTTTTTGTTTGTCCCGCCAGACCCCTCCCCCCCCACCAGGAATAATTCTATCTCGGTCAACTGAGAAAGCAGGTCGTTGCCATAGAAACTGGAAAAAAAAGCATCTTTAGTATTAATGTTTTATCTAAGTGGAACAGCATCTCTAACGCGCCCCCTTCAGAGCGATACATTGTAACCGTTTAATGTTTAGATACAAAGTGGAACACAATGTTTGTTATAATGTATCCCTTCCTAAAGTCCTGCAATTCTAACAAAATACGGTAATAACAAACGCTATTAATCTCGCCGGAACGCGTTAAGCCCCCAGATTAGTCGTGGATTGATTGGAAACTTTTTGTCTTGCAGGTGATATTTGGCCCGATGTTTTCCGGCAAAAGGTAAGTTGTTTTTTTTTTCACCAATCGGAGGAACATCCCAGCGTTTACGGCGAGTACCGGCCGGTCCCCGCACCCGGTAATCTCCCCGCACCCGGTAATCTCCCCGCGTCTTTCTCTTGCAGCACTGAGCTGATGCGGAGGGTCAGGCGCTTTCAGATCGCGCAGTACAAATGCCTCGTGATAAAATACGCCAAAGATACGCGTTACAGCAAAGAGCATCTGGCCACCCACGACCGGTGAGTTATACGGCCGCTGCACGCGGCTCCCCCGCCACCCTTCTTGGTTTCACCCGGTTTGTGGCGGCTAAGCGGGGGCGGTGATCTTATCGCCGGCACCCATCTGCCGAGTTTGGTTTGTGCCAACGTATTTGTATCTTCTTCTCTAACGCCCGTGCTTTGGTCGCGCAGGAACACGATGGCCGCCGTGTCCGCCTGCACCCTGGCAGACGTGGTTCCCGAAGCGCTGAGCTGCAGTGTGATCGGGATCGACGAGGGGCAGTTTGTAAGTACCCCCTTTTAACGCACGCGGTTTCTTTCTCGCACGGGGTCTCCGTGTGTTAAATATCCCGTCTCCTTCCAGTTCCCCGACGTCGTGGACTTCTGTGAAGAAATGGCCAATCGGGGGAAAACGGTGATAGTGGCGGCTCTTGATGGCACGTTCCAGAGAAAGGTAGGCACCGCGATGTGCCGGGTTCCCTCCGCGGTTGGTTACTCCTGCGCAGCTCCGGGAGACGACCGTTAATCTCCTCTTTTTTTTGGTCGTTTGTAGGCTTTTGGTGACATCTTGAATTTGGTGCCGCTGGCAGAGAGCGTGGTGAAGCTGAACGCCGTGTGCATGGAGTGTTACCGCGAGGCTTCCTACACCAAGAGATTGGGGGCAGAAAAAGAGGTAGGTCCCGCCGGGGTACTTTGTGCAGAAACAAACTCAAACGTGCGCAGCTTCAGAGAGCAAACTCCGTCCTGTCTGAACCCCTGCAGGTGGAGGTGATCGGAGGAGCCGATATGTATCACGCGGTTTGCAGGCAGTGCTTTTTCCGGACACCGGTACCCACTGGAGGAAAAGAGAACCAAGCCATGCGCGGCGCCATGGACACAACGCCCTGTCCGACGAACCCAAAACCGGCCAAATCTATCACCCCGAGGAAGCCTTTTGTCCTGCTCCAGAGGTCATAGGTCACCGGCTCCATGTACTTAGACCTTATTTATTTACCTGCTTCTTTTAACGCTCGTGCTTTCTGTATAATGTATTTTTAACGATTGGAGCGGGGCTTCCGCGGTGTAATGAAATCAGACGCTGCCGGTTTTAGTGCTCGGGTTGTTACGGACATCGACCTGTCTCCGCTGGGTGAGGGTCAGCAAAATGTTTTTTTTTTGTATAGGTTTTTTTAATCTAATGTATTTTTATATTTTTAAACAAAAAAATCCTACTTCTCCTGTACAAGATGTATAATTTGCGAGGATTCATGAAATATATGGCAAAAACGAAGAATTTTGTTCTTTTGCTTATGAAAACCGCTCAGGACGGAAGGGGGTTATTGGTGCTTTTTTAGGGCTGCTGTATAAACATCTGCGCCTCCGTCTCAGAAGTCTCCTGCTTGTATGATTTTGCTTCCTTGGACGTGCCATCTGACGATACTGCGCTGCTTTTACTTTTCGTGCTTCTCTCTGAACCGATCCGAGACCGCATCGCCGAGAGTGCCGACTGCGGAAATGAAATGTTTACTGAAACGAAGAGGCGAATCATAGAGCGGAGAGGCTGGGATCCCCCTCCCTGCTCCCACTACTAATCATTCTGGTGGGTGGTCCGGCATCTCATCAATAAAGGCGCTGCGTGATCCTCCACGCCGTGTATTTCTGTATTTACGGGGAGTGATTTTAATCCTCTATAAAAAGCCGCAGCAAAGATTTCACGAGCCGTTTTCTGTGAATAAACCTTTTTATTAAAACTCAAAACCCGCGTAACAAAAACAACCAAACCCCCAGGACGTGTTCTCTGTGATTACACCCCGGCACCCGACCAATCTGATATCTACCCCCTATCGCCCTACCGTGTAAATAAAGCGCACCCTGTGCGGAGAACGTGACGGGCACCGTGTGAGGAAGCCGTGCGCCCCTCCCCGATTACGTGATGAGCGGCGACGGCGCAGAAGGCAGTGGTTATAATACATGAAAGAACATAGAAAGCGTGGACCGGACGGTTTAACCCTTCACGTGTTAGCGCGAGTAACCGTGTCGGTGTGCGAGGACGCCGTTAAGGTATCCGCTCCAGCTTCGCTATGCGTTATAAAGGACAGGCTCTGGAAGGCACTTGCGAGGCCCTGTGTAATGCATAAATAAATCAGACTAATTAAAACTGAATTTTGCATTACACAGGGTCGGTTCAGGCTTTCTTCCCAGGTATAGCTCCTTATAATGCAAAACGCCACCGGGGGACAGCGACTGCCCTGTAAGCTGCTGCTTTAGCGAATAGCTCCCTAAAACGCATCGTAGCTCCCAGCCCCGCAGGCAACGCGTTAAAATTTTATCTATGCGAGGATTTGGCCGTTATAAAAGAAGTATACGATGCCCCTGTCTCACCCGGCAGCGGCCATGCTATATCGTAACACCATGCTATATCATAGGAGGTATCACTGGGCGTTAAAGCTACGAGCCTCCCGCTTATTAATGCCGCGACCGACGGCGGCACACACTAAGGCACATAAATAGCCCGTGAAGGCACAGCTGGCGTTACTCGTGAAACCACCGCCTGACACGCTGAGCGAGTCACGAATATACCCGCCAACGGAGCGCGTCGGTGAACTCGTGGAGCACTATGGAGTGGGCATGACCTGTGAGAGGGCAGGGAGTGGGTGGAGCTAAAATCCACTGCCCAAGATGCCCATTGAGGAAAAAAAAAAATGATGGCTCTCGGGTATAGTAACGAAATCCCAACACCGGCAAAGTCTCCTGGCAATCAATCGGCTGCCTTTCAGCAGAAGGAGTTGGCACAAAACATTAGGAAAAGCTGCGTCCGGGGAGAGGTGGCGGCCGCGCAGGACGGTCGGGAGCGGGGAGTCGCGCCCGGACGCCCGGGCTGGATCACACGGGTGATCGGCTAGTCTGTTGCCCCGCGCACACGTATGGCTTAATACAGAGGGGGTTTGTACCCGTCTCCCGTGTCTGCTTGGTTGGTGAAAGGCGGGCGCTGGTAGTTGTCGCCGACCGCGTCGGGGTAAGGAGGATACGGAGACGTGGTGTCTAGCGAAGGGTCCACGTAGTTTGGGTTGAAATCATCCACTCCCAGCTTGTATCTCTTATAGGCCATAAAAGCAAGTGGGATCTGCAAAAATAAATAAATACATTTTATATAGCGCCATCGTATTCCACAGCGCTGTACAATGTGTCATTAATTCCCTAATATATAGAATATATATATTTTTCGTTTTTATTCTAACGGTCAATGAAGAAACAATGAAGTTTGTTGGATTTTAGGGGCTAGTCGGGGGGGGGTTTATCGCCCTCTTTGGACTCACCCAGGAGAGGATGGAGAAGAAGCTGAAGGCGATGGCGGCGCGGGCGTTATCCTGGCCGATGTGGATATCGGACAAGTTGGTGCTCGCCCACTGATTGGCCAGAAAGCAGAAGCCCACGAACCAAAGGAAACTCCACAGAGCTGCACGGAAACAGACAGAGGGGTCAAGTGAGACATTCTGGGGGATGCAGTCACCATGGCGACCGTTTGCACCGGTTCCCGGGGCTCCCGACAGATCACTCACCGGAGAAGCCCAGGTCCGCCAGCACGATGTGCCTGCGCTGGGAGACGTTGCTGAGGGTCGGGAAGTAAGCGTCGAGACCCAGGAACAGCAGCGACCCCAGGAAGGCGATGGTGCCGATGCCCACCCCGTAGTGGCAGGCGTCGCTGTTGTGATTGAAGATACAGAACACTCGGCCGTCGGTGTCACTCGGGTAACCGTCGGTCAGAATGCAGGCGAAGACAATGAGGGCAAATATCTGCGGGGGGGGGGGTGTGTTGGGGTTAAAAAACGGTTAATAAGATCATTTGCGCAGCAGGCAGCGACTAGCTGTGTAAAGACGAATCAGCCAATAGAACTCAGATACCAGGTCATGTGACGTTTCCATGTAATGGATAGAGGAAGAAGCTGCAGGAAGCACCACCTTTACCCGTCCCCACCCACTTCACACCTATACCCACTCCCATGACTCTCAGCCAGAAAACAGGACTAAGGAAAGATAATCCCGGCTTAACTGGTATAAATGTATAACCCTTTGAATGCCAAATGGCACGACACAAAAGAAACTAAAAAATGGTCGGTGCAATACGATCGCATAAGAAAAACATCCGCAGAGCATTTGGTGTGCAGTCGCCATAGCAACCGACAGGATGTTGTCTAATACGGCACAACCGAAACATCCATTTCGATATCCGTGATTTTCTTTTCTTCATGCATATTTTAGAAGTTATAATGCCCGTCGCAGGTTTGTCTACACCTCAGCCTTTAGGCACACAGAGGGTTAAAGGATTATCGGACGCCGACAGGTTAACCCGCACAGGATTTTGTCCTAACGAGCTGCCGGGAATCCCCACGGCCTCGGACAGGTTCGGCGCGTCTGTTCTGGCAGAGATCCGTGTGTTTGGTACCGACAACACGTGTATATATTTATGTACAGCGCCGCGGAGTATGGTGGCGCTATACATCAAGGATAGTGATAATATGCTTGCTGGGTGCTTTAGGGATCAGTGTTCATCCGTGTAAAAACTAATAGGTTATTGAACCGCGCTGCCGGTGGCTCACGCCTCATCCTGTTAACCCCTTCATGAACCAGGCCTCACATTGCTTTAAACACATGTCTGCAGCAACCGTGATAATAACACGTCACCTTCTCCGGCCAGTGCAACAGGATCTGCAGGGCCCCCCCCAGTAAGTCTGGGATTCTGCCCGGGGGGGGGGGGGGGGGTACATGTTCCTTAGCAGCCAAGCAATGAAAGTGTTAAGCCCCCAATCTACTGCCTGTAAACAGACCCCACGTGTTCTGTACAGAAATCATGTGACAGCCTTGGCATGTGACTGGGCCCAGTATAATCCAAGCACATGATACTGGGAAGGGGGATTTATAATGCACGGGGGGGGTTAATCTCTGGGCAACAAAGATACGATTGTAATAATATTCCTGTGCTCGATGTTACCCCCACTGGGGCAAATTACTGATCCCCATTAGGGTAGCTGAAGGGTTGGGTAACAAAGCAGGGGTATTAGTGAGGTGGGGCAAGTTTCCATGCACAGTCAGCGAAACCGGAATACACAGGAGGGCATAATACCCCCTCCCTGCACTACCTAAGACGAGAGAGGGCAAGACCATAACTCCCATCACCCTCGGCTAAGAGTACACGAGAGACAGCCTCGGTTTGCTGTGTTTAGGCAGGATAGAGGGGGTAACACCCCCACCTGGGGCAGTCGGGCTCAGGGCTCTTACCGCAGAGGCGACCCTCAGGATGCTCTCCGGCCGCATTAGGAACTGCTTCGGATTAAAGCTGCCCCCGGCCCCAGCCGCCCCGTATGCCCCGGTCTCCATTCTTTTGCCCCCTTCGCCCGGCCTGCTCTCCACTTCCTGCTGGCACACAGAGGAGACGCCTACTAGTGACGTCACCAATCACAACCCCACCCCTCGTGTCAAACCCTAGTCTGGAAAATAAAGTGCGCTGAATGGGAAACTCCTAAACATATGGCGAGTGACAGGGAGCTGCATTATATATCATATCACATTATGTCATATATTATATCATATCATATATGTTATTACATTATATTATTTTATTATTTCATATTATATCATCTATCAGATCATATATTTTATTATATCATATTATATTACATTATTATTATATTATTTTATGTCATATTATATTATATCATATATTACATTATATCATATAATATATAATATTATATTATATTACATCATATTATATTGTGTAAGGCCACTGCATTATATCATACATATTATATCATATTGCATTATATAATGGAACTGCATTATATTATATCATACTATATTATATTATATGGGGATGTATAAGTAAATGTCTGTATATAGAACTTTGTATCAATTTTAATAAAAATCTAACTAACAAACATAACAATGTGACTTACAGAAACAACAAGTGAGGCGGCCCCTGCTCAAATGAGCTTACAATCTAGCATGTTATAGTTGATATCTCTGCTTGAATCCAGGTGACTCCATTAGGTGTACCTTTAAATAATGACATGTCAAGGTTTCCATGAGGGCCGGTACTGGAGCCATTTGGTGAGTCACTGCATGGAATCTTTACGATGGGCTATTGAAGGGTTAATGTTTCTAGAGTCTCGGGGCAGTTCCCAGGTATGGAGACGTTACCGGGTGGGTTTGATTGACACGTCGGGGATCACAGAATGTGCGGATGTTCATGATATTTCATTCATTCTTTCCGGAAGTTGCCCGGGGCGTTTTAATTAAACATCAAGGACCGGAAGATATTTCCTCTTGGGGGCCCCAAAATATTTGATGGGGATAAAAGATGACGTGACCGTACCCGGGAACTTCCTACCTGAGCCGAGGTTAACCCTTTCATAGCCCGTGGTGACTCTTCTATGCCGTGACTCGCCAAATGTGTCTAGTACCGGTCGTCATGGAAACCTTGTCATTTATTAGACATACACTTAACTGAGCCACCTGCATTCAAGCAGGGGTATTAACCATAACATACTGGAAGCAAAAGCACCAACTCAACACACCGTTTGTAGAACCCCACGGACTAATGGTTTTTCCGTATTGATCTTTGCTGTTTAGAAAGCTGAACAAACACATAAGTCTCTTCTTTGTCTCCCGCTGATTACTCCGTAAACGTAACCTTTTGATCCACTTTGTTAAATAATTCGATCCACCGCGTCTCCTTTTCTTGCTTCGGTCCGCAGAAGATCCTCGCTGACGGCTCCGGAGTCCGGGGGGGGGTTTACCAATCGATAAAATTCCTTCCGCTCCTGATCAACGTCCATTTATCATCCAAATGTGTTTTTTCTGGGCCTTTTCAGTAAAAAAGTGACTTTATGAGGTCAAAAGACAAAAGATGGAGCACCGACCGGATTAAATGCGATGCAAGGTTTGCTCCTGGCCTTCAGGGGTTTTTACCCCAATCTTAGGGTTAAAGGGCAGGTCCTTGGGCAGGTCCTTGGGAGAGATTCTAATCTGATTTAATGCTATCCGAGCTTCCTGATTGGTGCTTTTCTCACTGCTATCGCACAGCTGGACTCCCTGCTTGAATGCAGGTGGATTTTACTCACTTTTTTCCGGTGATTGAGAATTATACATCTTTCTGAGCTAGTTAGGAGGGACTGAGGAGTCGGATCCCTATAGGGAGAGAGCGTTGACACAGACATTTCAGGTCAGAGTCCCAGAGAGACAAACACATGCGGAGACAGTATACGGAGAGCACAGAGAGAGAGAGACAGTATACAGAGAGCGCACATACAGAGACATTATACAGAGAGCGCACGTACAGAGACATTATACAGAGAGCGCACGTACAGAGACATTATACAGAGAGCGCACGTACAGAGACAGCACATAGAGTGACACTATACAGAGAGCGCACATAAAGAGACAGTATACAGAGAGCGCACCTACAGAGACAGTATACAGAGAGCGTACATAAAGAGGCAGTATACAGAGAACGCACATATAGATACAGTATACAGAGACAGTATACAGAGACAGTATACAGAGAGCGTACATAAAGAGGCAGTATACAGAGAGCGCACATACAGATACAGTATACAGCGACAGTATACGGAGAGCACACAGACAGAGAGACAGTAAACAGAGCGTACATAGACAGTATACAGAGAAAAACCACATACAGAGACAGTATACGGAGAGCACACAGCACATAGAGAGAGACAGCACATAAAGAGACGGTATACAGAGATACAGCACATAGAGTGACACTAAACAGAGAGCGTACATAGAGACGGTATACAGAGATACAGCACATACAGTGACACTATACCGAGAGCGCACAGCACATAGAGAGAGACAGCACATACAGTGACACTATACCGAGAGCACACAGCACATAGAGAGAGACAGCACATACAGTGACACTATACCGAGAGCGCACAGAGAGACAGCACACCATACACAGAGATAATTACAAATCGCACAGAGACGGTAGACAGCATGGCCAGCGACGGTTGGAGAACGCTGGGGAGAGAGGTGAGTGACCCCCTGGTTAATGTCTTCCACATGCTGTGCGTGACACGTGTTAGTGTATTCTGGGGCACATGTGCTGGTTATGGGGCATGTGGGCTTCACTTGGAAACCTGGGGCAAATAAGTTGTGGGGGGGAACATGCAACACCGAGGAGCACGAGAACACCTTGGATTAGAGATGGGGCAATATGTTTTACTCTGGACTTCCCCCCCCCCAGGAACTGGAGCACCAGTACTCCCCCAGTCACTGGTCCCCACGCCTGGACAAGGATGTAGTGATAGATGCCCATGTGAAGGAGACTACAGAAGGTGGGCGCAGGCTGGTGGGCGCACCGCGGGGGTCTTGGCTCGAAACGTATTTCTTATCTAATCTGTCTGTTCTTATACTTTAAGGCACCAGATTATCGCGTACGAAGACGCGCGCTACACTGAACATCCCCTACGGAGAAAGAGAGAGCGAGAAACTGGACCTGTACCTGCCCCAGGAGACCCCAAGTGGTGAGACCTACGGGGAATGAGGGGCTTCTACCGGGAATGAGGGGCTTCCTGTGACAGCTAGACTGGAAAATACAATGATAACTGGAAATCATTCTAGAACATTCTCTGCCGATATTATTGTACAATGTAGCACTTGGCCAAAGACCAAGTTTGTGAAGATCCATGGAACATCATTTAATTGTCCACCACAGACCCCAGAAAATGTCCACCATGAGCCATGTTGGGTTCCTACCCCTGCCAGTGAGGGCACTGGTCATTCTGCTGGGATAGAAGTCTCAGTTCCGACCAAAGCTTGGCTTTCACCAGTATGCAGACCCATAACAGGAGATCCACCACATCTCGTATCTTGACATCAGTATTATGACATCATCTTCCTGCTCCATAGGTGTTTCTTCATTAGAGCTCATTACACCGTGTCTCGGCTGTCTGTCCGTCCTGTTACTTTGTATCCGTAGCTTGTCTGTAGCACCTCTAGGGCTGTAGCTCTGAGCTGTAGGACAGGCAACCTCAGACTTTACTGAGTTTTTCTCTCTGTCCGTCACAGGGGGCCCCCTTTTGGTTTACATCCATGGAGGATACTGGCAGTTCCTCAGGTAAAAGAGACCCAAGAAGATCAGGCTGCTTCAGGGGCCATCTGAATGTTCTCACAGATAGGGGGGCTTTAGAATTTGAAAATTGTCGTAATGGTGTTTACAGATTTAATTAAGATGTTTGTATGTTATAAACCCACTTTATGAATGTACAGTGTAAGCAGTCATCTCAACATATGCATTGTTATTCCTCCCCATTAAGTTATATCTCCTTGTGTTGTGCAACTCATTTTAAAAATGGCCCGTTTGTCCTTTTCAGTAAAGAGGAGTCTGGCTTTATGGTGCCCCCACTGGTGTCCCATGGTATTGCGGTGATGGTCATGGACTATGACATCGCCCCTAGAGGTGAGGATACCCTTTAAATGGGCAGTGGCATTGCCTTTGTAGAACTTTAACATAGATGCCAGATTAAAGTTGATGTCTATATTAATGGGTTAATGGTTGGGTTCCTAAAAGAATTGCTGTGAGCCTCCGTTTTCTTTTCAGGTCACATGGACCTCATCATGGACCAAGTGAGACGAAGCATCGCGGTAACCCTGACACAGTATCCACAGTTCACGTGAGTCTAAATAGGTTCATCTGGCATTTATAAGGTCACAAGCCACGCAACGACACCATATCCCCTCATTTCAGGAGGGCAAGAGGGGCACTTTTACATAGGGGGTGTGGTTGGGGGCGAGGCTTTACTAAGACTTTGTACAGGACATTGTGACCTATTAATAGCTATTTTTGTCGGCATTCTGTTGGGGCTTTAAGGGCTGTAGGACACTGTGAGAGATCCATGTTGTTGTGAGTCAGGTTTCCCATTTCCAGAGACGTTTACCTGTGCGGACATTCTGCTGGGGCTCACCTGGTCGCCATGGCACTGGGCACTGATTGGTCAGAATACGGCATATCTCCTAACATTAAAGGTGAATATAACTGTTTACTGTACAAAAGGCTGTACATTTTATGTCTGGTTGTAACTGGCGTTTATTTTTTGTCTGTACCAGGAGCCCTGCTGGTTAGCGGAATTTACGATCTCCTTCCTATCATCCACACCTACGTCAACGATGCCTTGGGAATGTCACAGTGAGTCCACCTGAGGCCTCCATCTCTCTTAGGATGGTCAACCATTGACATAGCGGGCCAGTCTGAGGGCCCGATCTAAGTAGATGATATGATCCATATCCCACCACCTGACAACGTTGTATTTCCCAACAGGGAGGTGGCAGAAAGGAACAGCCCCATACTGTGGGTAGAAAACACCAAAAGCCGAGCCAGTGCTTGCCACATAGCCATCGTGGTGGCAGAGCATGACTCTCCTGAGTTCCAGAGGCAGTCAAAGGAGTACTTCCAGGTACCGTTCTGTTTCTGGATCCCTCCCAGACACCTCTCTTGTTGTATATAATATTTTACACATCTATCCTTCCGGAAATACTACTGATCCCAGGAGTGCTGGCAGGTACTGACCTGTTCCAGTCATTTCCAGTACTTTTCTGTCTCTTGGAGTATTGGAAGGAACATTGAAATACTTCTTCCTCTGGAGGTATTGTGTCTATCCTGGTATTTCCGAACAGCCGTCCATCATGTACGTCCCGTTACTCTACCCTCTATGGGAGTACCACTACTACCCGTCCATCATCTACCTTCTGTTACTCTGCCCCACTATGGGAGTACCACTAGATACCCATCCATCATGTACCTCCTGTTACTCTGCCCTCTATGGGAGTACCACTACTACCCGTCCATCATGTACCTCCTGTTACCCTGCCCTCTATGGGAGTACCACTACTACCCGTCCATCATGTACCTCCTGTTACTCTGCCCTCTATGGGAGTACCACTACTACCCGTCCATCATCTACCTTCTGTTACTCTGCCCTCTATGGGAGTACCACTACTACCCGTCCATCATGTACCTCCTGTTACCCTGCCCTCTATGGGAGTACCACTACTACCCGTCCATCATCTACCTTCTGTTACTCTGCCCTCTATGGGAGTACCACTACTACCCGTCCATCATGTACCTCCTGTTACTCTGCCCTCTATGGGAGTACCACTACTACCCGTCCATCATGTACCTCCTGTTACCCTGCCCTCTATGGGAGTACCACTACTACCCGTCCATCATGTACCTCCTGTTACTCTGCCCTCTATGGGAGTACCACTACTACCCGTCCATCATCTACCTTCTGTTACTCTGCCCTCTATGGGAGTACCACTACTACCCGTCCATCATGTACCTCCTGTTACCCTGCCCTCTATGGGAGTACCACTACTACCCGTCCATCATCTACCTTCTGTTACTCTGCCCTCTATGGGAGTACCACTACTACCCGTCCATCATGTACCTCCTGTTACTCTGCCCTCTATGGGAGTACCACTACTACCCGTCCATCATCTACCTTCTGTTACTCTGCCCTCTATGGGAGTACCACTACTACCCGTCCATCATGTACCTCCTGTTACCCTGCCCTCTATGGGAGTACCACTACTACCCGTCCATCATCTACCTTCTGTTACTCTGCCCTCTATGGGAGTACCACTACTACCCGTCCATCATGTACCTCCTGTTACCCTGCCCTCTATGGGAGTACCACTACTACCCGTCCATCATCTACCTTCTGTTACTCTGCCCTCTATGGGAGTACCACTACTACCCGTCCATCATGTACCTCCTGTTACTCTGCCCTCTATGGGAGTACCACTACTACCCGTCCATCATGTACCTCCTGTTACTCTGCCCTCTATGGGAGTACCACTACTACCCGTCCATTGATGGTGGTATATGAGGAAGGATTTTTCTCCTTCTCCGTGTAACATTTTTGACCGCCAATCTGATTTGGACATTTGGGGCAGGAATGCCCAGTTTTATCATTCTTTATTAATGTCTAACGACCATGGCTTAAAGCAAGTCACTTTTGGACCCCACATCACATTTAGATTCTTGACTGAACTAGAATTTAGAAAGTAGCTGATCTGCGCAGGACATCCTGGGGTCATCGGACGTGGACCTTAACCTTTTGCTTTTTCCCGTACTCCACCCTCATAGAAAAGTCCTTTTTTCCTGCTGGGGAATTTTCCCCATTTATATAGAAATGAAAGAAATCCCTATCGTTCAGATGAACTTAAACATTTTACAACCAATGGGTAGAAATTCCACCTCCATATTGGCTCCTGAATCTAAGACGAGACCAACGACTGATTAAGGTCCGAGTCTTTACAGCAGGAGAAACGGGCGACTAGACGGGGGGCCGGATGAGGGCCGATCTGTTTGCATAAAGCTAAGCATACGGCTCTTTGTTTGCAGAGTCTGAAGTCTCTTGGTCTCGACGTTTGCTTCGCACAAATCGAGGGCACTGATCACTTTGATGTCATCGAGAGATTATCACAGGAAGACTATGAGCTCACGCGGGTAAATCGCCAGGAATCTGTGATGACGAAATATCTGCCGGGGATATACGGCGGGTTCATGGGTGGGATTTTAACGTATTTTTTCTTCATCGACAGCTGATTCTGGAAATCATCACTAAAAATTAATCCGAACAGCGGAAAAGATGCCCGTGTGTATAGAACGTCCGGGCGGCCAATCGGAATCTGCCACCACTGTGATTACTTTTTCATCACGCAATAAAATGTCACAACAAATGACATCATTTGTCATTTGTCGGAAACACTGATTTTAAAAAACAAAAAAATACTATTAGTCAGGAATCTGGGTGTGCCGATGATGTCATAATAACAATAAAGTTGCTTTAAAATAGTCATATATGTGTCATTTGTGGGTGCGGTAAAGAAAAAAACAAGTTTATCATCGAAATCCAGTCAATATTATTTTAAGGCAAACGTGTGATAGGCTACGGCGTCTCTCGAGACTGTTCCAACCAAAATTAGGTCAGTTGGTAGTTATTCCAAGTGTTAATACCATATGGTTCTATTCATTTGTTGCCCACCATGATATTTAACCGTTTCTGGGGACACGTTGTTAAAAGTGTCCTAGTGTCAGCCTTGACTGTTGTCAAATATGAATTATGAGAGTGCTGGGAGTTGGGGTTCTGTTTTGCAAAGTATGCTGCGTCATGAAGAATCTCCACCGCCATTGGTTGTTTTACATTCAAATTCTGAGGTGAACTCTAAACACTAGAGAGGATCCCAGCTTATTATCCTGCAAGGCTGCGGCCATTTGGTTTGCAGACATGAAAATAACCAACCCCACCAGCATGGCTCCCGCAGCTAAACCAGTACAGCCACGTACGATCTCTGGTGTTTAGAGTCTGATCCGTTTCAAAGCTGCGCAACGCGGCATGCCGGGAGTTGTAGTCCGTATCCTTCCCATGGTTCCTCGCTAGGTGAACGTGATTGGCGCAGCGCTCGGTTTGAATTTCGCGGTTGAGAATGATGTTGAAGGACTCTCCACTTGTTTTACCTCCTCTCCGGGACGGGGACCCTCAACTACCCGACGAATGGAGGCTTTACCGTCTGGAGACCCGGATCTCGACCTTCAGCAATTGGCCCTTCACTGAGGGCTGCGCCTGTACCCCCGAGCAGGTGAGAACGGGGCAACCGGAGCGGTGCAGCACCAGTGTGAGCGGGGCCTAGTGGTGTGTGTGAGCCCTCCTGGGGGGGTGACTGGATGCTGCACGGGGGGGTCAGTAAATACCCTGCTGGGGTATGTATTATTGGGGGGGGGGGGTTGAAATTACTGTATCTGGCCTCCCGGAAGTGCTAGTGTTGTTTTAGAACTAAATACCCCTTGGAAGGGTACCGATGCCCTCTGTGTGTAGTTGCATCTGCTATGATGTGGGGCGTCTGCGGGATTGGCTGGTGTCGGGGTATCTGCTATGAAGGGGCATTTGTGTGATTTGTATGTGCGCTGCGGGGCATTTGTGTGTCCTTAATGCCCCTCGTGTGACGTGATGGGGTCTTTTTCTGCTCCTAGATGGCTGAAGCCGGCTTTATTCACTGCCCCACGGGGAACAGCCCGGACGTGGCTCAGTGTTTCTTCTGCCTGAAGGAGCTTGAAGGCTGGGAGCCGGAAGACGACCCCATGTAAGTGCCAACAGTCCCGAGATCCGGGATAAAAGACGGCTTCCCGTTTTATAAATCCGTCTGATAAAATGTTTCTTAGGGAGGAGCACAGGAAGCATTCGCCCGGCTGCCTGTTCATCAGCCTTAAGAAAAAGCCCGAAGCGTTGACACTCAGCGAATTCCTTAAACTGGACAAGGAGCGGGTGAAAATCAAGATGGTGAGTGCCGTGGTACTGGGGGGTCTAGTAACTATTCATAGTGTCCCCCATGAGCGTCGTCCTACTGATAGCTTGACTGTCA
The DNA here is from genome assembly GCA_023333645.1 of Sceloporus occidentalis. Taxonomy (NCBI): domain Eukaryota; kingdom Metazoa; phylum Chordata; class Lepidosauria; order Squamata; family Phrynosomatidae; genus Sceloporus; species Sceloporus occidentalis. Next base: position 1,617,998 of record JALMGF010000182.1, on the reverse strand, counting down.
GATTAGTAATTGGCACTTTTTCCCCCCCGTCATGTTGATAGCAAAAGAAGATGAGCCTCCATATTGAAATGTTCCAGGCCAACGCCAACACCGTGCGGAGCGCCTTAGAAAAACTGGATGAAGACGAAGTGGCGTGATTTTTATCTCCTTTCCCCTACGGACGCGTGTTCCTGCGTCGCGGATTACCCGTTTTTTTTAATTGGACGACACGTTTAAAACGCAGACTTCATCAAAATATTTTTATTGTGTTGTTTGGCCCCAAATCCATTGTTTGTTCAACCCTTTCAGACCTTTTTATGTAACAATCCCCCCTGTAAATATATATGACCTGTCTCTTTTTATTCTTTTCATCATGAGCGCTACTGACCCTTCCGGGCTGTTGTACATTTCTGATTTTATGTTCTCTTTGAGGAATTTTTACAATAAAAAAATATATACCAAACTAAACTGGAAATAAAATATTTTCTTATGTATTAAGATGTATTTCTAGAATAGCTCATCCACCCTCCGCTCATGAAAGACGGCTGGAATGCTTTACTGCTGCTGCAAAACATGAGCGTCTGTCTCGTTCCTTGCGCATCATCATCTTGAAGACCCAAAAAATTGAAATATTCAATATTTTTTATTTGAAGGCATTTTGCTATAATTTAGTTACAGATCCTCGCATCTTCCAGTCATTTCTTAAATATAACTGATTTACATAAATCAGTGGGTGACCTTGGGCGACCTCTGTGTCGAGGTCACTGTGCTCGTTTAGCTCTGCACCCCGGCGTTTCGTCGAAGGACCTGCTTGAGTTTTTCCAGGGCCTGCCGCGTGTTTAGCTCGGAGATGTCGCGATGCCAAACCATCCTCACGCAGCTGGGTGAGAAGGACAGTGCACTCACGCTCACTCCTTGTCCGCTTTCTCGCTCTGCGGGGCTCACCGCGCTCAGCTGCTCGCACAAGTCTTGAGCGGGAAGCAGCTTCTCGTTCATGGACAGTAAAACAATGTTGGTCTCCACAGCCGCCGGGTCCGAGGTGCAAAGCGGGGAGCCTATTTCTTGTACACCTGTGGAGGAACATAGCTGAGAAATTCGATTGGTCAATCCAAGAGTGGGAATCTATGGCGCCCTAAAGGTCGTTGGCGAGGAATGTATCCAGCGTATTGGGGCAAAACTCTGAGAAAGTCCACTTACCCTTGGCGAACATTTTAGCGTTTTGGTGATCCAAAGCCACGTTCTCCTGAGCCCGATTAAAAGCAACCAAGCCAGCTGCGGCTAGCACACCCGCCTGGCGCATGCCCCCACCAAGCAGCTTCCTCACACGCCGAGCATCCGCCACAAACTGTGCTGTCCCTCCAAGAAGGGAACCGACAGGAGCACCAAGACCCTAAAACAGAATGAGGCATATTACACACCCCAGCTTGGGGCAGGACAATGGATCCCTTTATGAAGATGACCCATTGTGTCCAGGGCCCTTTATTGCCTTCTGCTCTATGTTACCCACTAACCCCCTCCCTGATGTCTACCTATCGGGCTGGCTTTCTCTACCTGCCACCAAACCCCGTTGGCCGTACTTTGGACAGACAGAGGGACACCGAGTCGCAGAACCGAACAATCTCTGCTGGATCCGCACGCAGCGACTGGGCAGCGTTTAGTAGCCGAGCGCCATCCAGGTGAACTTTAAGCCCATACCGGTCAGCAAGTCTCCGGACCTGCGGAGATAAGACAAACCCGTGGGTTCTTACACATTAATTACCAACGGCTACAGCGGGATGACCCATTCACTCCATCGGTTAAAACACGCAGACCCTTTTTTTTTTTTTTTTTAGTAAATATCACAATCGCCCCAAACATATAAATTACCTTAATATCAATCAGTACATGAAACTTGGTTATTGTTACTTCATACAGACAACAGACAATTTTGTATTCCCTGCAAACCAAGGGGTGAGGAGGTAAACCTGGTGGAAACTCCCGGACGCAAAGGAGCACTCACCTCCTCCATGTAGGACACGGGCAAGACGCGCCCGCCCATGCGATTGTGGCTGTTCTCCAAGCAGATAAGACGTGTCTCCGCGTAGTGAGGATCGGGGAACCCGTGCTGGATCTTACTCTCCAGATCTCGCAGGTCGAGGCGCCCGTCGCTGAGGGTCCTCACCGGACGGACAAACACTCCAGCGATCTACAGACGAGAGACTCATCAATAAAAAATAATCGCATGATGGACTGATTATGGCCAGCGTCTCGGGGAGGGAGGGTCGCGTCGGGGTTCAGCATTCTGATTCCCTACATCTATGGAGGGGTAACACTCCTCCTTCTCAGGCATCCAATGAGGATGTGGCATGTTCACTCTACGATGCGTGAATGCTCAATGATGATGTCATATTTATCTTTGTCTCTCATGCTTTTGTACATACGGTGTTACTGTCCTTCTAAAACGAAAAGATATCTGATGAAGCCACAAGGGGGGATAACGGAGCGTCGGAGGACATATCTCACCTGCGCGGCACCTCCTTGCTCATATATGTACATGTGCGATTCGTCTCCTACGATGATCTCGGCTCCTCTGGTCCGGCAGTGGCACATCACTGTGACGACAGGTGGGAGAAGGCTGAGCTCGCTAAGTACCACGTCCCAAATTACATAGAGCCTCCACCGAAGGTTCCACGACTATTACGTCTGGTCAATGGGGGGAACTACTGGACGAAAACTCCCAGGGGGTTCAGAAGCATACTGGGGTTTATAGTCAATCGTAGACCTTCTGAGGCTTATTTTACATCATTTCCTAGAATAATATTTGGGGTTTAAAGGTTCCTCAGCTCCCGTGATGGACTAATATATATATATATATAAAACAGAACAATAATGTGTCTGGGACTTGGCGTCTGAGATAGTTCTGGTTCTACAGGAGCCGAGAAGGTATCTACCTGAGATCAGGTTCCCCATAGTCCCAGAAGTCACAAAAAGAGCATCTTCCGTTCCAAGTATCTGGGCAGCCCGACGCTGGATCTCTACAGAGAAATGAGACGGAACGTTAGACGGGAACAGACAACACGTAACATTCTATTTACAGAGCGCTGGCAGATTCCGCAGCACCGGTGCAGGAGAAGAGGGCCACGCTCTCAGAAGCTTACAATCTATTAAGCGCGCTCTCCAAGTCTTCAAGGGTTTGGCAATTACCATTCACGGTGGGGTCTTCTCCATAAACATCGTCCCCCACCTTGGCCTCCGCCATAGCTTTTCGCATCTCGGCGCAGGGCTGCGTCACCGTGTCACTGCGCAGGTCCACCACCTGCACCCCTTCTTGGACCTCTGTGGATCTATACATGGAACGGACTCCTCCGACTGTCCCCGGGACATCTGAAGTCCTTTGCTCCATAGCTTTCCACCGGCACCTGGACTAGATTAACAGAAGAGGTTCTTTAATACCGAGCGGTGTGTGCGACGGATATGCTTTATATAGTGGACTTACAGGCTTTATAGCAGCCCTATAGAAGCAGCCCAGGCCCACCGTCAGCCTCGCAGCAGTCATCACACCCCCCCCCCAACGAGTGGAATTTGGACGCCACAGTGCATTGTGGGTTAATCCACGGGTTCTTACGTAGGCACAGTGCCCCACCTGCTGGCAGACTACAAGCACAGCACTCCAAAGGGCAATATCGTAAGATTGCGGGGATTGTGCCCCAAAATCCTCTCCCAAAAGTGCAGGGTCTGACTTTTTTAACCCAAAGACCGTTTGAAATCCCCCCCCCCACCCCGACGATAGGGCAACAAAAATGTTGAATGGTTTGCAACATAAATATGATCAGAAAAGATGAAAGAATCTCAGTATTTATGGCTCGGGGGGGGAGAGAGGATTTAAAGGGATTAAACAACAGACAGGAGGAGGTGGAATGTAAGGAAGCTTTACTTTACTGAGAGGGTGGTAGATAACTGGGGCAGCCTCCCAGCAGAGGTGGTAGAGGGTAATACAGTGAGGGGATTTAAACATGCATGGGATGGACATACGGCTCCTGAATCTAAGACGAGACCAACGACTATGGTTTGATTCCTTACAGCAGTAAAAATGGGCTATGATTCTGTAAACTGCTGTTGAGGGTGTAACTCTCATCACTCTAAACCAAGCCTCTGTATAAGGGGTAGGATTGGAATCTCCTACAATCCCCCCCCCCCCCCCGGGCCACCAAATGCTCTTCTGTCATCATAACATCAAAGCATGAAGAGCAGCTGCAGCGCCTTCTATTTTGAGTGATACCATGCTATAGGGAGCATAGCTTTAGGGACACCCGTTCTCAGACGCCCATTCCTGCTCCTGGGACGCCCGGGGCTGGTGTTTCCAGTAACCGCGAGATAATGGATATAATTAGATCACCTTGGCCGTGGCGCATGCTGCTCCTGTCTAATTAACACGTCCTCGTTCTGTCATAAACATTACCGTAAAGGTATTTTGAGGCCAAGCGAAGCTAAACAATCACCGCTCAAGAAAACCTTCAAAAATGAAGCACGTATTCGGAGTAAATGTAACAATGTTGCAATGTGACCTTTTTGGAAACTGTGACGTAAATTGCAAAATTACTAAACTAAAACAGGAAAAGTCATTTTATTTAACCAGAATTTTCTTGTATATTACATTGTAAAAAATGTTGCTAATTTTTTTTAAATTTAACCTTTTTTTTGTATTTTTTTAGTATAAATATTTTTACATTTTTTTAGCAATTTTTTTACTTAACCGTTTTCTTGTATTTTTTATTATAAAGATTTTTTTTGTATCTTAAATTAACATTCTAAAAATATTTTTTGCTTTTGTTTTATTTAACCAACATTTTGTTGTATTTTTTATTATAGTTTTTTTTTGTATCTAAAAATAACAGTATAAAATGATTTTTGCTATTATTTTATGTAAAACAGACAATGGCATTCATACGATTTTTGCTAAACCCCCCCCCACAAGTCTCCCATAAGGTTTTCCTGTTCTAAATACTATATAGCCACTTCTGCTGGTTTCTGGATCCCGGCAGCTTGAGAAGAAGACAGATCCGGGGTAAATTCGACTACTTCTGTGCTAGCCGCGGGATAACCTGATCTACCCGTTCACGTTTTTGGTCTATTTCTTGTTTATATCTTCAGAAAGGATGAGCCACTTTGTTTGTACCCCTGATAGACCCCCCAAGTGACCCTATTTAGTTTGTCCAGTCCCTCTTTGCGCCTCCTCCTTTTAATTTCTTTACATTGGCGGGGGATTCTAAATGTCATTTTTCCTGGATTTTATTGTTCTTTTCTGGGTGAGAATTCTTCTTTTTTAAATACAATGTAGGTGTGGCTATACGTTAACTCTTCTCTTATTGGCTATGCCCCAGCCTATGAGGGGCTCCTTCTCCATCCTGCACTCACCCCACCCAAAACGTCTTTAATTTTTCATTTGATGGGGTAGTCCTTCTGTTGGGTAACACTATCACGACCTCAACATTTGGGGACACCAAATCGGGACACCTGTGTTGGGCGTGTGGCAAGAGGCAGGGTTGGGCAGGGCCAGACCTAAAAGTGGGCAGCGTCCAGAGGCGTAGCCCATCATACTCAAAGAGTCACCTCTTAGTGGCAGGGCATCACATGAAGGGCCAAAGGGGATCTCCAATGTTGGCTTTTACAGTTCCTGGGAAGATAAGGAGATCTCCTCAACTGGGCCATGATCCTGACTGCCTCCAAGATCAGGAGAGTGAGGCAGCCACACGAGACAGCTGGACGGCGCCTGAAAAACCCGCGACACTTGAGAGGAATGGGCTAGGCTGGCCACTTTTCCAGATCAACCTGGCACGAGTCGCACTTGAAGGACATCGGCGCACCTGGGAGACTCCGGGAGCGACTCTGAATCCTCCGGGTCGCGGAAGCAGGGTCATGACACGCCCCACTCCCCGCCCATTTCCCCCTTAAATCAGCCCATTGATGTCAGTGGGGCCACCTGCGACGTCAACAGGTAGTCCTGGCCGCATCTCACAAGGGGGGCTTTGGGTAGGCGTAGACTAAAAGTTCCCAGGTATGGACATCGGCATCTTTCCTGGAGCCATCAGACCTCGGTACTTATGGGACTTAAGTGCGCGATCCGGGGCCCTAAAACAACGCCTCAGGATCCGGTGACTTGGTGACTCTTCCAGGCCCCGATTGTCTTCTCCTGCGGATGCCTTCAGCCCGTTCCTGAAAACGTCCATAAGCTCATGGAATACAGTTAAAGAAAGACGTTGGATCATCCCCGGGGTTTGGCCGCGTCCGCCATGTTTTCATAAGACCCCCCCCCCCCTCCGCCCTCGGCACGTGGCATTGTGTATTTGGACGTCGGTAAGGGATTCCCTGGCGCTCCCCGCTGCACCCACTCCACGCCCCGGCTTCGGCAGACAGGGCTCCCTCCCTCGTCAAGCCCTGCAGCTGGGTTTCGGAGCTCTGGATGACGGCAGAGCTTTGGAATCCGCCGTGGACACGGTCTGGAAAATGTGAAAGAGTGGTTTGTTACCATGCCAACAGGAAATAAACAGACTATCACGCCAAAGACCCCCCCCCCCAACAGTCCCCTCACTCGACTTGCCTCATCGTCTTCCCCCATTCAGTATTCTGGGAAGACGATGATTTGGAACCATATCACAAGGGGGCCGCTCCGATTAGAATGTCTGTAAACAAAGGGAAAAACCGTAAACATTCAAAAGTTCGTGTTTTAAGAAGCCGGGAACTCGGAATGACTCAACTGAGAATTATACACCCAAAAAAAACACAAAGGTTAACCCCTCGCAAACATCGCCAACGCCTCGAGATAAGATCTCTCAGTCGTTGGGAAATATCGAAGAGAATCATGGAGATTCTAAAGCTGGGGGGTGGGGGATGCCATCTTTTTAGGTCACGAAGTTTCAGGATATTACATAAACTTTACATACATCCGCTGACCATTCCTGGCAGCCGCATGGTTTGTGACACGGACTCCATACGTCTGATATTTTGAAATAAGGCTCGTGGTTCCTGGAAGCCGTCTGAGAGATAAGTTGGACAATACATGATTCAGAGTGAGTGTAAAAAAGGTAGTCATTTCATTGAATCCCCTCCAGGAGGAGGTGGGATAGGCTCAGATGGTGATGGTCCTGCAGGGCAGTGGATGTTGCTCGGACCCATAGTAGACCTGGGAACGATGTGACGTTATTTGATGTTTTTTTAGTCATAGAGGTGATGGTACGGCTGGCGATCAGCGATTGGTCCGGAGGGCCGTTCATACAGGTTAAGGGGATCTCTTTAACGGTCCCCGTCGCCCCCCCCCCCTCCATTTCCTGGCACCAGGATAGGAATCTGTGTTTCCTCTTTAATCCCGTTACCGTGGAAACAAGGAAGTGCGCAGGGGGCGGGGCTACCAGGAATGTGCCTATTAGGAGGGTGACGCATGAGCCGCATTCCTGAACCTGGAACGGGAATGGGAGGCTTCCCTCCACAACGCCGAGCGCCGCTTAAAGGGCCGGTACACTTTATCACGCGCTCTTAAGATAACAATCACCTCAAACTTACTTATAAGTAATGCTGTGACACATTAACCCCACATGTGCCGGGACGCTGTGACACATTTACCCCCATGTGTGCTGGGACGCTGTGACACATTAACCCCATGTGTGCCGGGACGCTGTGACACATTTACCCCCATGTGTGCCGGGACACTGTGACACATTAACCCCATGTGTGCCGGCACGCTCTGACACATTTACCCCCATATGTGCCGGGACGCTGTGACACATTAACCCCATGTGTGCCGGGACGCTGTGACACATTTACCCCCATGTGTGCCGGGACGCTGTGACACATTAACCCCATGTGGGCCGGGACGCTGTGACACATTTACCCCCATGTGGGCCGGGACACTGTGACACATTAACCCCATATGTGTCGCAGTGTGCCGGCACATATGTGTGTGCTGCCACACTGACACATTAACCTCATGTATGCCAGAACATTGCTATGCATTAACCCCTGTGCTCAATAATTCCGATTAACCCTGTTTCTGTAACATATTAACCCCCGTGTTTGACAGCACTGTTAGGTTCCATATTATTCTTGTGTGACGGTGGGCAGTGACACATCTTATTAACCCCGTAGACTCCTGATTAACCCTTCCCTTAACAGTGCTAAGCAACTATTAAAATTCTGAATGCTGTTAACCCCGCACTGTATCGCCTCCGCAACACTGTAGGGCATGAATACTTTCCTTCATAGCACGCCATCTCCGTTTACCAGGAAATAAAAGTTTCTTTATTCATGTAGTACAGCGGTAGCCAACAAGCAACTCCCATGAGCCTCAGCCAGTGACTGAACCAGCAGCCCAGCATGTGCCGGCCACACTCACACAGATCAAGACTTGCAAACCAGTCTCACGCTCACACACACACTGACTCCAAACGTCATTTTTTTATTCCAATATAAAATATTTTTATTATAAATTACTGAAATGTTTTTTTCCGTGTAAAATATAAATAAGTGCAAACATTTTGGCTCCGGCCACCATGTAAACGCGAGTAGGATCGAGTACTGTAAAAATTCTACCCCTATTTTTTTCGGCCTCTCCAACACCCCGGAGGGTACTTCTGGTGCAAAATTTCTTGTGCAATTATAAGAATAATAATAATAATAATAAAAAAAAAATGCTACGGTCAGAATATCTGATCTGCAAAGATAACCGTTCTTCAATCAGTCACGAATTGCTCAGGGGCAGCCATATTAACCATGGTATTGCTCTTGGGGGAGGTAGCCCTGGCATTTCCTTCTTCGTCAAAAAGTAAGGGCCCTTTTCAATGTTATCATCAAGTTCCAATCATTTTTGTGCAAAAAAAATAAAGTTCAGTCCGCTGGAAGCCCACGGTCAGGTCCATATGGATACTTCCAACTCCCACTGCTCCGAGTACAGGTAATGCCCAGCGGCGGGGACGGGTAACCCCTTTGGCGTCTTGCAGAAGACTTGTTATTTTTTTTTTTTAAGGCTGTATAGGTGATTCTGTAATAAATTAGAAGACCGTATAGCTACGGCTGTACATTCAGTGCGATATCAGACCCCCTGTTCTGGTGTTGCCGAGGAGGAAACCAAGACATGGTCTGTTGGTGCAGCAATGATACTACTCCCCCTGTCCAGCTTCCTGCACCCGGCATGCAACGGGAAGCAGGTTGGGGAAGCAGCGTTTGGTACTGAAGCTGTGCTGGTCCAGATGATCATGTCGACCGGGGATGGACTTCTCCCCTTCTTCTAGAGACCCTCTTAACGGAGTCTCGGCCACCTTTTGGGCCTCTACGCCACTACTCACATCTTTTCTCTTGCCTCAGTCTTCTTGGAGAGCGCCAAGGACTCTCTCTTCAACCTAGACTCTCTCAGACACCACCAGGTGTCCTTAGTATTCCGGCTGGTGGCTCTCAGAATTCATATTCTTTTTTTCCCTCTGATTTTCCCCTTTATGTGCTCGTTCAGTTAAACGGGGGAGTCATATTTCTGCAGAAAATCCTTAATGGGCAAAGGGAGCTGGTCCCGAGCCTCGAAGTTCTCGATCTGTCCGTTGACCGCTTTCCTACAGAGATGCTGCAAGGTGGACACGTTGGAAGACAAAGGCCGCGAAAGGAGCAGAGGAACGCGTTCTCCCCCAGAATAAATATAATAGGACCTCTTTCCGCAGCTCCCAGAATCCTTGGCGGGCATGTAATGTCTGAGAAGCTTCAGGACGCAATCGAACCGCGGCACCGGCTGCGAACTGCGTGGGTCGGTCTGCAGGGAGAACCCGCACGGCTCGCATTGGATGCGCAGGTTTTTGGTACCAGAGTCCGTTTTGACGCTGAGGGTAAAGAAGTGCCGTTTGTCTGAGCTGTCGCGGATCAAGAAGGTACCCGCGGGTTCCGCGCTCAGCAAGAGGTTGGCCTGGCTGCCCGTGACGGTGCTCCAGTAGAAGCCACTCTCCTGGAGTTTGCGTACGGCACTCAGCACCAGGTTGTACTCGCTTCGGGAGGAGAAGGTCTTAAGCCGTAGGCTGGTGTCCAGAGCCCGGCTCATGGTCGGGAATTTGCTCTGCGTGACCATGACTGTTGGAGCCAGCTTGGCCGAAAGAAGGACGGGGCAGCGAGCGTGGATTGAACGTCAGGTGGAGGACTTCAGCCTCGGTGCATAGCAGGGTTCTAGGTGGAAGCAAAGTAAAATATAAGGATTTGGTACAAGAAAGAAGAAGAAAAAGCTCATTCTGACAATTCTGTTCATCCCCATCTGGTCTAACTGCATTGCCGGCGGGGATACAATGTTTTTAGAAGAACATTCTGAATGAGATGATCGCTTGGGTGAGGGACCTTCTCTATGATGAAGCTGCTAATGAGGTCCTTCTCATGACCGGTCTCTCAGAAAAGTCATATTTTCCATCGATTGTACAAACACACATCCCCTTTTGTGTCATTTCACCCACACCAGCTGGGAGCCGTACCCCCTCCCACCGGTCACTGCCACATGGCGTCAGCGAAAACCCCCCCAAAAAAATATTTTGGATTCCCCCAGCTTTAGATGGAAGCGAGCCAATATACTCGTATAAGTATTGAAGACCTCAGAGGTCTCTTCTTCGGTTGTATCACACAACTTCTGAAGTCTACCAATGAGACATCATGTGTTTTGGTGTAGGGAAGACCCCTCCTTGAGTGCCTAAACGCCTATCCTCGGAGGCGAAGAAGTCTCAAAGCACAAATAGCGTCATATTTAAAAGTTACAATCGTTTCCCCTGGATACAGAAAGATACTTTCTGAAACATTTATGCAAAATTGCAATAATGTTTATTTTAAAGTAACTTTTTGTACACAAGAAGAAAGCATCGCATAGCAAAGCAACGCATTCAATAAATAATAACAACAACAAATAAATATGTAAACATAAAACCCGTCGGCAGATCGGCCCCCCATCTCATCTTTCCTGCTGTAAAGATTAAGACCTTAATCGTTGGTCTTGTCTTAGATTCAGGAGCCGTACGCCTATCCCATGCGTGTTTAAATGCCCTCACTGTATCAACCGCTACCACTTCTGCTGGGGGACTGTTCTACTCATCCACTACCCTCTCAGTAGAGTAAAACTTCCTTACACTAGTTTGAAGCCTCTAGTTTTAGATCGTTCTGCTATATAAAGCGCATATGAAGGTACCTGATAATGCTGCGAGCGGATCCTGGGTTTACTGTAAAGCTGATATATTCCCAGCGAGTGCTAGCGAGCAGCCTCTTGTGATACGAGTTACATATAAGTGATCCCATGAGCTCATGCATGTCTTATAATAGGGAGTCCGGCCCTCCTCTACACTAAGCCCGCTCCTCCCCCCCCTCCCCCACCTTTATTCCTGGAACAAGGCTTCCTGTAATCTTACCATTAGTATGTATGATACATAGCACAGGGAGGGCAGCCTTCCAGCCCCAGCCTCCCTTTTCCTGGCAGGGCTCACACAACCATGGCTTCTCCCGGCTCTCAGCGCTGCTTCCTTCCAAGAATCCGCAGGACACACACAGACAATGGCCAGAAGCACCAGTGTGGCCCCTTCTTTTCTTTAAAAAGGGAGGGGGGGACCCAGATGGACCCCACAAGACCCCCATTAAAAAAATAAATATATATTTATATTTATTTAAACTGCTAATTCTAAAATTAAAACTGCTAGTAAATGCAATTTGGCAATTGCTTTATTAAAGAGAGCATTAGGAAGTTTAGGTTGGTAATATTTATTTATATATAATTATATATAATTAGTATCTATCTATAAATATATTATTATATATATAAAATTATAATATATTTAAATATATAATTATATTATTATTATTATTATTTTATTATTATTATGACTCTATATGTTTATTATTGGGTTCTATTTTTGTTCAAAATTATGATTAATACTTTCATTTCTTTTCCTTATCAATAACTGATAGCTTTCAGCTCATATGATAATATATATAATATATATATATATATATATATATATATATATATACAATTCTAAAGGCGTTTCAGATGGGGGATAGATTAATAACGTATTTAGTGTTGTACAACAAATATATAAATAATAACCGTGCGTGTGTTTTTTAATATATAGAGATAGAGAATGAAAGGTTAATGTCACTGGCGAGCGTGTGTGAGCGCGTAGTTATGCGGTTAGCTGTTAATGAATGAAGAAGGAGTGAAATGGTTAATGGGTGCAGGGAGCTAGAAGCCAAACATGAGGAGTGTGGCTCGCTCCCTCCTGCGGTGAAAGGGTTTGGGTGCAGGAAGGGGTTAAACACAGCGTTATTTATGCATTCATTCGGATCCATGGGAGTCCCTCCTCTCTTTCTCCAGTAACTACACAAACACTCCTGCGTTTCTGGGAATCCGGCCTTTGAATACACAGCTGGTGCTTCTCCAGGTGAAATACAAACCAAACGCCGTAGGCAGAACGAACAAAAGCCGTCCCCAGTGAGCGCGAACATGCGCTGCCTCTGCCCGTACTTGGCAGAAATCTGTGGAACAGAAAAAGAGAAGATTTTCCTACAAAAAAAAAATCCTTGATATTTCCTCTGCCGGGAGTGAATGAAAAAACCCAGTGTGTGCCGAGAGGGGCCACCTAGACGGCCTCAAATAAACTTTAGACAAGCAAAGGAAAAATCCTCATCTTCTGAGAAGTGGGAATGGTGACGTTGGTGGGATTTAGGGAGTTGATCCCGCAGCGGGACGGTGGAGAGTGACGCATGGAGCCCTTGCCCCTGTGTGATAATAACAAACTGGAGAAGCCCCTCTGTTTGTGAGAGTGACAGACCGACGAAGCCTCTTTAATATACGCCCGAGGATCAGAGACAGTCCCGAACCGAGACAGTCCCTCTCCGCATCAGTATGGAGTCTTTAGTTGAAGTTGATGTTAAAAAATATGTAACATTACATTATTATTATTATTATTATCTTTTATTTATATAGCGCCAACAGTTTACGCAGCGCATAAGCTTTGGGGACCTCAGGGGTCTCTTATTTAGACAAGTTATATATTTTTTATGTGGGCCCAATAAAAGGTAACAGACAGATAGTGAGTAACACAGACAGTCTGCACTAGCCGATCTGTGTATGGGTAACGCTGACAGTCTGCACTAGCCGATCTGTGTATGGGTAACACTGACAGTCTGCACTAGCCGATCTTTGTATGGGTAACGCTGACAGTCTGCACTAGCCGATCTGTGTATGGGTAACACTTACAGTCTGCACTAGTCGATCTGTGTATGGGTAACGCTGACAGTCTGCACTAGCCGATCTGTGTATGGGTAACGCTGACAGTCTGCACTAGCCGATCTGTGTATGGGTAACGCTGACAGTCTGCACTAGCCGATCTTTGTATGGGTAACACTGACAGTCTGCACTAGCCGATCTGTGTATGGGTAACGCTGACAGTCTGCACTAGCCGATCTGTGTATGGGTAACGCTGACAGTCTGCACTAGCCGATCTGTGTATGGGTGACACTGGCAGACAAATTGCATGTGTGCGTAATGCGAAAAATAATGAGGAAGAAGAATGTTTCTGCTGTAGGAAACATGTTTGTCACATTTCCACAGAAAGCACTAATTCCCCTTAATGAGCTCACGGCGAGTCTGGTGAAATAAAGCTGAAAGCTGCGCGGGCGTGCGGAGGGATTTCCCTAATTCAGCCGAGAGTCTCTGTCAACGTCCCACTTACTATCGCGGGCAACCATTAAAAGATGTCCATAACACGGACACTTAGACCACATGGAAATGAGCCACCGTTAACCCTTCACTGCCAATATTAAAATAAATGTAGGTCACAACCATTTTAACGTTTTCCCCCCCAATATTCCACGTACATCTTAAAAATCAGAATACTATGAAATCAGCAAAAAAAAAAAAAAAGGTTTGTTTCAAATTTAACCCAAATAATTCAGAAATAGGGAAAAAAATTGCCACAATAAAAAAAACCCCAATAAAACCCAGCTAAGTTAACCAAAATGCCCGGATTGCATCCGCAACAGAAGTATTTTTTGTTGCGCGGTGGGAAGTCACCGTATTAGAAATTACCGTAAAAATCTATGATCCCCAAATGACCTTTTTTTCCCCTAAAGAGAAAGGATTAGACAGAAAACAATAGCGGATGATGTGATTTATACTTTCATTTATATGGACAATGAACCAGGTGCTGATGGTTTTGGGAAGTCAGGTAATCAATACTGTTACCGAGAACTGAATGCCTAAGGGAGAACCTTGGACATTTCATAGACACACAACAGGCAACTCAACCACCATGCCGATCTTGTTAACTCTTTTCATATGAGAAGTAGACCTTCTTTGTATCTACAACATCCCCAGCAATTAATTTGCACATAGAATAATGTGATATACACAAGAAACAAGTAACATGCCAAGTGCCCAAGACATTGGATCTCTGGCCGAACAAAAGCAGTCTTTAGTTGAAGATGATACCTTTTGTTGGACCAACAATGGAAACAATGTAGCCTAAAATAAGCTTTTGGGACCATTTGGGTCTTTTTTCAAAGGAGTTTTCATCTTGAAAAGTGACCTCTGAGGTCCCAAAAGCTTATGCACCTACATGTTTTTTTCTGTGTTTGTCCAGAATTGGATGGGAAAAGGTCCATAGAGACAGGGCTTCCAGGTGGCTGTACCCAAAGACCAAGTATCAGGTTGTCATTGACCACACGGACATTCTAAGATACATGAGATTTGCTGGGATCCAGTAACTCTGCTAGGTCTGTATGAGGGTCCCTGTTGTGTTTTTGTCACAGGAGGGGATAACGTAGGTTGAGGAGAAGAACCACCGGTGGTTTTTGACCAGTATATTCTTTTCCTCCAGACCTGGTATGAACGTAGGGAGATATTGGCTGGGACAGGCAAGGCTTGGGAAAACCTTTTGACTGGAATCTTTGGACTTTGGCAAGTTCAAGTTTTGAGTTGAATGGAACATTTAGAACTTCAGTCAAGGAACTTCTCTTTCCCCTTGAGAAATGTTTCTGACCAATATACAATATGAAGACATTCAGATCATAGATAGATGGCATCAGATTATATCTCATCTGACAAAAGTTCCCTTTCTGAGGAATTTTCATACAAATGTGAAATCCCAGATGAAATAGGGAAATTGGGTTTTTCTGTGAAAATACGGCATTTCATTAGGAAAGTACAAGCTCTGCGCAACCTCAAAAACACAACCAGAAGGAAACCCTTTAGACAGTTGTTACTGGAGGGGTAACCTGTTGCCTTAAAGCACAAGAGTTGGTATTACGGTGTTGAGGACCATCTCTATTGTGTCTCCAACAAGATGGGTCCACCGGTGTTGGCCAGAGACACCGGTGGTCATGGAAACCGTGGCTTGTCGTTATTTATAGATACACTTGAGTCACCTGCATTCAAGTAGGGGTATGAACCACAACATATTGGGAGCAAACGCACCAATTACCGTTTGCTCCCAATGTCTTATGTATGATCAGAGAAGGAGCCAGCTGCAGTCTGTGTGACCCTGAGAATCTGCCCCTTCATCCTGACATTGGGGCAAAAACCCCGACAGTTCCTGGGTATGGTGAAAACTGAAACCCACAACATTATTACACCTGATTTTTTGTTTATGGTCGATCTTTTAATCCCCCCCCCCCTTAATTATGATTAAAAAAGGTATCATGATCTGGTTTTATTTTCGAGCTAAAAAAAAAAAGTCCGGTATGATCCATACTAGAAGAGATGAATTTATGTGGTGACCAATGTGTTTAACCCCTTATTATCAGCAGTGATTAATTGCGGACGATTGTAATATGTTAATAAATATTTTGCGGCAGAATCATTTATACAACTTATGCTACTATTTATCTCTGCCGACAGGAAAACTACAGAGACTTTATCTGACTGAAGAGAGTATTATGGGATAAGAAGAAAGGAAAAATGTATAAAAACCTGACAAAAATGCCCCCATACATTTCTATGGCCACATTATTTTTTATAAGCAATGGAATATGAATAATAATAATCAGTTACACTGCATACAATTGCCATTTGTGGTAAACGTATCCAGAAATGGGGTAAATTTGAAGTACTTTTGAGGACCCTGCTATTATCAGATGGAGTTTGGGCTGTCAGTGTCGGTGAGTGTAAATAAAGCTTTCAGTTCAGCAGTGGGCGGGGCAGCTTAAGCTACGCTTCCGGATAAGATGGCGGCGCCCGCTGTTCTGTGGAGGCGGCTCAGAGGTCCCGGACTGGTTGCGTTACTTGCTCGCATGTTTGACCGGAATAAGGACCGCGGGGGCAGGTACAATTACCAGCCATGGTGTTAACGTGTAAACAGTACATGTGTGCAGTACGAGTCCGGTCATGACTAACAGTGAATGTGCATGTGACATTAGCTCGGGATTACGGCGGCTGCAGCCGGTCCCAGTAAAAGTGTGTGCCTGTAGTGTAGGCAGTCACAGTATAAGTGTGTGCCCCCTGAGTGCAGGCCCTACCAGTATAAGTGTGTGCCCCCTGAGTGCAGGCCCTACCAGTATAAGTGTGCCCCCTGAGTGCAGGCCCTACCAGTATAAGTGTGTCCCCTGAGTGCAGGCCCTCCCAGTATGTGTGTGCCCCTTGGGCAGCTGGTCCCGGTATAAGTGTGTGCTCCATGGGCAGCTGGTCTCAGTATAAGTGTGTGACCCATGGGCAGCTGGTCTCAGTATAAGTGTGTGTCCTCAGTGTAGGCCCTCCCAGTGTAAGTGTGTGACCCATGGGCAGCTGGTCCCAGTATAAGCGTGTGCCCTTAGTGCAGCTGGTCCCAGTATAAGTGTGTGTCCTCAGTGCAGGCCGGCCCAGTATAAGCGTGTGCCTGTAGTGTTTTCAGTCCCCATGTAAGCGTGTGCCCGTAATGTAGGCAGTCACAGTGTTAGTGTGTGCCCCTTAGGCAGGCAGCCCCTGCTGTGTTTGCCCCCGGTTAGTGCAGGCAGTGCCCACTATGTCTGTGCCCACTTTGTGTATGCAGCCCCTGGTATAAGAGGAGACGGCTGAACGCATCATCACCACAAACTAAATCCCAGCAGTAAAAGTCTGCGGTGGGGATTCCAGGATCTCGGTAATCGCTTAGTCAGGCTGTTCCAGCTGCTCGTGGTCGGCTTCATCCAGCCGTTACTAAGCCCAATTTTGGTGAATACATTGTTCTGGGTGGTTTTATTTTTTCTCTCTCACATGAAAGTTAATTTTGTTTCCATTATAAACATTTATTCTTTGTTGTCTGCCATTGGGTAAACATTTATTATTTGCTATTTCCATGTACTTTTGTATATATAAATATAAAATATATATTTGCGGATTTACTTTATAATATACGTCCAAGAACTTTAAGCTATCTGATAGGGAGGGTTTTACTCTGGGGGTGTGGTTAGACGCGTGGCTTTAGCAAGACCTTTTATGGATTATAGCTCTTAATGTAAAGTAAATATTCTATTCCATTTTAGGGCTGTGGAACCCTGTCATACCCTCATACCCAGCAAGCATTCTCAGTGCCTGGAAAGAGGGGGCACTGGAGGAGGAAAAGAGGGGGCACTGGAGGAGGAAAAGAGGGGGCACTGGAGGAGGAAAGAGGGGCACTGGAGGAGGAAAGAGGGGGCATCAGAGGAGGAAAGAGGGGGCATTTGGGGAGAAAAGAGGGGGCATTTGGGGAGGAAAGAGGGGGCATTTGGGGAGGAAAGAGGGGCACTGGAGGAGGAAAGAGGGACTGAACCTCCTGACTGTTCCTCCACTTGGGAGCTATACTCTGTAATTTAGCAAGGGAGGGATTGTGTGCGTTAGTCAGTCATGGAAGGTCTGATTTCCTTTTCTGCGCCAAGGCTATTTGCAGAAGAAAGGAATTGTAGGCGTTGTAGAGTTTCAGTGTAATTATAGCTGTTTTACTTGTTATTTGGCAATGCAAAAACTAATTACTTTCCTAAATCCCTGAAATATTATCCTGGGAGTGTTTTTCTGATAATCGGCGCGTACAGTATGCTGTTATTTAAGGCCATTGGTGTGTAGAGGTGGTGTGATTATTCATTAAAGGTGCTGTTCCACTTAAATGTTTCTGAGCTGAGTGCCTTTAAAGGCTACTCAAACTCATCGTTCCTAACGGGACCTCCCTTGTTAATCCGCAGAAAGCGCTCTCATTGATTTCAGTGAGAGTGCTTCCCTGCCACTGATTGACAATCGACGGACCGCGTGGGAGGTAGGGAGCCACAGCAAAAGAAAAAAATACGTATTAAAGTATTCGCAATCTACTTTTTTTTTTTTTTTTTGCATTCTTCTTTGGGGAGACTGTTTGGAATATTACCAATCCCCATGTTTATTAAATGTTATTATTATTATTATTATTAATTACTGAGTATATTTTTTATATCATTGAGAATTAGCCAGATTTAATACATTCAGAAATGCTTACAAAATATTATTTATTATTAATAGTAATAATATTGTGTAAGCATTTCTGAGTGTATTAAAACTGGATAATTATCAGTACCTGGTAAATGCCCCTTTAGAGCAAAGCTTTTGTCCCACTTGGAGTTGGCGTTGGCTTGTTTGTGTTTGGTGGGGTGAGATTGGCGGGCCAGCCGTGGCCGGTTTAGTAACGTTTCCCAGAAGTGAGACATCTGCTGAGTCGGGCTCTCGTGGTCTTGTGATTCTTCACCATCCCTGCTGCCGCCTGTGACTCTCCCTGGCTCCACTACTTCTGGGAAGTGATAGGAAGATGAGAAATATCCTGAGCGGGCCCCCACAGGTTTTTTTTTTTTTTAATCACGCGACTATGAATACGTTGTATTAGAGTTCTAGCGAACCGCACGGGAGGAAAGCGCATACACCTGGTTTCTGGAGTCCGGAGGAAGTGCACGCAACCACCGACGTAGCTGAAAACATGCGCAACCACAATGCTTATCACAGCTGTCTGCCAGGGCCGTGATTATATCGTCTGAGCAAAAACACCAGAACACAACTCTATCCTGACAAAGTGATCTAAAGATTGTTTTCACCCGAAATTCACGGCTATTGCAGAAAATATAGATAAGACGCATTCCTTTGAGGAATTCTGGGAAGAGAACCTTTTTAATCTTCTTTAATCTATTCGAATAGTTTGCAGCTTTGATCCCCAGCATCATACAGCGTTTAGAAACACGATTCCTACTACTGCTGGATGCCCAAGCTTTTTTTTTTTATGATGTAGTAATTTGCTTCATAAATAATTATTAGCGGGAACACTTAATTGTCATGTGACCCAAAATCAGGCATTGGCATGTCGCCAAGTGAGGGGAAAAAATAGTTACAGGCAGACTCCGGCCATCATATTCTCTTGGAAACGCATCCCTCTCAGTTGGGAATGGCACCGGCATACAATGTGTCCTCAGCGTTGCCCTTGTGGCGTAAAAAAAATCACACTCTGATTACTTTTCCCAAATCCGGCGTTTTACAGCTCCTTAAAGAGTTATGATCTCTGAAGTGATGTCACAGGTTTGGCAGAGGGTATTACGGTTTGGGAGAGGGTATTACGGTTTGGGAGAGGGTATTACGGTTTGGGAGAGGGTATTACGGTTTGGGAGAGGGTATTACGGTTTGGGAGAGGGTATTACGGTTTGGGAGAGGGTATTACGGTTTGGGAGAGGGTATTACGGTTTGGGAGAGGGTATTACGCCTTGCGGCCCCTGCTCCCCCGGTGATGGGAACGCGCCGGTGTTTGTACTCCTGGATATTGATGCTGAACGTCAGGAATGTTCTTCTAAGCGGTGAGCTTCTTGTCAGGCTTTATTTAATCTTTATGTGAGATGCTGACCCCCCCCCCCCCTCACATCTGCTGCCGCCGCGATGTCTGCCATTCATGATCTCTGTATTGAATTTTCTCGCTCATCCTGTCCATCTTCGGGACGCATTAAGACTGATGGGGGGGGGGATATTGATGTTCCTGCTATGAAGAATACAGGGTGCATGCGAGATGTAATGATTTCTCCAGTGTTCGGGAATCCTTGGCAGCGCATGCTGCTTTTTTAGCCGCCATCTTTTATTCTGTTGACGGTGGGAGGTTTGGAAAGTGGCCACCAGTGTGCATTGGAGCAGCCAATAAGATATAAGAGCAGGGATTGCATCTCCCGTTGGCTACTTGCTGGAATGGTGGAATGCCTTGCCTCAGGGCAACTCTAAATAGGGGGTTCCTAACCAGCAGAAATTGGGAGGGGGGTTCCAAGCCAGCAGAAATTGGGAGGGGGTTCCAAGCCAGCAGAAATTGGGAGGGGGGGGTCCCTAGCCAGCAGGGATTGGGAGGGGGTCCCTAGCCAGCAGAAATTGGGAGGGGGGGTCCCTAGCCAGCAGGCATTGGGGGGGTGGTCCCTAGCCAGCAGGGATTGGGGGGGTGGTCCCTAGCCAGCAGGGATTGGGAGGGGGTCCCTAGCCAGCAGGCATTGGGAGGGGGTCCCTAGCCAGCAGGGATTGGGGGGGTGGTCCCTAGCCAGCAGGGATTGGGAGTGGGTCCCTAGCCAGCAGGAATTGTGGCCGATCACCTAAAACAGGTTCACGCAGTTTTGTTTCTTGTAACATTTGTCAAATTGTCAATCGCTGTCAAGAGCAAATTGTCAGAAACCAAGCCTGACGTTTATTCCCCGGGGGGCACGAGAGGCGAGAAATGATACTTCCCTTTAAACAAAGCCGCTTTCAGTTTGCTAGAATAGGCTGTTTTAAAAAAAAAATCAACAAAAAAAAAACAAAAAAAACAAAACCCAAAAACGCTGTGTGGTTTTTGAATTCTTGGAATTAACCCATTAGTGAGCCTCTGATTACCACTCTTACCTAATTTCTCTCATCTCTTATTCTAATCAATACCAGGTAACTGAAACGACAGAAAATGGTTTTATTCAACAAACTTTAATGATATTTGGTATTTTTGTTTGTTTGTTTTAGGCAGCAATTAAAGTTAAACGGAATAATACCCCCCCAAAAAAAATTTACATTTTACAATTCTGTACAAAATAATAAACCAATGCAATCCTTTTTATAGATTAAAATAAATTGATGTATGCTGTGGGAGCCGCCGTCTGAACTCCCTGTTCCCGGGATCTGCATTATTATGCCTCCCCACTAAGTTGTATCCCCTCCCTATTAAGTAGCTGATTGTTGTTAATTGGGTTAGGCAGCCATTGTAAGAAATAGGGGGAGAATGAACTCAATGGAGTTTCAATGTGAGCTTCAAGCAGCCAATCAGTGGCAAGAATCGTCGAGACCACACGAGAGGAGGGCATCCGCAATGCTGCAGCTTCTACCTCAGCTAAGATGTTACATTTCCTTTTATATTTTTTTTGTTTTTGTAGCATATTAAATTCTTCTTTACGGGGGCCATAAGCTCCTTATTTTGCCGCTTTTATCACATCTATGACATCTAAATATTTCCAGCCTTCCGTAAACAGTTTGTTTGTTTGTTTCGAGGAGATGCGCGATTGCGTAACTCTGTACGTTCGTTGCTATGATGGCGTTTCCAAACCGTATTCCTCCAGAAATCTTCAAAGTTCCGGATCTTAACGAAAATCCCCCAATCTGATCAGACATTAAGTGGAATTTACCATCAAAACGACATCGTATGGGAAATGTGTTTCTAAATGTAATTACTGTGCTGCGTGCAATGTATCCACGTAGTTCTGTTACTTAAGACACCGCGAAGTCTCTGGCTTTCTACAAACAGAAATAAAAGGCGTCCCCAATTTTAAATAATTTTAAATAATGATTGCTGCCTATTTAACAACAATTTTAATGAGATTCGCAAAAATTCATTCTGAAACTTTATTATTCACCTTAATTCGCAATAGGGTTTTTAGCATGACACAATTATTAGAAATATTTAAATAATAATACTACATTTTTTTTAATCAATAATAATATTAATACTAGTCATTAATAACAATTATATTATATAATATTATTTATTTTATAAACATTATTCATCCTATAAAACAAATACAATTATTATTCATAATAATAATGTTATTCAATAATAAAATTATCATATTTTTTATAAATATTAATATTCATAATGTAAAATAAATACAATTATTATTCATTAATAAAATAATTATATTATATAATTATTTTATAAATATTCATAATAAAATAAATACAAATATTATTAATAGAGGTATTGATTATTATCATGCATTTTAAATGATTAATTATAAGAAATAATAATGCTAATTATAAGAAATAATTATCTAATTATAAAGACTGTCTAATGAGCCGTGTCTCCACAGAGGTAGCGCTGTGTATGTACGGGGGGCATCCCGTGACTTCTGTGGAAAAGCTCTGCTGAACCCAGCCATAAATCTTTTTATTTTTATCAGACAGGAAGTAGAAGTCACATGTCGGTCAGCAGGGAAATAGTCATTTATCATAATCCGAAGAAAACAAAATGTACTTTTTTTGTCAGAGCACCAAATGCCTATATTATATTACAAGGTATTTGGATTCATGCGCATTTTCTTTCCTTTTTTCCCCTGAATGTTTTCATTTAACAGGACAGTTTGTTCCCATTATCTAGAATTAAATGTAGCCTCAAAATCTTAACAGATTCCAGGTACATTAGTCATTTACGTCTTCTTTTCTGTGGAACGGCTTGTACCTTCTTAATGTTGTAGGGGTGTCATGTGATCTCGTTTAACCTGTTGGCTAAACACGACTTTTTGGTAAATCGCAATTACCTAGGTAATTGTATAGTTCAAAGATTTACGTTTTTTCTTTAATGTAATTAAGTAGTGTTTATACTAAACCTCGATGGACTTCACGCAATTGTGGACATTTATGCAAACGATAAACTTGAAAACAAAGTTGATCTATGCATTGCAAATAGTTTTTCAAGCGTAACGTATAGATCAAAACACACTTAATGGTCATTTTGGGTGGTAGGAATAACATATATACGGTATATATTTATTATATATATATTTTACAGCAGTAGTCTATCTCTCACTATATTTCTTTTCCTTCTTTCCACGCCAGGACCCATAAATTGAACGGCATAAACAGCAATAATGCCATTTAACATCCCCATAACCCCCCCCCCCGAGAAATTGACCCTCCTAATTGTCTATGCCCTATGAATACCCCTGTAATTTGTTTAACCAGTTACTGCCCTGTGGAAACTCGTTGTGTCACACGAGGTGAATGTCCTAACTCTTGATCCGGGGCTCCTTTGCACCATACAGTTTAAAGGTCCTACCCAAAGCTCTCCTTGAACTCTGTTACATCATGCGCAATAAATGCCCTGCTGTAAACCGTGTCTGTTATAAAACCGGATCATGGTGCGGTGTAGCTCTATCGATATTGCTTTATTGGCTCGAGTGAAGATAAGGTCTATAGTCATAGGTCGTATATTTTTTTTTATTGGGCCACCACGGAAGCAATAAGGAACGTTTTCCAGGAAGATGTCCTCTGTTTCTGGGAACTTGGGTCTTCGTTGTGATCTGTAACAATTTCTCTGTGTCCTTCACTGTTCTCAAACCAATACCATATGTGTGTTAAAGGGTGAGAGTCCGGGGATTTTAGTAGCTCCATGGAGAGATGCACAAAGTGGGGCGATCAGCTGACACCCAACAAATGCCATTTAAAAGCCCCCATCTGAGGCGCGTAAGTATTAGGGTTCTGTCTCACTATATGGCCATATATCGCTTAGCCCCCCATTACATCAAAGTACCCCAATTTTTGGTGAGTCCCATCTAATTTTTCACGGCTATGTTGCTGACCGGGAGCGGAATCGGTGGGACCGCGCTGCCTTCTAACGCACCGAGAACTCTCAGGACACCATTAATGAGGCACCTGTGCAGTAGATGAACCCTAAGGTTTGGTCAGAACCTGCAAGTATGCACAGAAAATACAGAGAAAGGGGGATCACACCCTAAAAAAGCATATATGTTGTGCCCCCGACGGCCCGTCGTGTCCTCGGTGGGGCCGGCGCTTTAAAGAGGCAGTGGTTTATTTTGTAATCTGTGGGCCAGCAGTTCCTGATTGTCGTGACTCAGACCCTCGTTTCTTTGCCACGGCATTAACAAACAGACGGCTTCTGGGAATCTTGGCTTTGTTCTAAGGAACCGTTGGGGTTGCTTTGCTGTCGTGAATCAGACTTTTGAAATGAACTTCCAGAAATCGTGCGAATGATTCTTATACGGACGCCCCTCGCCCCCCAACCCCCCAGCACGAGGATCCCGTACCATGTGTAGCATAGCAGCCGTATCTTTATCAGTTTGTTTTATTGTAATCATTTACAGAGAAAGGAAGGGCTCTCTGCTAAATGACGGAAGCTTTCACCTGCGATCTGGTAACATTATTCGAGGAAAGACTACTCAAATTCCGGGTCTGGCCACGTAACTTGGTGGCCAACACATACTTTTGCTTCATTTTAGAGTAAAGCTGTCAGTTTGGCCTGAAAACCTGCCCGAGGTCACGGCCCTTTAACTTTTTCCCAAGTAATTGAAGGCAAGACCATAGTAACGTCTTAACCTTTTACTAGCCGGAACCTTTGTGATAGAGGTCCGCTGGAGTAAACCTTGTGGTCGCTCAGTCTCGGATGTGTGCCCGCATGCCCGTCTTACTCTACGCATACTCAGTCCCCATACTGTTAGTGTGAGTATGTGAACGTTGACCAGTCGCTCGGCCTGGGATTTTCATTTAATGTTGGGTTCTAATGAGATCAAAAAATCCTGGAAGAGATAAAGCCGGTTTGGTGGTGATCCACGAGGCTTGAAAGCCGCCAGTTTGCGCCTCGGGCCGCCGATACGTAGCTCTCCGCCTGTTCCTGAACTACATCTCCCATGTTCCCCGGCCCGTATTTATTCTGCTGATTGTGTGACGCCTGAGGATCGTATCAGGACTTATATAGACTTCTGAATCAGGCGAGACGCTGCCTGTAGGTTGTCTATCTCCATAATCTATCTGTTATGTCTGTCCTTGGTACAGGGTACCTCTGCGATGTGCCAACCAGGACCAAGATCTATCATAACGTTGCAGCAAACAGGCGGTATAGATAACAATTAGCCAACTCTGCTGATCTCGTCTTTTCCGATAACGACTGATATTAAAAGTTGGGGGGGGGGGGGGATTCTTCCTCTCGCTCTGTTGTGCCGGTTCCTCAATTCTGTTTCTGTGAATCTGGTCGCATATCTGTCACTTCGCTGGGTGCTAGAAACTTCGGTACTTCCCAAGACATTCTACCCGATTCCTCTCCCTGGGGACTTCACTTGGAATCTCCCGTGCCCTTTTTTTTTTTTGTTTATGGTTATTTTGGAGAAATGTCCTAAGACCCCACCATAAGATTCAAGACGTCACCTCTGGCTCCTGTCCTTTTCCCCTCCGGCTTTACTGTAAACCGGACTGGCCCGTAACGCGCGCGCTCATCGTATAAAAGGACTGTTATATTGTTATACTGACCGCCTTAAAGTATTTTATCTCCGAGAGGAGGCTTCTTGTCGAGACGAGAGATCAGTCAATCGTACGGCAGGAATGTTCTATTCTTATGTTCCTGAGACTAAGCGGAAGGGGCAGCGAACTGTCCATGATTCCTAATCACACGTTGCCGGAGGGTTCTCATATGACTGCGGTCAGGCGGGGCAGAGAGTTGCCCAACGTTATCATGTGAGCCCGACGAGTTCACCTAAAAGTCTTTTTACAAATCCGAGGCACCCTACTGGCGAGGAACGAGAGGTTTAGATGGTCTCGTCGGGTTTGCCTGGACTTCAGCTACAGATTAAAGTCCCAACAGTCTATGGTACTTATTACCAGGAACGCCGCAGAATACAGAAAATGCAAAAAGGAAGAAAAAAAGTATTATTCCTTTTTTTTTTTTTTAAAGAAAAACCAATGACTTATTCAACGTTCCATACCTTTATAAAGAAATGCGATATTTAAAAATGTGTTGCTTCCTATCACACCCTGTTGGCTCTTCCACCCACCATTCCGTGATGGCTACTAGTTTAAGGGGATGACCAATGGTTTGTGTGCAGATAAATACGTTCCCCCACATAAGCCCACGCTGTTCTTTCTAGAAGTTCTTTCCCCCTTTGAAGAAAACTGAGAGCTTATGTTAATATTTTCCCTGAAACATGTAAAAAAAGAGGTTTCAGTTGTAATTGAAAGAAAAACTGCTATTAGCAGAAGTGACAAAGTGTGTAGTCTTTTTGGAAGTGCCTACGATGACTTCCCCTTAAACCCAAGATTAGACCTTTGACTAAAGTTGGACTCTTTTTTTTCCTCCACTAGGACGCCGCTGTTCCTCTTGGCTCCACTTGTGGCTCCGACGGTCCCGCAGGTTACTCCCCAGCGCCCTCCTCTTGGTTGCGTTTGCCCCCGAGGAGCTCATCGATTTCAATGGATTGGAAACCTTGTCCCGGAGTTTGGTATCTCCAGCTCAGACGTGAAGATTCTGTCTACCCCTTCGGAATTCTACCAGACCATGAAGGTGAGGACGGGTGGAGAAAAACACCGGCTCATTCTAGGTCAAGCTTGCGCAGGTTTGGGCGATGGATAACCGGTGGGAACCAATTATGTAGAATGGGTTACTACAGCTTATCCGTTCTTTGGGTAGACCACATAATGTGCGTTTTATATTACCCCTTAGTGATTCTTGCTTCCTCTCCTTCTTCCCTCAGACACAGATTAAAGCAGCCAAGAAACGTATCGTAATGGCTTCCCTGTACCTGGGAACGGGCTCCCTGGAGCAGGAACTGGTGAGGAGCGCTCTTGACACATACTCCATGCAGCATGACTGGAGAACTAGATTATTTAAATAGATTGGACCTGTAACCGGGAAGTCTTTAAAGGAACGTTAAGTGAGGACAGTTGAGGTTAAGAACAAGCCAAACAATCTAGGTTCCAGAGCTTTAAAGGGCTTGGTCGTAAACCCCGGGGTTATCGGATCAAGACAACTGTCCTGTGGAATAGTTATAAGTCAACCAGCGTAATCCCTTGAGATGTTATATATATATATATATATATATATATATATATATATCTCTCTCTCTCTTGTTGGGACACCTCATGTGAGGTATGTACATGAGTCTGACAGGGAGGTCCTCTTCCTGAAGAATAAAGCGAGGCCTGGGTTAGTCTCTGCGTCCTCCGGAGTGACGTAAGAACGCGCCATTCCGACCAAGAACTCTTTCCTGATCACATTGACTGAGGAAGGCTCCGGTGACTCACGGTCCCTGTTTTTGGACTTAAACCCTGTCTTACGGGCATATAGCTTTGTTTCCCTGTGCGTAATAAAGCGAAGCATTGACCCATCCCTGCTAACCTCTGTCCACATCTGTTTTCCTTCCCAGGTGGACGCCATAGAGGAAACGCTTCGTAGCCCGGAAAGCTCGGATCTGCGGGTCTCCATCCTGCTGGATTTTACCAGAGGATCCCGGGGTCAGTGGCGGACCCTGGAACAGGTTGCGACACCTCCCTCTGATGTGATAACAGGGAGCCGGGAAGTAAGATGGTAATCACTGAAACACTCTCTCATCACATAAGAGGATGGTGACACGCAGCCTGTTAATGTTTTCCTAGTTGGCACGATTTAAATATCTATTTTTTTTGGGGAAAAACATCAAAACCAATAACAATAATTTGTTTACTTCCTCTCACCCCCCCAGGCAGGAAAAACTCTCGAACTATGTTGCTCCCTCTACTGCGCAGGTTCCCGGACCAAGTGCGCGTCTCGCTCTTCCACACTCCGAACCTCCGCGGACTCTTGCGTCTGCTGACCCCGGAGCGGTTTAACGAGACCATAGGTCTGCAGCACATGAAGGTTTACCTGTTTGATGACAACGTCATCCTCAGCGGGTGAGTGGAGCTATATCCTTACATCAGTGCATACCTAATGCGGCCGTGCCACGTAAACCCAGATAAGGCCATGTCTGCTCAATCCTGCTATACAAAACCTGCTCCTTCTCGCGCTCTATGCACGGCATAAACTGGGATAAAAAAACAGGTAGGTTGAGGACATACACGAAGTCAAAAGTAAAGCCCACATAGGCAACAGGTCCCCCACTTTAACGGCAAGAATATACCTTTTCCCTAGTTATTGTATCTTTACTCGTCTCGTAGGGGTTCTTGTCTTTATTAAACATTCTACTTTGCAAGTTCTCTTTGCATTTTCATCTGGAAACCTTAAAATACATAATATTTTGATGCATGTTTTATCTTTTTTTTCCAGAGCCAATCTCAGCGATTCCTATTTCGCCAATCGTCAGGACCGCTACGTTATGCTTCAGGGCTGCCCCGACGTAGCCGATTTCTTCGGCGAGCTGGTGTCCGCGGTGGGGGACGTGTCCCTGCAGCTGCGGCCGGATGACTCGGTCGGGACAGAAGAAGGCATGGAGCACCCGTACCGAGGTGAGGGACCTCGCCCTGCGTTTGCCCGCGGAGACGGCTCGGGGGTTTCGTTTCCTGTTATTAATAATAAGTACTTTCTCTAAAACTAGACTGACGGATCTCACGCCGCCAGAAAAGGGTGAGTTTCAATGTCACGGACGGGGATGATGTGATTTACCTGACATCGCATGTGAAGCACACAACCCCTAACAGGAACTTAACCCACAAAAAAGGCTGACACCTTAACCACAACAACACCCTTCGTCAGGGTGACAAGAATCGCCCCGTACTCTGCAGAAGGGCGCCGGCAGCTAGTTTCTTGAGAAATTAAGTAGAAAAGCTTTGCATAAGCGAGCATGCAGATAAGCCGCCGGGGTTGTTGTTGCTGCACAATGTTTATGCGGAGTTATTATTATCTTGATGTTATTCTGTATTGTTTCTCGGGGTTTGTAAAGTCAGCCCCTAGGCGCCGTCAGCAGCACAGGGTTTTTATCAGTTACGGTAGCTGGTTTAGCACAGGTGGTGCACACGTGACTGTACTAGCACAGAATCTTGAGATAGCCCTGCTTGGACACAGGTGAAGCAGTCAAGACACTTTGCTTTGATGGCATAATGTTACAGGTTTTCATAAATGTTCTGGGGGGGGATACAGGCGGGACAGTCGCCAATCTTTATTTTTTTGAAGGTGTAAAGGCCGTTGTGACCGGTGCTTCTTTTACAGGCAATAAAGCCAAGTACTCTGACGCCGCCAATCAACGTGTTATGGGGGTGATAGAGAGGGCTCAGCGCAGGCAGTGCGAAAAGAACAGCACCAGGTTCCGGAGCGAGACGCCCGCCTCGAACGCTCACGCTCCAGACACCTGGGTCTACCCGCTGGTGCAGATGAAACCTTTCGGCATTCAGATAGACGAGCTGGTCACCGAGACGTTGCTAACGGAGGCCGAGAGGGGGGATCGACTCTTCCTGACCACGGGCTACTTCAACCTAACGCAAGGCTACATGGACCTGGTCCTGGGCACCCGGGCCGATTACAGCATCCTGCTGGCAGCCCCTGAGGTCAACGGCTTCTTCGGGGCCCGAGGCGTCGCTGGGGCCATTCCGGCCGCCTACGTCCACATAGAACGCCAGTTTTATAATGA
Organism: Sceloporus occidentalis; assembly: GCA_023333645.1. Classification (NCBI taxonomy): domain Eukaryota; kingdom Metazoa; phylum Chordata; class Lepidosauria; order Squamata; family Phrynosomatidae; genus Sceloporus; species Sceloporus occidentalis. The sequence continues at coordinate 1,588,529 of JALMGF010000182.1, read as the reverse complement.
ACTCTGTAGACAAGGACAGCAACGCAGAGTCAAACTACTAGAGTATTTCAGAGGGCTCTGGACTTTCCACGCTAAAGGTAAGGTCTTCTGCCGTCGCCTCCCCGGGACGTCTCTCATCTAGTGATCTGTCGGTGGGCCAGAAGCACTCTATTAGAACAACACTCCTCCATGTAGTCCTACTTACACTAGACCTGGTAGATATGGCCCATCACGTAGCCGACACTTGCCGGGGTTAACTCCTTGAGGTGTTTGTAGCTCACCCCTCGTCATGGGTTATCTGGTAGTTGGTGAACTGCTTTGATCCTGCTTCAGGGACGCATAAGGGGTTAATGACCTGGCTTGAGTCCACCAGAGAGAGGAGTGAATGCCAAGCACGCAGAAACACGCGTGGATTAAAAGAGATCCCCGTCCATGCAGGCTCTGGGAAGCCAAACCACAAGCTCATGACTAACATGTCCCGTCTCCGGCACTCAGGAGTCGAGTCACGGCCCGCTTGGCTCGGCTCCTCCAACCGCCGTGCCCCCCCGCGGGTGCCAGTCCTGTGCAATCAATGCCAGAGAAGACATTTTTATTTATGTCCTTTCCTTTCTTGGACTGATCCAAGAGAAGCTCCTGGATGTGAAACGCGCCGGGTGCGATCCAGCCGCCTGTAAATCATCCATTAATAAATCTTACCAGAGGCTATATCTTTAACGCTCGTACATTCTAATCAGACACGCGGAAGCAACGCGTGTTAACGGCACGTAAAACATTTGGATGCAAGGTGCTTAACTGCGGTTGGAGTCTTGTGTTTTATTATTATCTGCCCCTCCCCCCCCGGCAGGTCTGTGGCTGTACCCGGCAGGGGCCGCTCTGCCGTGCCTCACTCTGATTGGATCCCCAAACTTCGGCTACCGATCCGTTCACCGAGACCTGGAAGCTCAGATTGCTCTCGTGACGGAAAACCAAGAGCTTCAGCAGCAGCTGCATCAGGTGCCGTTATATATTTATTCTTTGCCCCGGGAGCGGGCGGCGTGACGCACGATCTCGCTTCTCCTTTCTATTTTCAGTGTCTGTGGGTTTGTGTCGTCCCCCCCGAAGTTTTTTAGCTAGAATCCCCTGTGGCGACTGCCAGGCGAGAGCTCACTCCGTGACGGAGTATTTACTCAGAGGAGCTTGGGAACCCGGCGACGGAGACTGCAGGGAATTTAATGCCGGTATTACGTGGTCTGTTCTTTGGGGGGGGGGGGGGGGAGCCATGATGGCAACAGTTTACTTTTTTTATTTTTCCAGTTAATTAACAAGATCCGTCTGCCTCCTGGCTGAGCATCCTGGGAGTTTCAGTTAATCTCCTACATGTGTCTGTGTGTGCCATATCTAGCATTACAAGGCATAGAGATGGCATGTGTGTAATCGGACCCCCCGTCGGCTTCCTCCGGTGCCGTGTGAGGGTCCGGATTCCTGACAGGGCAGGAAACGTAAAAGAGGCGAGAGAGTCAGCGGCTCGTGTAACACGAGAATCCGGCTATTTGCATAGATAGAGATTTAGTGCCAGTGACGGCACATTTACCGATCTGTCACCCCCCCCCCCGGCCCCCCCCAGTACCCATACCAGTTTACTGGAAACCAGGAAATCCTACAGTGACCCTTTCAGCGCCATTTATCCCAGTAACCGCCTCCTGTTTCCTGCGCTTCCAGCCGGCTAGGAGTGATAGGAGTGGTCTCTGTAGCAAAGCTTCGGGCATAGCTTCTGGCTAGCGACGTGTTTTAGGGGGTGCTGTCGGTAAATGCCCCCCCATGCCGCGGCTCTTCCCTGCAGCTCTTCTGGCTGGTAACAGGTTGCAAAACCAGATGTACCAGGGAGAGCGAAGTTGTGTTATCAGAAAGCAATCCTTACGGGAACGCAGACAGGTAAACGGCTTTTCCTTCCTCATTCAGCTGGATACCGAGAAAAGCAAAGCGTTTCCTGGTTAGGATACGGGCCTTTACACCTGGAGTAACACCCCCACCGACCCCACAAATCCATATAAATGATAGATTATATATAAATAAATATATACAATCTATATAAATAAATATATACAATCTATATAAATAAATATATACAATCTATATCTATATATATATATATATATATATAGATAGATATAGATTGTATATATTTATATAGATTATATAAATGATATATTATTTATATAAATATATACAGATTGTGTGTGTGTATGTATGTATGTATGTATATGTGTGTGTGTGTGTATATATATATATATATATATATATATATATATATAATCTATATAAATAAATATATACAATCTATATAAATGATATAATATTTATATCAATATATACAATCTATATAAATTATATATAAATATATACAATCTGTATAAATGTAAACACGTCTCTTCTTCTCTTAAAGGAACAGCAAAATCTGTACAGCCGCTCCGGCGAAGTGACGCCCGGCACCTTCCGGCATCCGAGCCGCCACGTCAAGCTCTGGGTGAAGCTCGTGACCCCGCTGATCAAAAATTTCTTCTGATCTGCAGCACGACGTCCGCGGTACGCTGGGGGGTCCGGGCTTCCGATACAAAAAGGGACACGTTTCTATTTCTTTTATCACGCATTGTAGGCGTATCATTATTATTTATTAATCTATATAGTGCCGACGTATTCTGCAGCGCTGTACAAATGAAATCTCATTGCCGCTACACACCCATAGTATAACATGTACCCCTGTGCTCTTACCCCTTGTTACTCTCAGAGTGTTACCCATAAGGTGACAAAAGGATATTGATTCATGCCCCCCCCCTTCTCCTGTTCATATCAGAAGTGGTTAAACACACGGGTTACGGCTGAGTCTTTGTTTGGAATGTATACAGCAGGGTTATTTTTATAAAAGTGGGCGCGCTGTTTTGCCCCGACGCGCCCAGTCGGAGAGGGACCCGGTCTGTGCCAGGCGTCGTGATGCTCCCTAGCTGCGGATCTGTGTTATGACATCATAGCTGAGAACAGTTTCGCAATCCGGTGGCCAGGAAAGGAACCCGCGATTCTCATCTCGGTGACATGTCAGGGTTGTTTTTTTTTGTTATTTTTTGTGTGTTTCTGGACGGATTGACTCATTTGCCTGCCGCCGCCGCGTAGATGAAAAAGCCTTTTGTTTCATTATTCTGCGCCTCCCTTTTAGCAGGAGCGACGGGGGTGACGTCAGACTTCCCTTTTAGCGAGAGAAATCCGTAAGAATTTAGCAACCAGGCCGGGGCTGATTCTCGAAATTCCTGCCAAGTTTCGTGTGACCGAATTTACACTAATTTCTGAGTAGATTAAAATTCCCTGCTATTTTTTGGGCCCCTTCGGCCAGTCCAGTCGCCCATTTTTCTTGCTGCAAAGACCCAAGTCTTAATCAGTCTCTTCTTAGATCCAGGAGCTGTATGCCTACCCCATGCATATTTAAATCCCCTCACTGTATCAACCTCTACCACTTCTGCTGGGAGGCTGTTCCGGTTATCTACCGTCCTCTATCCATCTAAGTCTCTGATCCTCTAGATTTAGATTATTGCCTTTTTGTTTTTGGGTCTTTAAGGGCTTGTCTGAGAACTCATTTTTTAGGATAATTCCTTTTATTCCCCTCCGACCAAACAAACTTTGTCCTTTTGCCTGCAGGTTGCAGAAGAACAACCCATGAGATCCAGGTCACATGAAAGTCCAACCGCCCCCCCCCCCTCGTTATCGATGAAGCGACTTGATACAACTAGCTTTGTTGTCCCCTCACCACGTACAGGACTTACGCCTCCAGCCCCGATGTTTCCGAGAGGGTCCTTCGAATGAGGTGATCTCCCCCCCCCCCCAGTCTTTTTACAGTCAATAGACATTTTTCCCGCGTGCTCCACGAGGCTTTGGGCAGAAACGAAATCTCCGCGGTTCGTTAATCTCTCTTTCTCCAGAGTTTTTAGAAGAATCTTGGACGCTTTCGAGTTTTCCGGATAAACTAACTTAAGGCCAGCTATTTAAATCCGCGTAACCTCAATAAAGCCGTTAACGGAAGCGCCCCCCCCCCCCCCCCGGCGGCAGGTCGGGGCGAACGAGCGCGGGTCCCGACGAGGTATGGATGCTGTAGGGTAGCGTGGGCTCGGTGATGAATAATGTGAGCGGGGAACGCGCCTTTCTGCATTAGAACATAACTTGGGTGGGCTTTCTGTGACCTCATCGTATTTACCTGGCGGTACGCCGCGAGCTTCATCGCCGAAGTTTAGCGGAAATTTGAACTTTGTTGCGTTGGTGACATTCAGCCGGCTCCCCGACCGGGATTACGCGTTGATAATTAATAAAAGACATTCTATAGAGTGTCGTTTTAAGAGCAAGACGTATTTTCCCTTTTCTTAAGTAACAGACCGTGCTAAATGATGGCTTTTTGCCATTTCTGACGCTTCTTGTTATAGTTTAGCAGACTTAATGCTTCTACTTCCAGCATCTCGCTGAATGGGGAGGTCTGCCTGGAGTCCTTGGTTCCGTTTCAGTCCCAAACAGAAAAAAACAACATAGAACACTTACAGATAATAATAATAATAATAATAATAAAAATAAAAAATAATAATAATTCAGATGCAAAATAGTCTTTTCTGTCTTTAGGTGGATTAAAATCTACATTATTTAGAAATTATAAACGATCCGGGGCGATCCAGTTGTCTTCTAGAACATGGAAGAACCGGGCTTGGCATGCGATGCGGTACAATGATGGGAATCCGGATAATCTTAGAACCTTCTTACCAGTCGGTGGGACTCACCGCGTGACCTTTTTGCGCAATTTACGTCGATGAGTTACAGTAGAAAGCAAAAAATGAGCAGCCGGCTAAAAATACCGCACGTTCCTTGCTCGGATTTGGCCGATAGAAGCATCTATTTTTGCCCCCATGCGTAATACGTCGGCTGCCGGCGTTCTAAATCTGGATTTTGGCATCTGAAAGGCTTTTTTACAAATTCAGTCATCAAAATATTTACCAGACAACCGATCGACATTCTAGTTTTAGGCGTTTCATTTCCAACAGCGACAGTAATTGCACCAAACTGGTTGGGTCGGATCCAACGGTAACTGGAACCTCCTGAAAAGGCTGAGGAGAAAAGGTGATGTACTTCGTGGTCTCAGATAAGAGATCGGGTGCCATCTGTCATGTTTCCAAGTCAATAAGTCACTGGATATGTTAATTCCATTGAGCCCGACGTCCGCCAGTATAAGTAGACATGGCCTTAAAGACCCCTACTAACTGCTCTACTTCCTAGTAGGTTCTGCTGGACCACTAAAGGGTAGAGAGGAGATGCCTGCCGGCCAATATTTCTGGGATGTTGAAACCTGATAATGGTACCTGCGCTCACCCAGCATGTAGACCCGCGACGGGTAAATGATAGGCCTGCTCCGAGAGATCTGTCCTCCGTCAAGTGTATCTTCTTCTTCTTGTTGTAGAATGTTACGGAGGAAGGTGTCATCGGGAAGCGCAGCGATGTCCTTGAGTGCGTCTGATTTGAGACGCTATCCCAAGGAACCAATGTTCATGTATTGTAAGGATTTGCCTTCTGGGACCAAAGAAGCCCCGGGAAGTCTGTGAGACCCTCGGCTGATCTGTCGATCCTCCTACGGCCATTAACAGCTCCTTTTTGCGGTACGCAGCCGAGCTACCCATGCCTGAAGGTTCCAGAACCCGTACATCTTCCTATCTATTTCAAAGGAGGAGAAATGTCAGAACAAGAGGGTTAGAGGCTCAGATGTACGCAAAGACTTTTACATGGTGGAGGTTAATACCCCGAGGGGATTTAAACGTGCGCGGGATAGACATACGGCTCCTGAATCTAAGACGAGACCGACGACTGGTTAAGGTCTGAGTCGGACTAGATGGGGGCCGAATGGGGCTAATCCCCTGGCAGATTCTTTGTTTCTATTCTTACCTCTCTAATCCCTGCTTCCAGTGACGAAAAGCCTGACGGATGAATAACTTTGCAACAACGCTTGTTGTTCCAGAATAAAGTTTCAAGAAAGCGTAGACTCCCAGAGGTGATGTGAGTTTTAGATGGGTGTTGGAGCTTTTATATATTCAGCCCTGACGTCTTGTATACATTATGTCGTTGTCTGGGAGGGTTCCTTTAAATGTCGCAGCCATGTCTGTTTAATCACTCTTCCGATAACCGCGTGCATGGCTACCCTTCTTCATTAACCACAATCCTGCTCCGTCACCTAAACGCCTTCTCTAACTGCTCTCTCTCACATTTTCCTTCTCCCTCCTACCTCCCGTTTCATGGTAAGTCCTCGCATATTAGATCTGGTTCTTCGTTACAGGGAAACTTCATGTTTTTTTTTTTTTTTGTTTTTTTTTTTTTTTAAATGACTCATTTTTACCTTTTTAACGCCATGAAATGCTAGCGGATTTTAAGTATTTCTCACTAACTTGAGAGTTTTGAGATGAGTTGAACGTTTCAACCCGATTGTCGCCATGTGTTGTGAAAGTCTGCCCTCGGTGAGCTTCTCCTTGGCGTCAGCATTGGGCAGAAAAAGAGCAAATTTGGTAAAGACACAATACCTTTGTTGGGTAATAGATAAGATGGAACAGTAACAGCTAGAACTTGACGGCAGATGGGAACCATGCTTTAAGGCAGGGGTGTCCAACGTGCGGCCCTCCAGCTGCTGCAGGACTACATCTCCCATACTCCTCAGCCAGCCCCTTAGCTGAAAGAGCATTATGGGAGATGTAGTCCTGCAGCATCTGGAGGGCCGCAGGTTGGACGCCCCTGCTTTAAGGACTCAAACCTTAGTCCGCCCCTGGTCTCATGTTACATACAACCCAAAGCATGTCCTGCGCGGCGCATGCATCTCTAACCTGGTCCTCTCTGGCGTTCTCGACACCCACCGTTGTCCTATTTAGCACTTTCACCGTTACCCGCCACGACCTGAAACCTATTCCATTCCCCTCCGCGTCGGTCACGCCACCTCGTCAAAGTTCTTCTGATCCTCCTACTGTCCTCTTCGCTCTTTTTTTTATTTTTTTTAAGCCGTAGTAAAAGTTTTTTTTTTTAAAAAAAAGAAACTAAAACTGCGCTTTCGAAATTAGCCATTTTGCCATGGAAACCAATAAAAAAAAAAAATAAAAAAAAAAAAACTCTTAATAAACCTCCCGTTATGACGTCCTGAGCTGGTTTCTGTATGTAGCGTGCGGTGCAGACCAAGCCTGGGGTTTGTATAAAAATCAAATTAACCAGAGACACAACCAAGTGTCCTAAAAATGTCTAAATACTGTTCTAAGGTGGAGCAGAGAGTTTTGGGGGCTTCATCACCGGGGGTCTAGTAGTTGAAGTAGGAAACCCCTGATGGCACAAGTCTTCTCCATTGCTCCAAAGGATGCCTCTGGTTAATCGGTTACGGGGAAAACCTCTTGTCTTACTCCACTCAGGACAGAATTCTACTCTAGACAGGCCGAGTCTAACCCAACCTATTCCCACCAAAGCTCGGCTGACCTTGAGTGAGACCTAACTCACACGTCCTAGCTTTTTTTTTTTTTCCTTTAACGTTGCTTCTTGTGTCATGCGGAGTCAACACATGGATCTGGGTCTTAAAACTGGAACGGGCCCACGAGACTCACCAACCCAAGAGGTAGCGAGATACCCAAAGAGAGATTCCCTTCAATAGAAATCCAGCAAGATGTACAAAGAGATGGACCATACCATTGCGTCAGTCGGCCCAAGCCGCCATGTTTCCGGGCCGATTACGGAGAAGCCCTTTTTTCGTGAGAATTCTTTGCAATGTGGGAGGCTCGCTTAGAATTCAGAGCTCGGTATCTCGAACCCTTTACGTAGTTCCTGTGTTTGGACATCGGTGGGTTAGAAGACTCGTCTCTTTCAAAACATTTCTGTTTCTTCCCGCGTTCTGAAGTACGAAACAGGAGGAAAAAAAGACCTGGCGAGGATTCCACGCACGTCGCCGATGCTGCGTCTTAACGCTACGTGGTCGCGAAAATCTGAAAATCTTAAGAAGAAGATAGATGTTGTAACGTAAGCTCTTGCAAAACGTACATTTCTGGTGGAGGGGGGGAAAGTACGTTCGCAGGCAATTTCTTCATCTTTCAAGGAAGGAGCGACGCTCAACAACCGGTTAAAAATAAAACCCTCTTATACTTAACGGCGCTTGTGTTTTTCTTATTGGTAAATATACGTCATTGAGGAAGAGGACAGTTTCTGTAGTAAACCCTGAGAATTTTTAGGTACTTTTAATTTATTTTAGGAGTGTTAAGATTTCAGGAAACATCCTATTCTTATGCGGGGTTATTGCCTATTTTTCTGTTTTATTTCGCCTTTTTTTCCTGGTTAACCCTTGCACTCTTCTTTCTTCCCCCTCTCCCTATTAATATGTCCTTTAATGCTTTTCCCTTCGCTTCCTCCCACTAGGAGGACAAGGAGAGGCGAGGAGCTGGACTGGGGCAAGAATCATGTCCTAAGGTGGGCTCCAGAGAGCTTTTACTTCGAGGGAGACTTTAATCCAGATATCCACTTATTTCCGTGTTCTTCCTTCCGGAATTCCTTTATCTCCCCCTAAAATTTCCTTCCTTCTTCCCCCGTTTATTCTTTTACCCCAAAAATAATATATTGGCATATATATTTACCTCGAGCTCCCCTGCCTGTCTTAGTTGGCTTGGGTGAGTGATTGTCCAGCCCAGGCTTTGTGTGTTTAGTATGTTTAGGCTCAGCTGAGAGGTGAAACCCGGTTAGAAGCCAAGACAGATCTCTTCTTCTTCTTCTGCTAGGAGGCTTTGGTTTAGTTTAGGTATCGTATTATGGTGCCTTCTCTTTCTTGGCTTGGAGCATGGAGATGGAGTGTAAGCCATTTCTACTTCACTGAGAGGGTAGTAGATAAGCGGAACAGCTTCCAAGAAGTGCTAGAGGGTAATACAGTGAGGGGATTAAACATGCAGGGGACAGACATACGGCTCCTGAATCTAAGACGAGACCAACGACTGATTAAGCGGGGAAAACAAGCGAGTAGACAGGGCCGATTGGGGCTGATTTTTCGTGATTTGGGCCACCCATACACCTAGATCTAAAATAATATATATATATATATATAAATATACAGTATATATAATATATACCAGTATATATAATATATACCAGTATATATAATATATACCAGTATATAAGATTTCTGGTTCGATAATATTTTTTAGTCTACAGCCTCGTAACATTTCAGATCTCCTTTGGAGCCTCCAACAGGAGCAACGATGTCCCCGGGGGGTATTCACAGCGTTCTCTGCTCCTTGAGAAAGTTACTTTCGCTGAAATGCTCCAATTCTTGTATCCGGCGGAGGAATTCTCTGTAAATCATTGAGTTCCTGAGTTTATTCTCGGACGTTATTCCTGGACGTTCTGTACTTTTCTCTCTAAAGTTTCTCGACGGTCTGAACAAAGGAACGCGAGTGCCGCGCTGCTCTGTTCTCCGGAGGGCGTTACAAGAACAACGCGCCGTTTGAGGCTAATTAGTATCTACGTAAACAGACTGTTTATCCGGATGCATGATAAGAGGTTGGAATGAGTTTTCCATGAACTGGAGGCTGCTTATTGCTCACACGTTACACGAATGGCTCGTATGTCTTCCATGTGACTTCCAACCATTAGACGGCAGAAATAGAAAAAAAAAACCCAGGAAAAGTAAAAATAAATACATAAAAAAAAAATACAATTTAAATCGGAACAGCATGAAATCTGTATATATGTTGATTTTTTTATTTTTTTTTAAACTTTTTGCTTTAAGGACTTATTTTACTTTCACGATGTCTTTCTCACTCCATTTTTTTTTATATTTATTATATTTCCAGAAATATTTGTAAGCCGTTTTATGCTCTGGGCAGAATTAATATCTTAATTTCTTTAAACACGTGCTTATAGTATGTAAAATGCGTACGTGTGAAGAGAGATTTGGGGAGCTATCTATTTAATAGGTCATGTGCATAAACCCCTTCAGGACTAGGGATTTTTATATACCCTAAAATCACGAAGATTTGCCAAATTGTTTGTTAAACCATGATTCCACTTCTCGGTATTTGATGAACCCGCGCAAATGATAGGTCGTTTAGTTCATGCCCTTCTTTTTAAAATAATAAAAATACATAAAACATTACAATTATTAGTGATATGTAAAAAAAAAACCCTTCTAAAATAGGATATTTCTTCTACACAGCTCAATAATGACCCGCTGTATGTTCAGCAATACCCCACAAATATATTTTTTATATATATGTTCTAAGGGGGGCGAACAGAGGCAAGAATAATAAATACAAAATAAATTCAGATACCCCTGTAACATCATACCCCTGTATGCACTGCTTATAACTGCCCCATGGTAGGGTCTGCCTTAATGCTGGATTATAAAAGCAGTATAGTTTGTATGCAAACACTGCCTCCCGGTGGACCAGGTGTGTATTTCAGCATATTCCTAAACTAAATGTTACTTAAATCAAATACCCCCCGGGGTTAAATACATTTCTTTTATTATTAATTAATTTATTTACCAAAAGATAACTTTTAAAAGTATTTTGCCTTTCTCGTAAACGCTGCCCCCCTAGTGGTTGCAGTGGGATAATGCCGCAGAGATCTTTAAATACACCACAGACTCTTTGCTAAACACAGCGGCAGGGCTTCGGTATTACAGATCCACGCGGTCTCCAGCGTAAAAAAATCACTACCCGCATACAACAAAAAAAGCAGCCGTCTTAACGATATTTATTGTAACATATCATCCGGTTCGCCGGCTCGGGAGGTCAGGGCATGCATTGACATCGGTAATTATGTATCAGACAGAACACGAGCGGCCCTTTCAGTATAAAGGGATTCTAGTATAAAGGGGGATTATCAAAGTGTTTGCTAATCATTTTCCCGCTAATCATCACACCAGCTCCGGTTAAACGCATACTAAAGCGCGTTTTTGCATGGGCTCCAATGCATTTTACTGCATGCAGGTCGCTGCAGACATTTAGCCCCGCCCCCTGCCGCCTCTACTGGAAACAGGAAGCGTTCTTCAGTACACTTCCTGCACATGCTCAGTAGAACTGAAATAATTGGGAGGAGCAGCAGCAGCCAATCACGCGTACGCTATCTACGAAACAGATGTATTGGCTGCCTGATTGCAGCAGAGACAGCCTACCCAGGGCTTTTTAAAATAAATTTCAGAGAACGGAGAGGAAACATTTTTACGGCTAAAACATAGAAACATAGAAAGTGACGGCGGATGAGGAGCGTTCGGCCCGTCCAGTCTGCCCGACCTCTGAATGCTTTCCTGAGTCCCCAGCCTTATCGGATGTGAATTCAATGCCTTGAAACGCAACTAGTTTGTCAGCCACAACGTTCTTAAATATGTAATATTAACAATACGTGGATATTCGTTAAAATTCAGCATAATCCTATATATACTGTATATTATATTAAATATATATATATATATTTCTTTACGAAGCAGCACGGCAGGGTACAGCGCTGTGTTTGTTCTGAAACTGAGTTTCTCTGGGACCTCCGAGGTGTTTAAAAAGTTTGACTTGAATGTGAATGGATAAGGATCATGGATACCTGCTTTTGTTTTTAACGGGTGGCTTAATGTTAATAGGAGTCACGAGAAGACTAGAGGGAAAGATGGTGGCTTCCAGTGAAGTACCCTGAGCCGCTTCTCTATGAGTGAGACAAGCCTTGGTCTGGTGGACACTCAAACAATCCTGAAGTCAAGTCGCGCCGCCAAAAAACTGCCTAATTCTCCGGTGGGCTCCTAACCCTGCCGCACGTGGATCTTCCAGCAGTTCGGCCGTTTTTTGGGTTATTTTTTCTGCCCTGCCTACAGCTGAGGCAAAGTCCGGGTCAGAAGTGGCCTGTCGGAAATGCGGCTTCCATGCCCCAGGCATGCCCCAATATTAACCCTTTCTGCCACAGATTCAGATCACACCTTGGCTGCCGGAGAGGTCAACAATAGTGGAACAGCAGTGCCCCTCGAGCGTGAAAAGGGTTAAGACTAGAGATACTTAAAGAAGCTAGCACGCGCGCGTTGGTTTTGGACGAGGTGGACTTATTCAGAAGACAACTCTGTCCTCCTGCTTTCTCTCCCAGCACAAGGTACTGTTCATTGTCGCCACGCAGTCCTCACCTTCTTGTTCCTTTGCAAGTTCGATGAAGACCTGCAAGGCATGACCGCAGAGGCCTGAGTGACGTATCGTGACAATAAAGCCCACTGGGATGAGGTATATGGGGGTAGAGGAAAGTACAACTAACTGCCCCCCCCCCAAGAATAACTTTGAGTGTCTTTACCTGTTCGAGTGTTGATTGAGAGAAGCTGTACTCTTCAATATCAAACCCACGTTTTACTGTAACATTCCAAAAAGAATAAAAGGTTAGCGGCTTCTCTCTTAGAGAATGATGGCTTCTTGGATCCCGTTTGCCGATGAATGTCCTCACCTTGCTCCAGTTGGGCGAATGCCTGTGACAGCGACTGGACGTCATCTTTGGGAATTTTGTAAGACAATAGCGAAGCGAACCTGATAAGACATAATTATTCCCATACATTTCCTCACTTATCAGGCAAAAGGTCATCATTTAATGACCGGAGATCCATTGCCAGAACCCGGGCCGTCTTGCTTCCGTCTACCGACTTACCTCTCCTGGCGACTCGCGCTGGGGAAGATCTGAAGGATCTCGTTATGGACCAAAGCTGCTTTGTCAACGCCGGCGTCTGCTTCAAGCTTCAAGTCGAGAGAGAAATGGCGTCCGTACTTGCTCTTCAGGTGCTGAACTGAACCGATGGATCTAAGTTAGGCAGACAGGCAGATGTTAGACTCCTAATTAAAGCGAGGAGAGCCCATGAACCTTGGTGGTTTTTAGGTGCTAGGACCATTTTAAGAACATACAATGTAACACAACACGTAATAGTCTGTTATATGCTCCAAGAACTCCATTGCTCATTCCACGTTTTATTTAAAATGACCCGTAGAAGCAGGAAGACAGCGGTTATCAAACGCCAGCGCACCCAACTCTTAAAAAGAAGATACTGAAACTCAATGAAGTGCTTGGGTTTAAGCAGAAACATGGGTTGGAAGCCATACTGCGTTCCGAAGACCCCGCATGGACAATGTTTATCTGCACTAGAAATATAAGACGAACGCTTACCTCAGTTTTCCAGACACCATGATAGCCACTCGGTCACAGACGGCCTCTGCCTCCTCCATGTAATGGGTGGTGAGCAACGCGGCTTGTTCCTTGCCTTTGAATGTGGCTCGGATCAGTTTCCTAGGAATGTAAGGGAGGAAACCTGTTTTTTTTTTTTTTGGGGGGGGGGGGGGATACACAATGGGAAGCCCGCTAAAGCCACAGCCTGGACTGGGTAATGTAGGCGTTGGGTCTCAAGGATGCCCCTTTGGGTTATGGCAAGTCAGGATGTGCCTAGTGTGTCAACAAAGGGGGAGATAATACACCCTAAGTGTGGGGTTTGTATTAAAAGTCTAAGCGGAATCGACCCCGTCCACAGATAAGTGGCAGCGTAGTAGGAAATCTTACTAATGCAGACAAGATAATGTTTATAGACGGACGTTCTCACTCACCACATGCGCTGCTTGGCCGTGGGATCCATGCCAGTGGATGGTTCATCCAGTAACACGATGTTGGGATTGCCCAGCATGCTCAGTGCGAAACACAGCTATGGGGAAGGTATAAGTCGGAACAAACATCAATGGCTCCTCTGAGAATAAGCCAAACGCGTCGGGGTAGACCGGGGGCTCACCTTTCTCTGGGTTCCTGTTGACAGGTTCTTGGACGGGTTTCGTTTGTGTTCGTTCAGGTCCAGAGTGTCGATTATTCTACAGATGATTCAAACTTAATTAGTAACACCGGCAGGAGAAAGCAGTACTCGTTGTATATGGTTTCTTTTCCTCAAAAATGTGATATAAAAATAGGATACGATCACAAGAAATAAAAAAAAAAAAAAAGTTTTTTTTCCCTTTTGTTGTGTTTTTTGAGGTTACATTTGCATTTTAACTATTTTATGTCTAGTAAATACTGGACATAGTCAAGATGAAAAAAACCGAGTTATATCGATGCGGACTTTCTCCTCATGGATAGATACTCACCTCTTCGAGATGTCTGCACGGGCGCTGCTGCTCATACCCTTGATGGCTCCATAGATCTCAAGATGTTCTTGGAGTCTTATCTCAGGCCAGAGATAACTCGTCTGGGGGGTATAACCTACAAATCTCACCGCGCCGGACCCTCTCCTCGTCTCATCTCCCACCAGTACCTGAAAATGAGGCGTCAAACAGCAAAGAACGAGCTAAAATTATACTGTTATTGATAAAAATGACCCAACTCAACCCAAAAGCTACTCATCAAGTCAACAAATCTCAAACGGACGCAATGTTTCCGGTTTTGGTTTAATGCTTTCTATACGAATCCCGTCTGCTGTAAAACGACCCACCTGCCCGGCGTTCGGTTCTGCTTGTCCAATCAGAATGTTAAGCAGGGCGCTTTTTCCAGATCCGTTTGGACCTACCAAGCCCAAAATCTCTCCTGAAAGCAGATACGTTTGCACTCAGGATCCCTCGTTTCAGTTAATACGTTTCATCGGAGAATCTACGGTGAAAAAGGATGGACTCTGACCTTTCTTGACGCAAAAGGAGACGTTATTTACCACCAGCTTCCTCATCGTCTTCCCTAGGATCGTTTTGCCGGCTTCTTCGTATTCTTTGTGTAATCCGCTTATCAGAATAGCTGGTTTCTAGAACAGAGAGGCGTTGTTAGGGGACGCTATTCTTGTGTCTCAAACCCAATATATATGTTGCAGAACCTCATAGAACCCACGATCGGTTGGATTTTGGTAACTCCAGTTGATCGTGGTGTTTCTCCACAAGAGACCCAAGTCTTCCGAAAACGTGCGATTATTGGTCCACTACATGGATTATAAACCTCAGTTTTGGGACCGATTCGGCAATTTTTTATTTTTGTGGTTAGAGCGAGGGGTAATCGGGACACGGGTTCTCCTTTAGTGCTGCGTCTAGAGCGATACCAGATGTACCGCACTGAACCGGGGGGTCCCAGGATGAGAGGTCTATCTCGTAGAGGGAATGCGACTGCTAGAAGGATCTTAGTCCCACTCGGTCAGTAAGGCCCACTAAGGCCGCAGCACACATCCGCAGGGTGTTGGTTCTCTTGTGTTGATGAACCTTCTAATGAGGATCCTTCAGAGCAGCGGAGATTTTCTTTTTAGGACAAGCCTCTCGTTGACCTGTCGGGCCGGTCCCAGACACTCTTGAACGCACGTACCTCGTTGCATTCTGCCGTCATGGATTCTGCCGCTCTCATCCTCTCCAAGCGAACGTCTTCATCCTCGTCCTCGGCAACCTCGGCGAATTTCCACACCTTCTTTTTTTTGGCTTTGGTCCTGCGTGGAGAAATGGGGGGGAAATCAGCTATAATGGACGATACGAACGAGCAGCCACGATTATCTTGTAAACGATATCAGGGATGTCTACGCGGAATGCTTGCCAGAGAAACACTTATGTGTTATTTGCAAAGCACTAGGAAGCATTTAACCCTCTTACGTTTTAATGATGTGATAGATCTGCTAATGCTCATAATTGTGTTACGGGCAAATACCGAAATACAAAATCATTCAAAAAAACACATTCTGTTACCCCCAGAAATACTATAATTACATTATTCTTGTTTTGATAAAGATAAGAACGATTTTATAACAGATGATTCACGACTTTGCTTTCTTTTATTATTTTTAGTTTTTTTTGGGGGGGGGGGACATTTAAATTAACCGTAATTAAAGGTATTACAAATATATACCTGAAAATTGAGTCTTCCCTTAAAGCTTTCCCGCCGTTCTTCATTTCGAGGTAACGGAGGATAAAGAATAAAATCACGCATTGCATGTATGGCTACAAAATAAAAAAAAAATAAAAAAAAAAAAGGAGGGGGGGGAAATGAAAGACAATGATTAAAATTGACATTAAAAATGATAACATAGGCTAAACGTTATTCTATAAGTAATTGGCCTTTGCATGCGGTTCTCTACATTAGGTATGGACTCAAGACTCCATGAGTCTTCCTAACGGACCAGCAGGGGATAGGGTCCATGCCCCCCCCCCACTACAAACAGGTATTGTTTGAACGTGAGGGTTCTAGAAATTCAACGGAATACCAGTAATTGGGCTCTTGAAGAACTCGAGTGCTCGGGATGCCAACAGCTGGAGATCAGTGGTTCCGATCCCCACCACAGCCATGGTCTGCATGTGAGATGTGGTCACCAGCAGCATATATATATATATATATATATATAAATAAATAAAACGCAGACCCCTAGGCCCTCAAGTTATGAACACGAGTCCTACACATCTGCTGAGCCACGGCTCTAGACCTTGTGAGGACCAAGGAATGCAATCTTACGGATATAACGGTCACCAGTAGCCTTCCCAGCTGGGTATAACTGTTCTCCTCGCTATGGGACACATTCCAAGACATCTGAGAAAAAAAAATGCAAAAGGTCTCCATTTTAAATGTTTTTAAAACAATGAATGTTATCAATAATATAATATAATATATGGCGAATGAATATAATGTAATTAATTCGCCATATGCAACATATGAAGCATCTGTCTGGAAGGATTCTTCAAGCGTGATTCCCCTGAGAATGAAACAATGGAATGGTTCTCATAATTGGGACATTGCACTTATACTGGTGGTGAGACCACCTGCTTTATAGATTAATAGCCCCCCCGTGTTGACATTAAATTTAAAGGAGGATTTCTCACTGTATTCCCAGAATCCTCAGTAACTCAAGTGAAAAGTGGTGTCTCTCTACAAGAGACCTCAGAGGTCTCAAAAGCTTATGTGAATATGGATCTTATGGATATCGGTTCACTGAAAGGCATGAGAATTTGTATCAAACATAGTTACCCCTTACCTTTATGAAGAAAGTCAGACAGCCTATGAGAGGGTAAATTGGGATGAAGAGGCAGAAGATGTCATGGAAGATTGTGGCTATCATATCGTTCCCAATAAGCAGGGCTATTTCTGTAATAGTGTTGGACGAGGCAACGGTCTAAGGAAATAAGAAGGAAAATCAAATCTCCTGCAAGACGCCAACAGCCCTTTCCAAGTTCTACACAGATGTATTACGCTGGTTTAGGCCTTCGGTTAAAGGAGTCCTCTAGCTTCATTTTCATGTTGCAGTAAAATGTACCTCTTTCTCATTGGACTCCTGCCCCTGGCTGCCTCTAATGAAAGCAGGAAGCATACCGCAGTACACTTACTGCACATGCTCAGTAGCAGAATAACAGTATTTAACTCCTCCCCCTGCGACGTCTACTGAAAGCAGGAAGCATACCGCAGTACACTTCCTGCACATGCTCAGTAGCAGCATTAACAGTATTTAACTCCTCCCCCGGCGACATCTACTGAAAGCAGGAAGTATACCGCGGTACACTTCCTGCACATGCTCAGTAACAGCATTAACAGTATTTGACTTTCACATACTGGAAATCTAAAAAAACAATTGGGCACTAGAATGTTCTTTTTATTTCTGTCCTACAAAAGTGATTTACTCTTGCGGTACAAGTGAGGGCAGACATACCAGCGAGAAGACTATAGACCACCATTGCCGCGTGTCGTGTATTTTCTTGTAGGTAAAAGAAAGCACGTAGGTCAGGAGAATCACGGCAGGAATGTAACCGATCGTGCAGAAAATCTGCAATATGGAGAGCTTCGTTATATATGAACAAAGGGGCGGGTATTTAAAGGTACAGCACAGGAGGTACATAACTATACCGGTGCAATGAACGCAACGAGAGCCGCTGCTTCCGGTTCACTCACCAAGGTCACAAGCGTTCCAGCATACAGATATATTCCTGTGTTAAATAAAAGCAAGCTTCCGATCATTATAAGGAGGATCAGAGAGTACAGAGGGATGTCCACCACCGCTTGTCCCATCCAATACGCCGATTGGTACAAGCCTGACATCTTCAGCTGGGTGTACGCTTTAACCTGCCACAGGACGGGAAAAGGAGTGAACTTTCACTTTAATTCTCACAACGTTCTCTTCTAACTATTCCTTTAGCCCAAATGCTATCGTTTTCTAACCCAGGTCTCCTCAGTAGTCTTGGTCCAACTTAAATACGCGAGTTCTTGAAATTCTAACTTTCCACGTGGATGCAGATTCCCGACCCTCTCCTTCCTACCTTATGGTTGTATGTGTTTTCCATGGCAATGTACGGCAACATGCTAACCGCCATGACCCCAAGGAAGCCAACTAGAAAATACAGATCCAGTCTGACGGATGTGTCTGGGAATTCCTATGGGGACCAAAAAAAAAGATCAATTCCCATGGCAACGGTTAAAGAAAAAAGGCTAAATATAGATAAATATAGAGAATAATTTCAGCTTCACGGAACGGGGAGAGACCCGCAATGAACTCAAAGGAACAGATATCCATATCCATACGTCTAATGAGACAAGGAAGCAGAATTCACCCTGAAGATGGCACGTCAAAAGGTGCCAGGGGGCTTCTATAAAACATCTGGCAACATAGTAACCATTCGGATATTATGAACACCAAGCTATGGAGCCCCCTCCGCCTGCTGCTCCAGAACCCGTAACTTTGTCTTTAAGGGTGGAATAATCGATAAATAAGCTCGGGTTGAGATTCTGTCTCCCTCGTTACTGTCTGCCAAACGCAGACGAGAGAGACTTCTTGGCAAACTTGTATGGGAAGAAAAAAATCAATTTCTGCGCACATCAAAAGGCAGGCGGATGATCATTGTATTCCCTGCGGGAGTCTCTGCCGAGGCAAAAGCGCAGAGATAAAATGTATTTTTCATTAAACTGCGGAAGGAGAACACATGAAAAGCTTTGGAGAGGTAACTAAAGTCTAAGAGGGTACGAGAATTGCTTTAAAGAAATGCGGGCTTAGTATCTGCTAATGTCTAACACGGGGCGATGCATATATTAAATATATAAATAAAAATGTCAGAAAATATATTAGTAAAGGATTAGAATGATCCAGTGAATAGTGCCAAGGATACAAATGTATCAAAAATATTGGGTAAATCCTGGTTTTTTTTTTCTCTCCGGGTGGGGGAAGCATATTTCATGCGCACTCATTACTTCCTGTGATCAAAACAAAATGGCTTCCCACAGTTCAGTTACAGGATGGAAACCTTGGCATTAATATTTCTGAAAAGTGTGTTTTTTATTTTAATTTAAGGAAGAAATTCTATGTTTTAGGTGCAGCGTGTGATGATACCCAATGACATATCTTGGCCTATGTAGACAGGTCGGGGGGGGGGGGCAGAAAACCAGGGGACAAATCACCCTCTTGGGTAATAGGGCGCTCTGGTGTCTCGCTGCTCAACGGGCCAGTTACAGGAGCAATCTTTGATCTCTCCAACCAGCCCATTAGAAGGAGCTGCGGCCCCTGGAAGACATGGAGCCTTGGCATACGTCGTCATATCGCGGCGCTCCATGTCTTAAAGGCACAGCACGCCTTATAAGCTCAAAGGGGATGGCTGGGGGTTCTGCCCCGGGTCTGGCCTGATGATACCCACCTGGTAGAAGGGGCTGCTCCAGGTCTGGATGCTCTCGTTGACACGAAGCTGCCGGAGCAGAGTGTTACTTATGATGCTCACGAGGACTGGCAAAGAGTGGATCATGGTTTTGTTGAAAACGACCGCGTATGTGTAAGACTACAAAACATAGAAACATTTATTATTATTTTAATAAACCTATGAATGCTGTAAACAAAAAGTATCAAATGTAATTTAACACAACTGTAAAGTTATTACACGGGTCCATCACATCGCACCGAAACGTGTTTTATCAGATCTCTTTCTACGCATGTATTAATGTTGATATTTTTTCTAGAGTGAAATATACTATATTCCTAATAAATTCCCATTCCGGTTGATACAAAACAGGTAAAGACAACCTAAATCGTTGCGTGTTAACAAATACTTTAACTACAAACTTAACACACTGCGTTAAACTTAAAATATTCTATTTATATATATAATTTTTAAGTCCCATTCCTTTTTTAAAATAACTTTTTTTTTTGGTGTGTTTCCATCTATTTAATTGATAACTGTTACTTAAAAAAAAAAAATCGGTGCACCATTCTCTCTTTGATTGTGTTTGAAAGTCGGAGTGGTTTGTGTTTACGCCTTTCTCGTACCTCGCCTGAACGAAACACGTTTAGAGCGCCGTTGTGCGGAGAGAAAGAAAAACTGTCGTTTTCATTAATTATATCAACTTTAATCTTCTGGCTGTTCAGATTCGCAATCAGGTCATCTATGTTGGTACCTACGGGAGAAACAAAACACCCCGTCTGGAGTCAGCCGGAACAAGCATCCGATATCTAGCGTCAGGGAGCTTGCAATTGAGGGACTTGAGGGTTTAAGCAAAATATTTGAGAAAAATCTAAAATTTTTATACTTCATTGTATTTTTCAATAGACAAATAGGTAACAAAAAAAATTATATTAAAAAAATATTCTAAAAATAGCTTGAAATATTTCTGAATGGCCACTGGCATGCTCCCTTAGAGTGTCTGTAGGGGCTTCTGATTAGCTTTGGTCCCCACAAGCATTTCTAATGTCTAAAAAACCAAAAATAAATGTAAAAAAAAGTCACGAGGGTCCTGGGGGGGGGGCACCCTAGCTCCTCCATATCCCATACGGAACATATAGCCTGACATTCTCTCTTAAAGCCGGGGGTAGATCTCGTTAATAATTTTGGGACCTACCTGTGGAGTTTTCCACCAAAAGACTTGTGAGATGCTTGTGGTTTTTTTGGCCGGGGCGCAGAAAATACAGATTGGAAGCCAGTTTGGTGGGGGCCAGGGATCTGTGATAATACTGCTGTAGAATACCCACAGCAGCCTGGACGGCTAGGAACATTAAGAGGAACAATGACCTGGAAGAAGAAGAAAGACAATGTATTCAGTGATTAGAACACGTGGAAGGCCACAGGCCACGACCAGGAGGTGGCACCATCCATAAAATAACGAGTAAAAAGCAGTAAATACGCACACGCTTCGGAAGGATTTTCTCTCTCTGTATAAGTTCTTTAAATGTAACTTGGCAAGCGTGGCAACCTGCTGCTTCCACAACGCCCGGCCGCTCAACAAATAAGGTCCCGGGTCCGGCAGTGTTAGCAGGCTCTGCTCGATCTCTTCCATGGACTTGGATTTAACGTCTTCCTCCGACCTTTGCTGGCTGAAAATACTATGATCTGCGAGAAACGCCATTTGTATTGTTTCATATCAAAGAGAAACAAAAAAAAAAGAGCGGAAAACACATAAATAAACTACCGGCCAACGTAACAAAAGGACAGAACTCTTTACGGTTACTGATCTAGCCGGATTTACAGATCAGAAGTATTGGCAATAAATATGGAACACCGAAAAGAAACGTCTCTGTTTACAATATGAGCAATGTGTTTGATTGTGTTACCTAGAATTACCTAGAACCTCTTTTCCCCGGAACGTACTGGGAGGTAACAAAATCAAGACACCACGGTGTCCCCTGACCACATAATACAGCAGGTTCTTCCCTCGGCAGAGCCTGGAGGACCCGTAAGTCATTTATCAAACTGGAAAGTGACATTTCTTGACATGACACAGCAATAAAAAAGATTGCGTGTGATGAGAACGTCTTGGTTATTCTGACATTGAGATGTTTTAGTGAATAAAGAGTAGGCTACGTGGGCAAACTTCACCTGTCCTATCCATTTCAGCCCCTGGCTCTAGTTTGTAGAATACGTCTTCCAGGGTGGTGATGGAAACTCCGTAGGTAATCATCCCGACGATGGAGTCACCTTCCAGAGCAGAAAACAGTCCTGCAAAAAAAAAACAAAACCAAAACCAAATAACCTCAAAGTTCTAGACTGTAAATAATGTCCTTATTGGTAATATCGGCCAGATCCTCGGGGTGGGATTCTTGGTATTCTAAAGGATTACGGCCCCGGGGATGGGGTGTTATCCCGCCCTCTCGTATATAATACCCTGACGTTACCTTGAAATTTGTCTGTGTCTCTGAGCGGTAAGTTATATACGAGGGACGTCTCGGTCTGCTGCATTACACTTGCCCCTGGTATGTGACGCGTGATCATCTCCGTCAGAGAGTCTACGCTGCAAGATGCGTTGATGTCCATGCTGGAAGGAGACAACCCACAGACAGACGGAGGACCTATTATTCTAGACCAATAACCCAACACAGCTGTGTACACACCAAGGCAACGATTAAATCACAATATTACATTAGATACGCATTTCCAGTACACTGGAAATAGAGGGGACCATACGCAATACCTTAAACGATAGCCGACACCCCATTTGCTCTTGAGGTACAAGGAGGAACCGATGCATTTCAGGGTCCCCTGTGAGAGGACCGCCTTACGATCTAGGTACCAAAAAAAGAGACAGGTAGACTTTTTTTATGCAGAAATCACACATTGGTGCAAATCCAAGATATTTTTATATGGTCTCATCCCAAAATCAGCCGCATGTCTCGAAAGCGGCTGATCGGAAGATCTTCCCGTTGAACCTATTGCCCCAAGGAGAACTTTCTGGCCAGGGGCCCTTCCGCACCCAACTGCAAGACACCATCTGCCCTGACTTGAACCCCTCTGCTCAAACACCTTGTTTAACATCACGATTAGCATTTGCAATTCCCTTTCCATTTTCTTGCCAATCCAGAGGTTTAAAAAAAAAAGATCTTAAAGATAAATCAATATATAAATCATTTATTGGAGAAAATAAATAGAGTAATAAAGTACTAGAGCCTAAAAAAACTGTGCTGTATTGTCATCTTTTGCCTAATCAGAGAAGACGGTACCACTATATACATACACTGCCGTTCAAAAGTTTGGGGTCAGCTGTTGCCATGGAAATACCTGGCTGTAACATAATTGCAAAAGGGTTTTCCGACGGTCAATTAGCCTTTTAATCCCTCCCATCACCCCCTGACTTTTAATTTGTCTATTTTTATATTTTCCAAGCTTTAGGAGGGGGAAATGCGAGTTATTATCGCATGCCCTCACCTGGAACTCATAAAATGTCCTCGGATTAGTGTTTCCTCACGGCATGCAACATCATCGAAGTCTGGTCGGTTGAGTTAACCCCATCCCTCACTTAGTAAATAGACCCGATAGTTAAAGGATGAGCTTTAGTAAGTCTGCGTAGTCATAAAGACTGTATTGGAGATAAAACACGGAGCTACCATGCGTAAATCTCTTTACCTGGTACAAAGACCTTTCAAGCCATGAATACGCAGACTTGCGTGCAAACAGATATACAGATCCACATACAATCACCTGCAAGGATGTCAGCTTCCTCCATGCAATGCGTGTTGAACACAATAACGTGGTTTGCCTTTCTGTTCTTTAAGAGGTTCCAGACTGTAAACCTTGAACACGAGTCCATGCCGGCTGTGGGCTCGTCCAGAAGTAGCACCTATGGATAGATTCAGATATAAGGGGGCAATGCGTGTAAGGAGCAAAGTTCTACATGTTGAAGTCGCCTTGGGAGCCAATTAAATGTTCATTTTAATGGTTTCTTAAAATATGCACCAGTGTATCTGGTGAAAGGTCTTCTGTGTTGTCCACCGGGTGACACGCTGTCTTATGGTGGCGCAGCCACTCCATTACCTTAGGGTTCCCAAGAATCGCTATCCCCAGAGACAGTTTCCGCTTCTGCCCAATACTGAGCGTCCGGACTTGATTGTGTTTCTGGACCTGCATGTCCAGTTCGTTAAGGATCTTATTTATCTAGAAAACAAAGGGAGATGATACATAGTACCATGAATGATACATTACAGATTGGAGACGTGGATCATAATAGCTGTGATTGGCTGAGGTGGAAACAAAATGAGGCTATTATCTATTTATTACACAGCAAATTACTAGCACGTTGGTGGAGTAGATTCCAAGTGGTCAGGTGAGGTCTCCTTGTACCTCCTGCTCCTTGGTTTTCTCTGGAATTCCTCTGAGCGAGGCAAAGATGGACAGGTTCTCTTCCACCGTGAGAATATCAAAGTGGACGTCGCTTTGTTGGCAGATTCCCGTGATCTTCCTGGCTTGTAGGATCTCGTCTATGTCAGTTACTCTGTGACCGTATATAGTGGCGAACCCTGGAAAAAAAACGGCCGGCGTCCACAATATGTTAAAAGGGTAAAAATGTTGGTTGAGTGTGAGTGAATGAAATATAAAGAATTAGGGAATAAACCTTTCTGTTATCACAGGATGGTCCAAAAATGGGCCCCCTATACAACTTAGAGCCCCTTGCTATTATAATTATTATTAACCTTTATTTATAAAAAAAAAAAAGCCAACATAATCCGCAGCGCTGTACAAACATGTTTAACAAGTACATAACGAAAACAACACATACAGATGCAACAAGCATTAAAAGCTAGCTTTGTGGCTTTTTCCTACAAAGTTCCTGGCAAGAAAGGGGACTCGGCTCAAGAGCTTATATTCTAAATGATCAAAGATCTAAATTAGTCGCACAATTACTGCTGTTCCACAGCCAGAAAAGCGTTATGTTTGCCAGGGCTGGGTCACCTTACTGTCTCTGAGGCTCCCCTGCGCTGCGTACAATTGATTTACCCCACCTTCACACGGAGGGCAGAGACCACATAAAATATTCAGAAGGGTTGTCTTTCCGGTGCCGCTGTGTCCAAGCAGAGCCGTTATTTGACCTTCGTATATCGTGAAGCTCAGTCCTGGTGTTAAAAATAAGATTATTGCCAGCATTAGAATAACAGCTCCTGCTTTCTCTGCGATAACATCAGCCTTCTGACACCCCGCTCGCCCCTTTTAGTGCAGAAATGTACGATTACTTGTGCAAGTATAACCTTTCTCTGGCAGGCTTACCGTTAAGAGCCTCAACCTGCTTCCCTTCCTTCTTGAAAGTCTTGCCGACGCATTTGATTCTGCAGAAGGAAAAGGTTCATGTATTTGGGGCACTTCAGTCCAATGGATAAAAAAAAAAATACGATGTTACATCTCCTGGTTTGAGATCGTCCGTTGGGTGTATGTTCCTTCACATAAGAGGTGCCTTGGGACTCTAATATGCTGGAAAGCTTGGGGACGAGAGGTTTCTGGTATTGTGGATCAATTGTATGGTACCTTAGCTAAATAATTATAATATTTATAAGTTTCTTTATAGAGCCAACGTTTTCGGACTTCTGAAGCTACCGTTACCAACTTTCGCAGAACACTGAATGTTCCAAAATCAAACATCTACACAATATCCAGTGTTCTAACTACAAGAACAAAGCGGAACAGGATTGTTACAGCCACAGACCGTGTGGACCTCACATGCATAGGGCAATCCAGGCCACACACCTGATAGCCTCCTTGACTTCAAGTTCTGCAGATACCGGTTCCATCACATCGCTTGGGTTATGATTGCTATTCAAACTGTTTTCGCTGAGTTCTCCGTAGTTCCTCCTCTTCTTAGACCAGTAGGATGGTTTCAGAAAGTAAAAAGGTGTCTGTTTGAGTCCATATTCCCCTGTGAAGAAAAAAAAACAAAAAACGATAAGGTCGGGCCCATTAAACATCACGGTCAGCATGGGACAATCGGACCTACAAGGGGGGGGGGGGCGGCAGAGTTGAGTAGGATAATAATTTACACCTTCTATAATTCCAAACTCTGAGAATTGGTTCTGATCCCCCATACCTGGCAGGACCTGATCAAGGTATGAAGCCAGAAGCAGGTACATCACGCTGTCCACAACAAGGAAAATAAAGGTGATTATGAGCGGGTACGGACCGTCCTTCAGATACGCTAACTGGGCACCTTTTTCGTAGCCTTCTAAATGCATAATCTACAAAAGAGATTGTTATCAACACATGAATTCCACGTCCTTTCATCTGTAAGCACAGTATCCTTAAAACAACAGAGTTTAGGGGCATAATATATATATTTAGTTAAATTAGTGTGTAGAAGAGCTTAAATTTCACATTTTCCTTTTTTACAAATCATCATAGACTAAATAAACCCACGTCGGGGGTATGTATTGGTATTAGAAGCCCACCTTATGTGTAAAGCATTAGGAGCAGTCACCTTAACTTATCAGTCCCCATTAAGTTATCTCTCTGCTATTGTCAAACTGAACTCATTACGTACCTGGGCTACTCCGATCATGAATGTGCAGGGACAGAACGGGCTGAAGAACCACACAAAGGATTTGGGGAAGTCTTCCTTCATGACAATGAAGATGCCTATGAATCCCAGAATCATGGTGGCCATGAAGCCCATGGCCCCTGCTTGCTTGGCCCTCTTGAAGAGCGGCGTCAACATCAGGGAGAATAAAATCTGGAGAAAGATCACGGCAATTCTCAAGCGACAACCCAGAAGTGACACAGGGATCTAGAGTTTAGAGTTCGCTGTCCAGTATGGGCCACTCAAGACATCCACCATCGAGTGGTCATGGTGAACCAAAATCTGGAGTTTAGGGAGCCGGCCTTATAAATGTTATCGCCAGCTGCACTTACCAAAGAAATTCCGTACAGAGAATACAGCAGAAATATCAGGAACGTGTTGCTTTTACTGAACGGGAAGAAGACGGTTGTAATAACGGCCATTACCACGGAGATCAGTAAGTTCAGACACGTGTACAGGAGAACCCACGGCAGCCTGCAACCAATACAATAAAAAATGGGGACTTTACGTGACATATGCCATAGGAGTGAAATAATATTAATAATAATAAATATATTAATATATAATATAATTACCAGAAAGCAGTGTCGTGAAGACCCATTACTTTCAGGAATTCCTTCAGTTTTTTTTCCTTTTCGGCTACGACGTGGACGGCCAAGGAGCAACTGAACGGTGAAAAGGCCATTACCAGGAATATCGACATTAGGACGCGGTAGAAGGTGACCACTTCCACCGCCGACTCCTCGCCCATGATGACCACCTGCGTCCCTTTCAGCTCTTCCCAGGCAGAATAATTGGTTTTAAGCTGCAGAAACGAAGGATGTTCGCTCGTTAGAACAGGGGCGTTGAACTGAAGTCCTTGAGGCCCACAGTCTTTAAGGATGGCACTTAAAAGCACACCCCAATTAAAGGGACACCCCACATACAAGGACACCGCAGTCATTACATGCATTTGAGCTGCATGGTCCCTTTACATGGTGTCCTCCTTGGTTCCTGCAGAATGCCCTCATACAGTATGTTTTTGCCCCTCTCCCCACCCCCTGGCTATATATCTATATTCTGAAGACCCTCCCCCATATACATCCCCCCCCCCCCAGTTGTCACATAATACTTTAATAGGCATTCTTCTTTAGGAGGGGTGTCAGGGACATTAAACGTCCCTGTAGCAGATCCTGAAAGCCTGGCACGGTTATGGCTTTGGAGGGACGGATCCGACACCTTCTGAATTCCCGTAAGCCTATTTCAGGAAGCCGTGCGTAAGGCGTTACCTTGATAATGGCAGAATTGATGCACGCTTGCAAAGATGTGAACTCCGAAGAAAAATACATAGCGGCTTCGCACTTCCAGGAATAGCATGGCTCTGGGGATAATAAGAAAAAAAAAAGTCAAAGAAATAAGAAAGCTCGTAAAGAATCACGAGTCTAAAGACCACGCTCAAGATGCTATGAGCCCAAAATCCAAGCATGGAGTCCAGAGAAACACGTAATAAACCGGAGGAGGACACAGGTGGGGGTTTGTGGAGGTTCTTGTGTTGGTGATCGGGGTCAGGTTAGATTATTTTGGAGCACGTATCTACTGCCCCTTCTCTAAGGTATTACCTCTTGGCTCTAAATAAAACGCAGACCCCGGCACGGACTCCGGGAAAACCTTCAGCTGGTACGACATGGAGTCCTTAAACACCACCCCGAAAAATTGCTTTTCTAGAATGGAGCTGGCAGCTTTTAGCGCCTCCTCGTTGGGATACGGACTCAGCGATACATCTACGGAAATAAAAAGGAGACGACGTATTAAGATATATCGGCTTATGAGTAGAAAGAGTTCTGAGGCAGGTCACTGCACAGTTATTGAAGATGTCCTATGACAGGGCGCAACCCATTAAAGGTGGTCGTTTGAAGGTAACGAGTCCATAAGGACACCAAGTTCTACCTGTTCTCAGGCACTCGGAGGCCGCCAGTTCCATGATGTGCCGCGTAACATTGTTGCTTGGCGCAAAGCCGATATTTAGCGGCGGGTACGTCTGGAAATTGAGGTCCCCGAGTAACGTACTGGGAGTGGACTCGTAGTGTTTGCTCGGCTTCATCAGGCCGACCCACATCAACGAGATCAACCACCAGACTATGGGGTAAAGCAGCTCCTGTGTGTTGAGAGAGAAAAAATGATGGTGGTATATAAATTAAAATAATATATTTATATATACAGTATATTTACAAATGCTGTGAAATGTTCTAGAATTCAGCCGAACGCCTAATCTCCGGTAACCGGGTTAATAGCGGGGAAACAAAGAAGGACAGTTCTGTCTGTAATGTGAATAAAGCAGCTGAGACTCGATATGACCCTGTGTGCAAAACCGCTCTCGGATGCCACGGGAGGATAAACGATACCCTGCGTGGAGACGGAGCCAAAGGGTAACCAGTCCAACGGAGAAAGCCTCGCTATAGAAATCAACGACACTACACAGGACCGCATGGATTATTTAATATTCCCAAAGCTCTGTGACATGTAAGGCCGCGTATGTCTATAACCGAGCCAATGTAAACATGCATGGGATGGGCATACGGCTCCTGAATCTAAGACGAGACCAACAACTGAGTCGTTACAGCAGGAGAAAGACGGGGGCCGAATGGGGCCGATCTGCCAGCAGATTCTATGTTTCTATCAGAGCTTCTGCAAAAGGAAACCAGAGATAACAATACACGCATTTTTGAGACCCTGCTTAATGGGACCACTGTAGGACGCCCAACAATTGGGGCGGAAAGACGCGTCTCCATTGCTTGGGAAGCTGGTCGCTTCCCTCCCGGTCAATACCCCAGGACGGCAGTCGGTCCGTCCGGAAAAAATAAATAAAACATCCATGCGTACCTGTAGGCTGTCCTTCTTTGTCCGACACTTGATGAGATAATTCTTGTACAAAAGAATTTTCGTTTGTCTCCAAACACCGATATCGTTGATATCCGAGGCCATTTTGTAAGACTGTGGGAGAGGAGAGAGACACAGAAGACTCGCTAAATTATCTCTATATCATTCCCAGGCTTTACTAGAAATAAATAAAATGTAAAATAACTTAAAAAGAGAACGAAGGGGGCAGCCATCTTGTTTCTCTGTAGACCTCTGCCGAGGTCATAAGTACACATTCATCGTATTCATTCATATAAGCGCCCTCCGTGTCCGGCATTTTATTTAGATAATAATCGGTTTATTTCGGAACGCGACCATATGAGCCTCTGCGATCAGAACATGTTAAGAGCCAGCCGTTTCAGATTGAGAAAAATTCAGGCAATTTCCTTTCCAATTCCGAAAATAAGCCCGACAGAAAGAGCCACCCTTTCCTGATAACGGATCAATAAAGATAATATTGTAATAATATATCCAATAAATATTGTTTCATAACAGTCATGTAAATTAATAATTATTATTATTATTATTGTGTATTTATTGATATTATTGGATGTATTTATTACTATTATTATTTATGTTTATTTTTTTATTCTTATTATGCTTATTATTATTATTGTTTTACAAATGTGATAAAAATGAAATTATGTATTTATTCTTATTATTTGTAATGATAATAATAATGTTTTACAAATGTCAGACATTTCTTTTTATCAGCATTTCTTTTTATGTATTTATTCTTATTATTTGTAATATTATTATTATTATTATTAATGTTTTGCAAATGTGATACTTTCTATTGATCTTTATTCTTTGTTGCTTTTTTAATTGTTTTGTTATTTTATTTGTAAATCTTAAACACGTTCATTTATCACTTAAAGCAACAAGATTGTTACATTGTTGAATTAACACACCTTGTTAACTTGGTCTTAGTACATGAATATAACTGATCCAAATTATATATAGAGTTGCCATAACTGTAATTTTTATGATAATATATATTTACTGTATGTTTACATCATAGAAGCTGAGACAGGTGGCAGACCGTGGCAAATCCAGCATTATCCGATCAATATCCCGTCCTGAACAGTGTCAGAAATGGCAAATTCAGAGGAAAAAATCAGAAAGTGAAGTTCTGGACCAGAAGTGGAGCAGCTACCATGGCAACCAATAGGATTTCCCTGCACCTCCTTTATTACTTTTCAACAAAATGGCTCTCTGTACATGATACAGCCGTGCACAACATACACGAGTAATGACAATAAAGGCGGGCGTACAACACGCTGACATCTGATTGCGATATATTAAAACACATAAAGCGATGCACAAAATGATGAATTTATTTTAGTGTGATACCCCCAAACAATACCCCAACACACACAACAGCACACACTATCAGCACATACAATCAACACGCAATCAGCCCGCACGCACTATCAATCAGCACATGTTATCAACACACAATCAGCCCGCACACACTATCAGCACATATTATCAACACACAATCAGCCCGCACACACTATCAGCACATATTATCAACACACAATCAGCCCGCACACACTATCAGCACATATTATCAACACATGCATAAATATTTACAGCTCAGAGGTGATGCAAAAACACAGACAGTTGGATAACAATAAACACACAGATCAACAACACACACACTGTGCACACAACACCCAGGGCACAGGCAACACACAGCACACACAATACACAGCATGCACAACACACACAATGCACACACACACACTGTGCACGTTGTGTGCCCTGGGTGTTGTACATACAATACACAGGCAACACACAACACAAACACACATAGATCAGACACATAATGCACACACATTACACACATGTGCACACAACACCCAGGGCTCCGACAACACACAGACACCATACAAAACCAGCACACGCATTGAATACACAACACACACACACAATGCACACACACGGCAGGCAGGTGCCCGGTACCTGTGCGCAGGATGCTCTGTCCCCGGTTTCCCTGGTAACGGCCCCGGGATCCTCCCCGATACAGACAGGGACCGCACAGCTGCAGGAGCTCGGCCGCCCCGGGGTTGGAGGAGGAGCAGGGACCGGGGAGCCTGCCACCTGCCGGCCGCAAAGCGGTACTGCAAGCCCGGCCTAGTGACTCATCAGAGAGAGAGACTGCAGGGGGAGAGAGAGAGAGAGAAAGAAAGAGACTGCAGGGAGAGAGGGGATGAGAGAGAGACTGCAGGGAGGATGAGAGAGAGACTGCAGGGAGAGAGAAAGAAAGACTGCAGGGAGAGAGAAAGAAAAGAGACTACAGGGACAGAGAAAGAGACTGCAGGGAGAGAGAGACTGCAGGGACTGAGGATGAGAGGGACTGCAGGGAGTTATAGACTTCAGCGAGAGAGAGGGAGGGTGAGATAGACTGCAGGGAGAGAGGGTAAGATAGATTGCATGGAGGCAGGGTGAGGTAGACGGTGCACCATGGGAGAGAAAAGCGCCTATTGAACTGCCCTAGATTTCGGTACAGCCCCTGTGCCCCAGTTTCCGGGTTATTCTGGGTGTTTATCTCCCGGGTTCCAAACATACCCTGTGAAAGGGTTAACAGCCTGCATTCTTACCACCGTTTGTAAAGGTTGCGTTTAATAGATTGTAAGCTCACAGGAGCCGGAGCGTCTCAACGCGTTAACCCTATTGTCAAACGGCGTCTCGTACATATTTTAATGTTACTGTTAACGTTCACACTCCCCCTCTTGTAACAGCGCTACTGCATCTGCAGGCGCTATATAAATAAATATTATTACAGTCTAAAATGCAAGGCGTTTGGGAAGCAGATCTGATGCACGCAGCTACCGCCCCAGCGTGGGGTAATGGGGTATTGTATTGAATCATCACAGGGGTAGTTGAATTTGAGAAGGGGTATTTATATAGGGTTGTAAGAAGAGAGGAGGAATAAGGGTGCATCTCATTCCCGGAGCCAGCGCTGGAGCCGACTGGGACGAATGCATCTTCTGCACGCTGGGGGGGGCAAATGCATATGGGGGGGTTCTGCAGCATCATGCCTTTCCAAGGGGGGGGGGCATGAACATTTAAAGGGACCTCACAACTATTATATGCATTAAAGCGCACATGATGGCTGGAGTGCCCCTTTAAGCTTTGGGTCTCACCATCCCTCTTAAAGCCGGGCCATTTTTGGCCAAGCTGGTCCTACAAAGGTCATTTGAGGTCATTTGCCTGTAATTTGGGGTCTAACCTGCCCAAAATGACAATGGAGATTTTTCTTCTGTAATGGAAGGGAAAAAATGGATTAAGGGGTGTGTGTGTGACCCCCCCCTTAACCCATAGGGAGGTGACCCCCCTTAACCCAGAGGGGGGGTGACCCCCCCTTAACCTTTTGCCTGACAAAATCCAGAACAGGACATCAGACGTCCCTCAGAAGGTTCAGTTTATCTTCGTGATGCATTTTATTGTAACGCGATCTCGGAAAAAATGTATATCTAATTTTCCAAGCTCTCCCATGGCCGCCAACTGTCATTAAACCGAGCATTAAAATAACTAAGATTAGTTTTTCCACCCCGGTAACGCAGATTTCCGAACAGCAAAAAAATAAAAAATAAAAAAAAAGGACTCGGAAGTTGCTTAGGTTTGCGCATGACCTATAAATTTGGCA
This sequence comes from Sceloporus occidentalis, assembly GCA_023333645.1. Taxonomy (NCBI): domain Eukaryota; kingdom Metazoa; phylum Chordata; class Lepidosauria; order Squamata; family Phrynosomatidae; genus Sceloporus; species Sceloporus occidentalis. The sequence goes on along the minus strand of JALMGF010000182.1, from coordinate 1,555,777 downwards.
GCGGGTGTCTTTTTGTCAGGTGGTCAATATTTCAGCACCGCGCTCCCCGTTTGGAACAGCTGGCCGAGCCGTAACTAAAATAGCTTCCCAAATATACTTCTCGCTGCAAGCGGGGAAAGATAACACCCCGTTGCGCAGAAAGGGAAAAAAAAAAAAAGGCTGGTACTATTCGGAGGGGGGCAGCGAGATGACACACGGATCGCCGGAGCCGGCGCTTAATCTGGATTTCAGGAGCAGACAGCAATCCTCATCAAGTGGAGTAAAAGGTTTCGTGTCAAGGAGATTGGAAAAGCTTTACGCTTAACCAATCGGGGAGGTTCCAGCGCTCAATTCATTCAACAATAAAACGTACAAATATATATGTAAAAACCCAAAAGGAGATTTTTATTTAATTAATAAAAATGTATTAAAAATGTAAATTTTATTCAATGAAATGTATTTTATGAAAAATATTCTAATTTAAAATTGCGCAAATTTAAATAAAATAAAAAATTATGTTTCCTTAGTTTCCTCTTGTCTCCAAGGGAACTGTAGTCAACAGCCAGTATACAAATCAGGTCATTTAACAATTAAAACTAAATAGGTTATTTAATTTAAATAAAATACCTTTTGTTTAAATAAAGATCTACATTTCTATTTGTTTTTATAACAAAAGTGCAACAATAATAAATATATGATGTTTTGAAGTTAGACATAAGTTAAAAAAAAAATCAGATATTTAATTTAAATGATTTCAAATAATTAAAAATATTTTAATTAATTTTAAATAAATAAAATATTAGTTTTTTATTTTTTATTTAAATGAAATAAGGTATTTTAATAATTTAATGTATACATTTAATATAAAATGCCGGATTTATTTATTAAAATGGGGGGGCTATGTTTCCGTTTTTATATTAAAATACTTTAAGTTCAAACCTAATGTACGTAACAAGATTTATTACAATGGTTACGTTGCTAAAAAAAATAAAAAAATAAATATAAAAAGCAGCATTATATCCCTTTACAGATCTGCCTTTTAAAATAATTGAAAGATAATGACTATTAGGATATGGTGCATGCAACGATTTTAACAATTATTTGAAGAGGGTCCTCTGATCTAATCACCGGGACAGTAGACGCAGCGTTACGATTAATTACAGTTAGGATTAATTACAGAGATTTAATGGTGAAATCGGTACGGAAACAAAGGTTACTTAGTAATTATATGAAATGACTAATTAGCATCTTTACATGAAAGTACTGGACACTCTTAGTACATTCGACATCGTTACACCAATTATTTTTAGAAACTAATTTCTATAATTACGTTACTTTGTTTTAATTAGGCCCTTTTAGGTGCTGTTAATACCAAGCAATTCGTTATATTCGAAATCCAAAACAAAATAGAGATATTGTCTAAACAGTAATTTTATTTCAGCTGTTACAGGCCACTGGAAACAAGAAATAATTAATTTAATTGGCAAAAAAACGATGATTCTATCATCTATAAAATTTGTGATTTGGAGTTTTTTAATTTAAATAAATTTATTATTTTTTATCTATTTTACTGCAAACTACCTATAACTCGTGCTTTACTCACTGTAATTATTTTGGAAATATTTTATATTAGAAAGGCTGAATTATCTCGCGAGAGGTGAGCATTATCTAATCAATTTTGCGTTCTGAGGTTATTTTTCTTGGCCCCGCCCCTTGCAAAGGCTGTTTGAACCAATCAGGAGCAACTTAACAGTGGAGGAGAGATAACTTAGTGTTGAATAGTCATCACAGGAAGTTAAGACGGCTTATTCCATTGTATAGACACGGGGGGGGGTTAATAAATGAAAAAGTTTTTTTTTTTTTTTTAATCTGTAAATTCCGTTTAATATGCTAATTTAGTTCATAGAACTGAAAAATGTGAGATTCATGGAAAATGACAGAGCAGCATTAAAAATGGATGGTTATCGTTTTAATCCAGCGTCTCTTAGCGTGTGAATAAATCATGTATGACCTGTTTCACGGGATGGAGTCGTTCTAATTATCCGTCAGGCAGCTCCTACCCCCGTTGTAAAATTAGCCAAATAAACACTTATTAGTTCTAATTCCTGTTGCCATGGCGATAGATTGATTCTCAACCAAATTCTATGTGATGGGCGCTCAAAATGCCCTTCCCAAAACGCTCTATAGCCTATTGTCCCTTCCCCCGGGTAATCTAACTTTCCACAACCTATGCCCATACCTTTCGACATGATCGGACCCCACAGTCCCTTTAAACATTAACCCTTTAATATTCTATCGCAAAGATTCTATTGCAGTCACTCGCTAATTGTGGCCATGGTCCCATTTCACGTGAAAACCATGGCTTGACGGAAGGAAAGGGTATTCTGAATATCACCTGTGTTCAAGCAGGGATCTCAGATGGGATATAGCAGGGAGTAAAGCACCAATCGGGATGCTCAAGAATGATTACATCAGATTAGACTATGAAGGAGTGAGCTCTAGACTATGTGACCCGAAGGATCTGCCCATTTACCCCAAAGTGAAGCATAATAAATAATAATAATAATAATTGCACTGCGTACTGTGATAGGCCTAATATCTTGCCCTTTGCTCTGTGGTGGGGTCCGGTGCCAGCAAAACTATTTGCTACGCAGGAGGTAAGAAGATTAGGGCAGATTAGGTTGCCCACGGAACATGCCTGTGGCTGTTGTTAGGCTGTAGAAGTAAACAGGAAAATACAATATTTTAAAATATATATATATTGATTTAAAGTATATTCTTGTTTTTTTGCACATTTTTGTTTGAGAAATAAGTTTTAAAACACATATCATGTGTGTAAAAATTAGCAGCATTTTTAAAGAACTGCCACTAAGTCAGGCAGCTGCATGTCAGCCATTTGTTTGAGTTCTCGCTCTGTTATCTGAGCCCTGATCTACTAAACACCCCGACTCCTTATTATACCGCTTGTGGTGAGCAATATAATGACTTAGTCTTAATCACACAGCCAGACTCTCTGACTAATAAAAGGCTATGGAGGAACGGACTTCATTAGCACTGCCATAAAGCATCAGCTCAGTGTGGTGTTTGAGCCGGGAAAGTCACCCAAAATATCACATGACTGACAGCAAAAGGTCTGCAAATAAAAGGGAGTTTATTGGAACAAAAAGCCAACTGACATTACTGTATACAGCGCTGGGGGGGGGGGTTTATATCACTGTATACAGCGCTGGGGATTATTACACTGGGACTGGCCCCTTTAACAATTTCCTAACTGACAGAGATTCCGAGATTACCCCATCACACCCATCCGTGAGTCACTCTGTCGGCTCCAACACCTGCTTAGTAACCCAGAGTTTATTCTCTCGTAGGAAGTGGAGCAAACATTACGATAACAATACTATTCAGAAACAAGGGAGCTGGATGGCAGCCCAAATAAGTGGGTGATCTCGGCGTTATCGCACTTCCGGAGCGGGGGGGGGGGATGCCCCTCTTGGCACTCTGAGGGTCCGAGGGTTCCATGGCAATTTGATTTCAAAGTCCATATCATAGGAAAAGCCCGTAACAACTCTGGGCCATGTTTAATAATAACAAATAACAATAATAATAACTTACTGACTCAATAGACAGAGACCCTATACTTTAGACATCAAAAATTAAATACTTTGTGTAAAGGGGTGTGGCTTTACTAATTACATAACTTTGTGACCTATTTATAGCTAATTAAACATTTAGCTATTTCTCTACACATTATCGGGGCTTTTAGGGCAGTAGAACCCTGCAATACCCTCATACCCAGCAAACATTCCGACCTCCTACAAAAGAGGGCAAAGAAAAGGAGGGACTGTCCCTTCTAAACAGGGACATTTGGCAGGGCTGCGTATGTGTAGAAGTGGGGTAGGAGTAAGGTTGGGGTGTTTAGACCTTCGGTGGTCTTGGAGAGGCAGCCTGTGTCCCCCGGATGGCTCTGGATAAATCATTAATTCCCGAGTCTCCTAGAAGACTCCGGAGATTTGTAATCCAGGAGTGAAGGTTCACAGCAGACCGCGGTCCCAGAAGCCGTTCCGACTTGTTTCTCTCGAATTAAAGATCTTATTTTCCAAGGAAACAGTTGCTTGTTGTTAAAAATAGCCCATTTACCGCGTCTGCTGATCTAAGCCTCTACTGGTTCCAGCGATGGGATATTAACCCCGTCGCCATGACCAAACTGTTGAAAGGGACGCGATCATTAGAAAATTCGCGTTCCTTTTCGGGGGACAAAAACGTTCTTTAGATTCGACGAAGTTCGTCCAAGATTTCCGTCCCCCCCCCCCCCCCCGGAAATACCATTCGTCCATATGGTTGCCATGGAAACAGGAAAGCAACGCATAGAAGTTAAATTAAAACGGCGAGATTCTCCTCCTCTTAGCCAAGATGGCGGCGGCGTACCAACGGACGGAGATTTTCGTATCGCCCACGTTCGTTTCTTTCATCCAGTGCCGCATTATTAGGACGAAACGGCATAATTCCTCAAGAAAAGGCATTCATATGGAAACCAATGTACAAATTAACCCTTACAAACCCATCTAAAGCTCGATGCAAAACTTTTTTTGTATTATTGAATTTCTTTATAGGGCCCAAAAAGGAAGCATACCTTCCAAGCGGCCCTACTTAAAAGGACCAGTCCCTCTTTCCATTCTGTTCTAGCAGCGCAGAATATTTTGCTGGGTATGAGGGTCCTACAGCCCTAAAAGCCCCCCCAACGCGTCTCCGATAACACTTATATAAACATCTCCAAGCTGCCCTGATGTGAACGCTCGCTGCCCGTAGCGTATAGGCGCCGGAATGTACGTGTCTCCGGATAACGCGCATTCTAGCCGGGGTTGCGGTGATTTATTCATTGCGAGATGTGTTGATCCTTTGTCCTCGTTTGGCCTCATGGTGCAGCTGGTGGGCTCTTAAATATCTTCCTCCGTCTCTTAGCCCTTTTCTGTTAGTAGCTGAACACTTCGCTTCCTTAAAACCTGCTGAGTTTTCTAGGGGGTGTCGTGGCTTTCAGTGAGACTCTTATTTAACCCTACATTGAAAAAATACAGGGAGGGCTACAAGCCATTATTATTATTCACTGTTCTATATAGCGCCATCATATTCCGTATCGCTGTATCCTGCCTTTACAGGATGTTCTGATGAACTCCACTTTCCCGCAAACATGACCTCCTCTGTGGCAACTTTCAGGTCTCCTCTGATCTCCATAATTCCTAAAGCCATTGGCCACTGCCTTCCAACTGGGACAGAGACCCCAAACCTGGACTGTCCCATCTGAATCAGGACAGTCGTGAGCTGTTGCTTGATATATCACTATCATAGTCCGCAGCGCAGTACGACCCGCTTACATTCAGCATTAATTCACTCCGCCACCCAACCCACTGGCAGAATACAACTCCCATCGCTCTATGCCAGAATAGTTTTTTTTAAACAAAAAATTACCCAAATGCAGAGTTTGTGGCAACTTACTTTAGCTTTATCTGCTATTTTCAGCCTAAAACAAACCCCCAACTACAATGCAAACTCACCATGCAAATGCATGAGTAATACAAGGCTGCAGCATTTCAACAGTTAATAGTAGAATTATTTTGGGCATAAAGTATTCAACTCTTAAAGAAATAATAATCGTGAAACCCGAATCCCCTGCCCTAATCCCCCGGGGCTTTATTTACGCAGCGGTAAAGCGCGACTCCCCGTTCAGCCACTGAGAGGAACTACAGCCCCCTCCCCTTCCCCTAGTGCCCAAGCGTGGAACTACAACCCCCGGCATCCTCCGCGGCGGCCTACAGGAAGTGCGCATGCGCACTCGCCTCAAGCGAGATCCAAGTTTGGAGCTTCAGCTGGCAGCCCTGGCCCATCATGTAGGTGCAGAGCCCGGGATCTCAACTGCAAGTAGGGCGACTACGGGAACACAGAGGGGAACAAAACCCCGCACTTTGCAATTTGCTTCCTGCAGCCCGTGCAATCCCCTCAGGGCTCCGTGGTTTTTCTTTTCCCTCTAATTATTTGCAAGGAGTCGTGCAAGCAAACAACTCGACCCCCCCCCCCTCCCTCCTCATTCCCCTTCCGTGCATGAAGACCGGGAGCCTGCAGTTCGCATCTTTGTTGGGAAAGTAAAGCTTCAAGAAAAGCACACAAAAAAAAGTCTTTTGTGCACCCCTCCCCCCCCTCCTCATCACAGCAAAAGGGGAGAATGTCTCAGTCTAGAGGAGGTAAGAACACCCTCCGGGGGCTTCCAATGCAAAAACTGCAGCATGCACAATCCCCCGGGAGCATGCATTTATTAATATACGGATGCATTTTAGAAGTTTGAGCCTTCCCCTGTGCGGTTGCATTTCCTGTTTGGTTGCTGCCCTTTTTTTTTTTTTTTTCCCTTTCTGCACAGTTCCTGCAAGGCAGGGCTTCCATGCAACATGCATGATTACCCAGAGGGGGTGTCCAGATCTACCCCCCTAATGCATGCATGTGATTCATTAACATGTGATATTAATGATCTTTCTGATTTCCATGTCATTTTCCTTCTCTGTGCATTAATCTGGAAACTTCATGCATGCAGGGCTTGCATTCTAAGTGCATGCATTATTCTGCTGCATGCTGCATTTAGTTTTTGAGCTATACATGCAGTGATTGCTGCCTATGCAGTTTGCAGATACCCCCCCCCCCGTTTAAAGTAGGTCTGTATGTAGATTCTTCAGCTAGGAGTACTGTAATTTTTTTCCTCCCCGTTTGCAGCCAGCCCTTGCTATTGATTGGCGAAGTACAGAAATATTACACCCTGGTGCCGGACACCCCCAGCGCTGAGATCTATAGCTGGACTGTATATATATATATATATATATATATATATTATGTATACGCGTACCGTCCAGCCGCATAAAGTGTGCTAGAGAATGCTCAGTTTAGGTAGCTGTGCCCTAAAGGCCTTAGGGTTGCTGGGAAACCCGGGGAAAAAGTGCCGTTTTTAGATCTGATCGGCAAGGGTTAAACGGGGACACAGGAAAAGCATGTAAAAATACAGATTTTTGGTAATTTGGCCTTTTTTTTTGTCAATAGAAGTAGTTTCGGATATATTTGTGCTGGTAAAATGCAGGATTGTTCAGTACATTGAGGGTTAACGATAATTTATTTGCCTATATAGCGCCAACGTATTCCACAGCGTCGTGGAACGGCATATTAACCAATAATGTTGTGCAGTCACCGTAGCAACCGTTGGAACGCTCCCGTTCTCTGCATCGCCGTTCTTACTTTGCACCGGAATGGCTCTTTAGTCTTGTTTACGTAGCACCAGCCTATGCTGCAGCGCTGTACAAAGGGCTATAAAGAATGTGCATGTATTTTAACCCACAAAGGGTTAAACATGTAAGTTAATGATTAAAAACAACAAAAAAAAAGAATACATTTACATAAATGTAAAATCTATAAGAAGAAAAAAAAAAAGAGATCATTTATTTTCACCGTAAGGGATTTATTGAGAGATTCGGTTTAAAAGCCTGTTTATAGTATTGGGTTAGGGAACAGTCTCCCAGCAGAGCTGTCCTGAGCTAGTCCCGTACCATGCATGATGTGGTATATTGGGGGGGGGGGGGGGGTTACTTATCTTTAGGAGAAGCTGCAGCACACCACCCTGTCGTGATCACATTTTTCGCACTGCTTTTGGCTGTTTTGGATGCGTGTGCATGCGGGCGGTCTCATTAGACCCCTCTAGAGTCCCTGGGGAGTTAAAAATAAATGCCTTTTGGAGAAGCTGCAGCACGCCACGGAGATTTAAAGGGACCACGCAGCTGCCATGTGCATTAATGTGAATATATATAATATAATTAATAATAGATTATAAAATATATATATAATGGCTGCGCTGTCCCTTTAAGCAATTTTTTTTTTTTTTTTGGTGACATAATTAACACAAAATCAAACGATTCAGCTTTTCTTTCGTGGTTTCCGAGACGATTTATATGTTCTGTAAATATTGGTCAGACATTTTTAAAGAGCAACGCACGCTAATAAAAGTGACCCTGTCATTAAACGGCGGCGTTACGAGGAGTCTCCCCGGCGGATTTACGTGGAAGGAGAAGGTAACGAGTCAGGCAAAGGTGGCGTGACATCCGGGGTGGGGTGGGGAGGGAGAGGGACTTGGGTCCCCGAAGAAGGACACTTGGCTGGTATGGAGAAGGACTGAGTGACTGGCAATCGCTGGAGTCATCTTTCTGTATTTAGTTTTGTGTGACGTCGGACGAACTCGGCGAGGTTGGGAGGATGTGACTAATACCTGAGCGTGAATGGCCCGGGATCGGCTCAGCGGGGGGATCCAAGGTGCGCCCCGGTTCCAGTGACCCCAACTAATGCTTGTTGGGACCAAAAGAAAAGTCCTTTGCATCTAAATGGGACCCCCCCCCCCCCCACCGGTTGCATTTTTATTGTCTTAAAAAAACACAAAAGGATAGCTTTGATGCTGGCCCTTTAAATTCTCTTTAACCTTTTGTGTGCCGGCACCTTGCATATCAATTCCAGGAATGTGAAGTCTTTTGTTAGATTTGCGTGGTTACAAAGCAAGAAGTATTTTATTGTTGAGATGAGCGCCGAGTATCCCAAATTCAGTCTTACAAACCCCCCCCACCCACCGCCTATTTATTTTTATAATATTTATTATTATTTTATTGTTTGTTCTATTATTATTGTTATTGTTTATTGTTTATTGTTGTTATTATTGTTGTTGTTGCTGTACGCAGCTCTCCATGTGGATATTGAGAGTTGATGTGTCGGCGATACTGTATCCACGCACAATACTTTTTATCCCAGTCCCGACACATTAGTAACTTTTTGCTGGAGTTGTAAGCCGGGCCGCGAGCGCTGAGACCGTATTGGATCTTTTTTACTGTAATTGCGGAAGGGGTTTGCAGAAGCGTTCTGTTTTCGGCGCGGCGCTTTGGCGTCCTTCTTTATTAGAAGGGGGACGCTTTACTTGGCCCCGCCTATTAAATCACTTTGGGGGAAATAGGCAATCTCTAAAAACTTGCCCCAGAAAAAACACTTATTCTTAGCAGAAGCTGCTGCTCCCAGCCTCCTGCGCGCTCCGACAGTCCTAGCCACCGATTGGCTTAAAGCAGCTAATGAGCAGCAGGAGAGAGCGCCGCTCGATGGGAGCGATGTCCGCGGATGCAAGAACCCCTAGGGTTAGGGTGACGTTGACTGAACGCAGAAAAGAGCTGCTAGGCGGGCTAAGGGGCTACTGCATATGTTGGGGGCATTCTGCGTTTGCAAGGGGGGGGGCCACGCACATTTAAAGGGACCTCCCGGCTGTCCCATGCACTCCAATGTGTATGATGGCTGCAGCTTCCCTTAAAATGCTATTAATCTATACATAGGTGGACCTGCAGGCGGGCCGATGACCTTCTGCTCCTTGAGCTGACCGCTATTCTGCCGCTGTCCGGCGCTCTGTCCCTATACACGAAAAAACAAACAAACCCAATATTTATTATGTTTTTAATATTCCGGCTCGTATGGATGCGTTTATCCGACCCGCAGCAGCCGGCGCCCGGCGTTTACAAACAAATTACTGCCCGTTTTAGCCCAATATTTATCATTTGTGATTTATTTGATCACAAACGCATCGTTCAGATTAAAAGCGCTTTTTCACGTTTGTTTTTTTTTAACACTAATCTAGAACGTTGCCCACAGATCGGCCCCCGTCTAGTCGCCCGTTTCTCCTGCTGTAACGACTCAAACCTTAATCAGTCGTTGGTCTCGTCTTAGATTCAGGAGCCGTACGTCTACCCCATGCGTGTTTAATACCCTCACTGTATTACCCTCTACCACTTCTGCTGGGAGACAGCTCCGCTTATCTACCACTCCCCATCCCTTCCTGCTTTCTAATTCTACCCGCATTTCTCCAGTCTGGCTTTTGGGCGCAGGTATTAGTAACATTTTGTTCATTGAGGTCATTTCTCGATTCTTCCGCCTCCTCGAACCACCAGCCCTGTTACGGAGCTGTGACGTACGGAGCGATTCACGGTGCCGATGGGCGAGTTGGCCGCGAGTCATCGCCCTGCTTGCCACATCATCTACAAATTAGCTTTTAGTAGAACAGAGTTTTTTTTTGTTGTTTTTTTTAAAGGCTCCTGTATTAAAAGTAAAGAAGCAACATATTTTCCTCCAAAGAAGTTACTGATTTAAAGGGACTCTCCAGCCATCATACCCACTCTAATTCATCATAGCTACGCGGTCCCTTTAAATCTCCCTGGTTTCTGCAGAACCCCCCCCTTATGGATTTAACCCCTTCCCAACCCAATGCGCCCCCCCCCCCCCGCCATAGCCAAATGTCCTGCAGGGCGTCACATCTCCTGGCACACGTTATACTTGCGCTGGGTCATGTGCATGCGCCAAATTCACTAATGCTGATTTGAAGTAGCCAAACCATGGCAAACTTGTTGAATGACGGAGAAGGCGGGCAGCTTCTACCAATTTTTTTTTATTTAAATGTTTTATTATTTTTTTTATTTATTTATTGTTAACTTTTTCAATAAAGATTGTAAGCCTGCGGGCCAGGCTCTCTCCACCTAATGTATCGGTTTGTCTTAGTCTGTCGATTCTCGTCTCGTCAGACCCCCTGAATATATGTATTGTATTAAGCGCTGCGTAAACTGTTGGCGCTCTATAAATAAAAGATAATAATTATAAAGCACTTAAATGTGGTTTGAAATACCCCCTGGGGCATTAAATTGTTCCTTAAAAAGAAAACAATTGCGCTTTTTGAGTCCAGCTGGAATTTGCGCAGATGTCCGAGGAGCCGTCGTTCTCTTTCCACCTTTTGTTTTTTTTTAGAAGCTTCGCTGCAGCTTTCACCCCTCTGTAAACCGTCATAAATCACCCGGTGATTCTGGATCCACCTAGGGGTATTTACAACACAATTTCCCAGAATGTCGTAAAAAAACTCTGGGCCTAAATCCATTCCAGCCGAGGTGACATAAGAACGAGTTACAAGCCGGCGAATGGTTTTTCTTCAACATTTTTTATTTATTATTATTATTATTATTATTATTATTATTATTATTTTTAAATACTGTGCAGTTGAACTTGAAGTGGTACTTTGTAACAAATTTGTGTATAATTATTGTGTAGTCTAAAAGGAAAATTTTGTTTCCTTAGTATCCGCTCCAAAAAGTTATGCAAATAGTTTGTTTACAGAGAGGGTGGTAGATAAGTGGAGCAGCCTCCCAGCAGAAGTGGTAGAGGCTAATACAATGGGGGAATGTAAATATGCATGGGATAGAGCACATGGCTCCCGAAGATCAGATCAAAGACTGAATAAGGTTTAGATCTTTACGGCAGACCAGACCGGGGGCCGAATGGGGCCGATCACTGTAACTTAACACCATTATCTTTCACGTCAACGATAAATCTTTTTAACTTTGAATTCTGTTGATAAGAGCGCCTAAAATATTCTGCGAGTGTTTTGGTGGCGTTGCTTACAAATGTATAATTTTGTCCCCCCCCCCCCTTTTTTTTTTTTTTTTTTTTTTTAGGCAAAAAGAAAAAACCCGGATTGAAAATTACACCGGAAGTGTTTGAACAGCCGCAAGCCAGCGTACCCACGTAAGACCACGTTCTTTCGTAACATACTTCCCCCCCCCTATCCACAAAGGGTTAACGCTTGAGACCATAGACCTCTTCTAATGCCCTTAAGTGTGTTAAGTGTGGACCGGTCAGCGGACATGTGCGTTGGTTGCCGTGGTGACTGCTCCACATTTAGAACTTTGCTCTTTAATGGCCGCTCGATGGATACAATCCTTCAGCCGCACATACATGTGGATTCGGTGACCCCAAACCGCGCATGATCTATTCACTCGACTCGCAGACGGGATCGTTGATCTTATATCTGCGAGACAATGAGGATTCCGGTCTATTCAAACGTACAAAGAAGGGTCGGGGGATGTGTTGTCAACCTTTGTCTCTGATGAGCAGAAACCCAAATGTAAGATGTACTTATCGCTTACTATCAGGCGCAGAGATTTTTGGAGCATTTTTTTCCCTAGAGTTTACTGAGAGGGTGCAAGATAAGCGGAACCGCCTCCCAGCAGAAGTGGTAGAGGGTAATACAGTGAGGGTATTAAACATGCATGGGATATACGGCTCCTGAATCGAGACTAACGACTGACTAAGGTTTGAGTCTTTACAGCAGGAGAAACGGGGGGCCGAATGGGGCCGATCTGCTTCTGTTCCAGAAGTTGTTGTTTTTTGGGGTTTTTTTTTTAAGCGTTCCAGCTGGAATGTTGTTTAATCCTGTCGTGAATTTTAAATGTTAAACATTGAGGGCAGTTGGTGTTTGCGGAGTATAATAAAAGCTAATAATTAAACGTTGATTATAAATATATAAATAATATACAATATAATAACATATATAAAAATATAATTATAAATATATATGTAAAATATAAATAATATAAAATAAAATATATAATATAAATATATATGTAAAATAATATAAATATAAATATAATATAATCAAATAGTAATACATATAAATATATATATGTAAAATAATATAAATATATAATATAATCAAATGTATCAAATAATAATACATATAAATATATATGTAAAATAATATAAATATAATATAATCAAATAGTAATACATATAAATATATATGTAAAATAATATAATTAATAAAGCATCATTCATTGTTTGTTGGGAAAACAGTTGGCGTTTCTTGAATCTTCGTTTCGATCTTGGGTGTATAAGTTCTGCAGGAGGCTAGTAAGCGGGAGAGGCGGCTAGCGGAGGTTTTTGTTGACTGTGGATCGCAGCGGGTGGCTGTGGCCCTCGCCGTATACGAAGTGTACGAGGGGTATATGAGGTGCTGCTGACATCACGGTGGAGACGTTCCCCACGGCTTCTGCATTCCTGGAATTCCTGCTGCGGCCTGAATCGGCCGGTTCCACCGCTCACATCGGGCAGAGTCCTGCCGGCTTCCTTGTGCCTCACCGAGCGGCCGGCCAGCTTTCTCTTACCCCCCTATTTAACTAGATACCCCGTGGTCTCCAACACTGTCTCGGATTCATACAACTCAGATGCCCCACTTTGATATTAATGCAGAAACATACTTTGATTAGAACCATGTTGACCATCTAGTCCAGGGGTGTCCAGCCTTCGGCCCTCCAGCTGCTGCTCCCATACTCCTCAGCCAGCCCCTTAGCAGAAAGAGCATTATGGGAGATGTAGTCCTGCAGCAGCTGGAGGGCCGCAGGCTGGACACCCCTGATCTAGTCCCTGCGTTAAACGGCTTCTGCTGGAAGGCAGCTCTGGTATCTACTGCCCATCTGTATGGAACTTTCTTAGTCCCTCTCTATAGAAGACTTGGCGTCTTTACTTCTTTGTAGATCTACACACCCAACCCTCACGTAAGAGATCAGTGAAAAAATAACATGAAATAATAAAATAAAGATCAAACCTCACCAAAATATATCTTCTTTTGGCATTAAATATATAAAAAAACCAAAAATAAAATAAAATATATATATATCTCACGCATATTGTTTTGGGTGAGTTTTTAAAGATTCTTGTGCATTCAACACAGAGCAAAGCAAACAGAAGCCAAAGGGTTTCAAGGTCCCTCTAGCCGCGCATGTTTCTTATCTCATTGTTTGTTTACCTCCGCAGGCCGCCAAGAGATCTAGACTCCAAAGCCTGTATCCTGATTGGAGAAAAGGTACGTTTAATAACATTTGGGCTTAAAACAGCGTAAAGATCTTTATGGCTGGGATTTACAATGAGTGCAGCTCGAACTCGCTTTATATTAAAAATATTTTTAGAAAATTAGGTATTTTTTTTATATATATATATTTTTTTTAACGTTTAGCGTAAAAACCTAGAAGTTTTCGTACAAGCTGAACGTTTCATGTCCCAATGATCGGTCCGGCAATATATTAAAATACAAAATCTTGTCCTGTGAAATATCGAGTTTCGTTCCGTGCAGCGGGGGCCGGTTTGGTGCAGGCGGCATTAATCCCGCGGTTGTTTTTAACATGTTCTAAATTTACTTTCTACTTCATTAAATTGTCTTGAGTTTTCAGGCTGTACTTGAGTCCTTCGGGCCAGGAGTATATTTGGAAGCCATTTAGTCTTAATCCGAGGAAATTCTCTGTGACCTGCTGAGTTCAGGGAAGCAGTAGCCGGCCCTTAACTTTGCAGTGTTGAGGGGGCCTGAGTTGACCCCTTTGTGCCTAGAATTTGGTGGCCATCGTTTCTTGGTTAGTTCCTTCTAGAATCCCAGGAGGTGTTGTACATGTACAGACATGTCCGTTATTTAGGGAAGCTGTATAATGCTAGTAGAGAGATCTCAGGCTTGTTAGACCGGAGTTCATGGTAACCCCAAGGCACCATTAGCCATACTACCACTATTGGAATTCTAGAACCTCTGAGATGCCTTCACAAGGCAAAAGTCAAAAGCGCATCCTTCATATCTGGATCTGAGGGCTATAATATGGTCCATAAAAAGCATGAACGTTATCCATTTTCTTGGTACCCGCAGAACTTTGAGGTGAAGGCAGATGACTTGGAACCTATAGAAGAACTCGGACGAGGAGCCTATGGCGTGGTGGAGAAAATGCGCCATGTCCCCAGTGGGCAGATCATGGCTGTAAAGGTAAGGGTAAAAACAAAACCCAAGCTCCAAACAGACCACACGGTGGCGCTGTCTACATTTGAACGTCGTCTCCATATATGGAAATATTTGGAATATGTATTGATCGTTATATCGCCCCCCCCTGCAGCGTATCCGGGCGACAGTCAACACTCAGGAACAGAAGAGACTCCTTATGGATCTGGATATCTCCATGAGGACGGTGGACTGTCATTTTACGGTCACATTCTATGGAGCATTATTTAGAGAGGTATATACTACATTATTAGACACTATTCATAGCCATTCATAGCATCCCCCCCCCCCAGAATTCCTTAATCAAATGGGGGAAACAATTATTGTACTGAATATTAGTGTATATTACTTGACAGCATTAATTCTGTACCTTTTTGTATTCTTCTCTTCTAGGGCGACGTCTGGATCTGTATGGAGCTCATGGACACTTCGCTGGACAAATTCTACAAGAATGTAATAGACAAAGGCTTGACGATCCCAGAGGACATCTTGGGCAAAATAGCAGTTTCTGTAAGTGTCCGCCCCATTAGTGTTATGTGGCCGCGTCTAATGCTTCGATGGTTCATTCATATACATCAAGTAATTAGTAGATGTTAAAAGGGGAGTCCGTACTGCCTGATACTCATGTTGTGGCTATAAAATCCCTTTTTTATTAGAACGCCTGCCGTACATGTTCTCCAGCAGCTCTTAAGATGTTGAGCTTCATGGTTGTTCTACAAGAACTTAAGGGCAGGATGTTACCTTCTTTTCTCTAAATGTACCCTAAATTTGTATGGAATTTTGTTTTACGTTTATTTTTTTCTCTCTCCAATTTTGCTATTTTTCATAGATTGTCAGAGCGTTGGAACATCTGCATAGTAAATTGTCCGTGATCCACCGAGGTAAGCTTCTAGACCTTTGCTTCAATTTCTTTTTTGCGTAACCACCTTAGGGTTTGCACATAAATGTCAGCGTATTTCTTTACATCTGCGAATGCCATCCTCTGGTTCTTTTGTGCACCAGAGGGCACTTCTAATAGCTGTTCAATGGCTATTCATAAAGTAACCCATGGAGTGTCGGGGGGGGGGGGGGTTTATCTGCCTTTGCTCCGAAGGACCTCTTTGGCCTCCTCACAATTGTCCCATTTGGTGCTTGATACTGAAAATCCAGATATTGGTTTGACTTGGTTGTTTCTCTGCTTTGTTTCAGATGTGAAACCATCCAATGTGCTCATTAACAAGCAGGGCCAGGTGAAGATGTGTGATTTTGGCATCAGCGGTTACCTGGTGGACTCTGTAGCCAAAACGCTAGACGCCGGTTGCAAACCATACATGGCTGTAAGTTTACCGCGACGTCGTTAAGACCAGGAGTTGATGACCATTGTTCTAAGATATTCCGCCCTTTATTATCTCAGAACGTTTGTACCTGTTGGTCCTTTACTGCATTTTTTTTATGTCTGGATATATAATCATGTAATCTTAACCTTTTTTTCTTTTTTTTTTTTAGCCTGAGAGAATAAATCCAGATCTAAACCAGAAAGGATACAGTGTGAAATCTGATATCTGGAGCCTGGGAATTACGATGGTATGAACTTGCCTCTCTTTTCTTTTGCTCTCAGGGTTGTAAAGGTATAGTTACCTGTACTTAGGAACTCGGAGATAAGGTATGATGTACCTTTAAACAAACTTAACCCTTTGCACTTCCCAGTCATTTCGCAGCAAATGTTAATTACAGTTCCAGTAGGTGGCAGCATATTCAAAGTTACAAAAGTTGTGTTGCTACTTGAAGCTGGAGATCTCGAAGTTTTAGCCTACGCCGTTTACGCGATCTCTTCCTCAAATCGCCCCCTAGCAGTACATATTTTTCTGGTCTTCTGGGATGAGTACAGGTTGACCGATACGTGTCTGATTAGAGGACCAAGTGAGATAGCTGAGAAGTAAAAAAGGTTTGTTGAGCGGGATTCGTTCTAGAACATAAACCCCACCTTCTGCATTAGCATGATATGTTTTATGTTTATGACCCTCAACAAAGATTTTTTTAAAACCAGCAGTATCACTAAACAACCTTTAATTTGCCAAGAGGAACGTCAATGACTTTTCAGCCCGTGGCCAAAATGTCTACCTGTGTTTTTTTGTTTCCTTCAACTAAGCCACGTGGGTTTTTTCTTTGTTCTTTAACTGGATTAGCGTAATATTTCATGTTACCTATTTTTAATTTATATATTACCTCCCTTGTAATAGTTGGAGCTCGCTATCCTAAAGTTCCCTTACGATTCTTGGGGAACCCCCTTCCAGCAGCTGAAGCAGGTGGTCGAGGAGCCATCTCCACAGCTTCCCGCAGATAAGTTCTCGGCTGATTTTGTTGACTTTACCTCAAAGTGGTAAGTTTCACTGTACTGCGTGTATCTTTAAGAGACTCCCAACATTTGTAGGGTTTTAGACAGTTGCTATGTTTGTTTTTGTTTTTTTATTGTAATTATTTAAATAAAAATTAGGATTTTTATTTTTTTATTTTTTTTTAAACAAAAATCTAGAAATAAATCATTTAAAAAAACCAAACCCATATACACCCTGTTTGTTACAGTAAAGGGTGAGCAATCTGTTTACAGCCAGATAATATCAGGAAGTGTGTTTTCCACTTTCTGGAATCCCAGCGGAGGTGCCCGGTTTGAGTCAGTGCATCCCCTCACGTTTATTTATTTATTTTTTTTGTATTTTCTTATTTTATGTTTCTGGCTATGATGCAACCTGTCTTACTGTTTGTCTGTCTGGGAAGTTTTTCCTAAGATCTCTAGAGCGGAAGCAATTGCAGGAAACATCCTGACTAAAGACGGGTAAACTTATTCCCGATGAGGAGCTAATGTGTCGTCGTAACGGATGTCACACGGTCAGATGCTGGCCTCTAATTTCCCTGGTTACAAAGTAACAATTAGAAGACCTTTTCATATTTATTTTGGTATTCTTTTTAATACGCAAAGGCCGGGAGATATGCTAAAAGCGAAATATTTTGTTTTTATTTTTGTTATTTTGAGTTTAGAATTTTAGGTTTAAATTGTAAAACTGTGTAAACTGTTTTGGAAGTCGGTCTGTTTCAAACCTATGGACCCCTTCATCTGTATAATGTATGCAAGAAAGTAGAACTTTTTTGGAATCCCTAAAAGGGGGCTGTCTGCTTCATTGCTATCATCATGGATTATTTATAACGAAAATACAAATCCCCCCTCCCCCCATTTTTTAATGATTTGTTTTAGGGATATTTGGATTAAAAGTGAGAAGTTGCGTTATACCCCAGAAAAGCTTCCCTCTAAAGGGGGGCGCTATGCCAGTAATTGATATTTGAAGAACGGGGTCCGTATGATTCTCTGAATCTTTATATTTTTGTATGTTTTATTTTAGCTTGAAAAAGAATTCCAACGAGCGTCCTACTTACTCAGAGCTAATGGTAAGTATTTTAACACCAAATCTATAACGTTCTGACCCAAATCCAATGGAATGCTGGAGCTGTTCATGGAAACATTGGATTTTCACAGTAAACATAATTTATTTATTTTTTTCAACAGCAACATCCCTTCTTCACTTTGCATGAAACCAAGAACACTGACGTGGCGTCGTTTGTTAAACTCGTCCTGGGAGATTAAGCGGACGCCACACGACCTCTCTCACACCCTCCACGCGGACTTCTCCCAACAGGACACACGAGGCGGCTTCAATTGGCTGCTGTACTCCAGTGCCCGCAGCAATGCATCATGGGACTGGGAAAACTGGACTCCACATTGGCCTCCTCAACAAAGAATGGCTTTCTAGTTAATATCATACCCTAACCCCCTGTTCTGCCATAGAAGCTGCTCTTGGCAGTGTCTGAGTAACCAAAAAGGGGCAGTTGCCACCCATTTGCTGCCAGAGGGGGTTTATAATCATTTTAGTTTTGTCTGTTTCCTCTCTTTTTTTTTTTTTTTTTAGGTGCTACTGTAGTTTTTTTTTTTTTTGTTTTGTTTTTTTTTTTCCTGCACCCACTTTTTGTCATAAAAATATTTATGTTCAATA
Source organism: Sceloporus occidentalis (assembly GCA_023333645.1). Taxonomy (NCBI): domain Eukaryota; kingdom Metazoa; phylum Chordata; class Lepidosauria; order Squamata; family Phrynosomatidae; genus Sceloporus; species Sceloporus occidentalis. The sequence goes on along the minus strand of JALMGF010000182.1, from coordinate 1,537,102 downwards.
TTTTAACTAGGTTCTGTTTTTTATGAGAGGACGTATGTGTGACGTGGTAGGAGAATGGTCGTAAATATTTATAGGATTTTGCTGGTGAAAGGGTGAAAACATATTATATATTTCCCCCCCCCCCCCATGTAAACTATTTAAATTTTGTTCCCCTTAAATGATTCAGGATTTTCTGTGTGAAGGATTTTTTTTCTCCCCCCCCACCTCCCATTTTTTTTTAACACCATGTAGCGCTATATATAGTAGATTATGTTTTTATAAAGAGGGATGAATTTGATGATTATCAAATATGGTCTTACCGCATTTACCCCATGGGGAATCTTATTCTGGAAACATGAACTTGCAGTTTGCAATTTTATTTTTATTCCTCCCATAATGCGCTAAAAAAGCATGTTGCTGCGTGGGAAATATTAAATACCGTGTTAATAGGCAGAACGCAGGAATCTTAAAACCTAGCACCAAAATTCCCGATAATAGAACACTGCTGTATTTTTACTTGTTTGGTATTATAAGGGCTCATCCTAATTTTACTCTTTTTATCAACCAAAGGTATTTCTGCCCCCTATTTTCTAACTTTGTCTCTTTTTTCTTTTATATATCTATATATATCTTTTAGGCTACAGCTGTATTTTTTTTTTTTTTTTGAAAAAGGATGTTTTCGTTACTATACACGAAAAGAGTAGGTTAGTCAACAGTTATCCACCAACAAGTGGGGGGAAGCTTATGGGTTGGCTCCCTTCTGGTTTAACAACGGCATTTTCTCAATTCTAATTAGTATTTTTCATTTGTAACTCTGATTTTTTTTTTCTTCTTCTTCCTTTTTGGTACCAGAGAGGCCTGCATATCATTGCAAATGTTTGGGTCATGGTATCCATGGCACATAGCAATGATCTGTATTCCTAAGAAGCAAATAGAAATTTGTATGTCCTCTTGTATGGCTTTTAAAAATAAAAAAAGAAAAGAAAAAAAATCTGCAGGGTTATAGAACGGAGTGTGTCCTTACTGAGCAGAACACCGGGGAATATATAGCTGTTTTATTTCCAATCAAATGAAAATGTCTTGCATATCAATTATATATTTTAATGTCAAACCGTCTCTGTGTTTTTCCTTGTTTCTAATGTTATTTTTCCTTAATACGGGACATTTTCTTCTAGATGCTTAAAGTGGACTGTTAAAATAGCATGTCTGATTTACAAAAATGCCAAAATGTTATTTTCTTCTTATTGTCTTATATAGTGCTACCTGTTCCTGCAGTCCATACAGTCAAAGAATCTGACAAAACTAGAACTGACAGACCAACTACATTGGGGAAAGACTTAGAATAGTATTAAACAGTGTTTAAAAAATGTTTAAATGAGTGCGTGTGTATGGATGTGTGTATGTGTCATATATGTGTATATATATATAAAATATATATATATATATCACTGGCCACTTTATTAGGTACACCTTGCTAGTACCGGATGGGACCCCCTTTTGCCTTCAGAACTACCTTCATGGTTGGTGGCATACTTTTAACAAGGTGCTGGAAACATTCAATTGGTACTAAGGGGCCCAAAGTGTGCCAAGAAAATGTCCCTCACGCCATTACACCAACACCACCATCAGCCTGAACCATTGATGCAAGGCAGGATGGATCCATGCTTTCGTGTTTATGCTGAAGTCTGACCCGGCCATCTCAACGTCACAGTTGGAATTGACTCATCAGACCAGGCAACGTTCTTCCATTGTGCAATTTTGATGATTCTGAGCGAATTATAGCCTTAGTTTCCTGTTCTTAGCTGAAAGGAGCAGCACCTGATATGATCTTCTGCTGCTGTAGCCCATCTGCTACAAGGTTCAACATGTGTGTTCAGAGAGGGTATTCTGCATACCTTGGTTGTAACAAGTGGTTATTCGGGTCACTGTTGCCTTTCTGTCATCTCAAATCAGTCTGCTCGTTCTCTGACCGATGGCTAGTGAGTCACTTTTACGGACCGTTCTCTGTAAACCCTAGAGATGGTTGTGCGTGAACACCCCAGTAGATCAGCAGTTTCTGAAGTCCTCAGACCAGCCCATGCAGCACCAACAACCAACATGCCATTTTAAAAGACACTAATTGGTTGATAAGCTATTACATTACATTTATTTATAAAGTGCCGGAAGATTCCGCAGCACTGTTACAGTCAGTAGAACAATTTCACATACAAAAACACAAACAATAACAAACTGGTGCAAAGGAGAAGAGGGCCCTGCTCTTGCGAGCTTACAATCTAGCCGGTTTATTTTAACAAGCAATTGAGCGGGTGTGCCTAATAAAGTGACCAATGAAATCATATATAATAAATCATATATATTATCAATCATATAAAATATATTATAAATCATATATATCAATTGTACATCATATAATATAAATCATATATATTATAAATCATATATATCATAAATTATATCATAATAGATATTATAAATCATATATTGTATTATAGATCACATATTAGATATATAATAAATCATTATAAATCATATAATATAAATCAAAATATATTATAAATCATAATATACATCATAAATATTATAAATCATATAATTAATCATATATATTATAACTCATCATATCTGATATACATTATAAATCATAATTTATCATAAATCATATCATATATATCATATATTATAAATCATAAAATATATATTATAAATCATATCATATATATTATAAATCATATATAATATATATTATAAGTCATATGTATTGTAAATCATATCATATGTCACAAATCATATCATATATATAATAAATCATAATATATATTATGAATCATATCATATATATATATTATAACTCATATATATTATAAACCATTTATATTATAAATCATATATCATATCATAAATCATATCATATATATATCATAACTCATATCATAATATATATATTATAAATCATATATATATTATGATTTATGATATATATATATGATTTATATTATATATATCAAATCATATATGATATATATATATAAATCATATATTGTATTATACATCATATAAAACATATTATAAATTATATCATATAATATATATCATAAAGCATATCATATAATATATTATAAATCATATAATATAATTAATCATCTATATTATAACTCATCATATCTCATATATATTATAAGTCATATTATATATATTATAAGTCATATATTATATATGATTTATAATATATTATATTATAAATCATATCATATATCATATAACTCATATCAAATATATATTATAAATCATATCAAATATATATTATAAATCATATCATATATATTATAAATCATAAATAATATATATTATAAGTCATATGTATTGTAAATCATATCATATATGTCACAAATCATATCATATATATAATAAATCATATATATATTATAACTCATATCATATATATATTATAAACCATTTATATTATAAATCATATCATATATATATATATATCATAACTCATATCATATTATATATATGTGATTTATAATATATATATTATAAATCATATCATATTATATATATTATAAATCATATAATATATTATAAATCATATATATATATATCATAAACCATATTATATATATCATAAATCATATCATTATATATATATATAAATCCTATCATATTGTATTATACATCATATCATAACACATTATAAATTATCATATAATATATATCATAAATCATATAATATAATATATTATAAATCATATATATATCATAAATCATATCATATAATAAATATATTATAAATCATATCATATTGTTTTATAAATCACATTATATTATATATATTTTAAATCATATATAATAAATCATATTATAAATCATATAATATAATATATACTAGAAATCCTATCATATATATCATAAATCATATCATATAATATATTAATATATATCATAACTCATCTCATATATATATATATTTATATATATATCATAACTCATATCATTATAAATATTATAAATCATTATATATATTATAAATCATATAAATATATATCATAAATCATATATTGTAAAATACATCATATCATATATATACTAGAAATCATATCATATTCTATATATCATATATATATATATATGATTTATCATATATATATATATATCTATCTATCTATCATACATCATATAATATATATTATAAATCATAAAATATAATTCATCATATATATTATAACTCATATCATATCATATATATATACACTATAACTCATATCATATCATATGTATTATAACTCATATAATTTCATATATATATAATATGATATATATTAAAAATCATAATATAATAATTATATCATAAATCATAACGTATAATATATGTCATCATATATATTATAAATCATAAAATATATATTATAAATCATATCATGTTTTATATATATATATATATATATATATATATATATATATATATTATATATCATATCATATATATATTATAACTTATATTATATATTATAATTCATCACATATATTATAACTCATATCATTTATATATTATAACTCATATCATATATATATATATTATAAATCATATATATTATAAATCATATCATAAATCATATAATATAATATATTATAAATCATATATATTATAAATGATATAATTTATATCATAAATCATATCATATATATCATATATATTATAAATCATATAAAATATATATATTATAAATCATATTATATAATAATAATAAAATATATATTATAAGTCATATGTATTGTGAATCATATCATATATATTACATGCTATGATTTACTATATATATATATATTATAAATCATATATATTATATATGATATGATATAATTTATATTGTAAATCATATCATATATATTATAAATCATAATTTATATCATAAATCATATCATATCATATATATTATAAATCTCATATCATATATATCATAAAATCATATGATATATATCATAAATCATATGATATATATTATAAATCATATCATATATATTATAAACCATATATATTATAAATCATATCATAAATCATATGATATATATTATAAATCATATAAAATATATATTATAAATCATATGATATATATTATAATATATATTATATAATATGATTTATAAGTCATATGTATTGTAAATCATATCATATATATTACATGATATGACTTACTATATATATTATATTATAAATCATATATATTATAAATTATATAATATATATTATAAATCATAATTTATATCATAAATCATATAATTTCATATATATTACAAATCTCATATCATATATATCATAAATCATATCATATATCATACATCATATAATATATATAATAAATCATATCATATTGTATTATTAATCACATTATATTATATATATATATTATAAATCATATATAATAAATCATATTATAAATCATATAATATATTATAAATCATATTAAATATATTATAAATCATATCATATAATATATATTATAAATCATATGATATATATATATATATATATATATATATCGTAAATCATATCATATATATCATACATCATATAATATATATTATACATCATATAATTCATCATATATAACTCATCATATCTAATATATATATATATATATATATATTATAAACCATATATATTATAAAGCATAATTTATATCATAAATCATATTGTATAATATATAGGCCATCATATATATTATAAATAATAAAATATTTATTATAAATCATATCATATAAAATATATTATAAGCCATATATATTATAAATCATATCATATCATATATATCATAAATCATATCATATCATATATATAATAAAGCATATAATATATATATTATAAATCATATATATATATTATAACTCATACCATATCATATATATTATAAACCATATATGTTATAAATCATGTATCATATCATAAATCATATAATATAATATATATCATAAATCATATCATATATATCATAAATCATATATATATATATATATATAATAAATCATATGTTATATATATTATAAATCATATCATATTATATATATTATAAATCATATAATATATTATAAACACGTATATATATATTTTAAATCATATCATATATATCATAAATCATATCATATGATATATATATTATAAATCATATCATATTGTATTATAAATCATATATAATAAATCATATTATAGTATAAATCATATCATATATTATCAATCATAAAACATATTATAAATCATATAATATAATTCATGACATATATTATAACTCATATCATATATATATTATAAACCATATATATTATAAATCATATAATTTCATATATATATATCATATATATTATAAATCATAAATCCTATCGTATCATAAATATTAAAAATCATATAATATTGTATTATAAATCACATTATATTATATATATTATAAATCATATATAATAAATCGTATTATAAATCATATAAAATATATTATAAATCATATTATATATATATATCATACATCATATCATATCATATATATATATCATACATTACATAATATATATTATAAGTCATATAATACTATAATTCATCATATATATTACAACTCATCATATCTCATATATATATATATATATTTTATAACTCATATCATATTATATATATTATAACTCATATCATATATATTATAAATCATATCATATATATCATATATATTATAAATCATATAAAATATATATTATAAATTATATATATTATAAATCATATCATATATATTATAAATCAATTTATATCATAAATCATATCATATATATTATAAATCTCATATCATATATATATCATAAATCATATCATAATATATATATTATAAATCATATCATATTATAAATCATATAATATATTATAAATCATATAAAATATATTATAAATCATATCATATAATATATATCATAAATCATATCATGTCATATATCATAAATCATATCATACATCATATAATATATTTTATAAATCATATAATATAATTCATCATATATATTATAACTCATATCATATGATATATATATTATAAATCATATCATATTGTATTATAAATCATATATATAGATATATTATAAGTCATATCATATATATTATAAACCATATATATTATAAATCATATAATTTCATATATATATATATAATATCATATATATTATAAATCATAATTTATATCATAAATCCTATCGTATCATATATATTATAAATCATATCATATAATATATATTATAAATCATATCATATTGTATTATAAATCATATATATAGATATATTATAAGTCATATCATATATATTATAAACCATATATATTATAAATCATATAATTTCATATATATATATATAATATCATATATATTATAAATCATAATTTATATCATAAATCCTATCGTATCATATATATTATAAATCATATCATATAATATATATTATAAATCATATCATATTGTATTATAAATCATATTATATTATATATATTAAAAATCATATATAATAAATCGTATTATAAATCATATAATATATTATAAATCATATAATATATTATAAATCATATAACATTTATTATAAATCATATCATAATATATATTATAAATCATATTATATATATATATCATACATCATATCATATAAATACATATATCATACATCATATAATATATATTATAAATCATATAATATTATAATTCATCATATATATTACAATATAGTCCAAAAATAGTTACCGGCACTCCCGGGACTTTCCAAATAACCACACAAAGAACTTCGGTTTTCAAGTCAACGTTTCAGTCTTGTTTATTTCAGACTTTCATCAGGACATCATTTTGGACTTATATATATATATATATATATATATATATAATAACTCATATCATATATATATTATAACTCGTATCATATATATCATAAATCATATCATATCATATATATATAATATATATTATAAATCATATAAAATATATATTATAAATCATATATACTATAAATCATATCATATATACTATAAATCAATTTGTATCATAAATCATATAATATATATTATAAATCTCATATCATATATATTATAAATCATATCATAAATCATATCATGTAAATTATAAATCATAATTTATCATATTTATCATATAATATATTATAAATGATATATAATATATACTATTAACATACATCATATAAATCATATCATATATATATATATCATACATCATATAATATATATTATAAATCATATAATATAATTCATCATAAATATTATAACTAATATATATATATATATATATATATATATGATATGATATTATAACTCATATCATATATATTATAAACCATATTATAAATCATATAATTTCATATATATATATATATAATATCACATATATTATAAATCATAATTTATATCATAAATCCTATCGTATCATATATATTATAAATCTCATATCATATATATTATAAATCATATCAAATATATCACAAAATCATATCATATATATCATAAATCATATCACATATATACATTATAAATCATATTATAAATCATATCATATAAATTATAAATCAAAATTTATATCATACATCATATGTATAATAGATAGGTAATCATAGATATTATAAATCATAAAATAGATATTATAAATCATAAAATATTACATATATATATAATAACTCATATCATATCATATATATTATAACTCATATCATATATATATATATATAATAAACCATATATATTATAAATCATATCATAAATCATATCATATCATATATATCATATATATTATAAACCATATATATTATAAATCATATCATATATATTATAAATCATAAAATATAATATATATCATAAATCATATAATATAATATATATATCATAAATCATATCATATATATCATAAATCATATCATATTATATATATTATAAATCATATAATGTAATATATATCATAAATCATATATCATATAATATATATCATAAATCATATCATATATAATACAATATATGATTTATAATATATATATTATATCATATTATATATATTATAAATCATATTACAAATCATCATATAATATAAATCATATAAAATATATTATAAATCATATCATATAATATATATTATAAATCATATCATATATATATATATCATACATCATATAATATATATTATAAATCATATCATATAATATATATTATAAATCATATCATATCATATATATTATAAATCATATCATATCATATTTATTATAAATCATATCATATATATTATAAATCATAATTTATATAATAAATCATATCGTATCATATATATTATAAACCATATATAAAAAATCTCATATCATAGATATTATAAATCATATCATATATATTATAAACCATATATATATTATAAATCTTATCATAAATCATATGATATATATATTAAATCATAATTTATATAATAAATCATATCATATAATATATATTATAAGTCATATATATTATAAATCATATCATATCATATATATCATAAATCATATCATACATATATATCATAAGTCATATGATGTATATTATAAATCATAATTTATATCATAAATCATATCATATAACATATTATAAGTCATATATATTATAAATCATATCATATCATATATATATCATAAATCATATCATATATATATCATAAATCATATAAAATATAAATCATATCATATAGTATATATCATAAATCATATCATATAATATATACTATAAATCATATCATAGATATCATATATCATATCATAGATATCATAAATCATATATAAATATATATATATATTATAAATCATATCATATTATATTATATATCATATCATAATATGATATATCATATTATATGATATATCATCTCATATATTATAAATCAAATAAAATATATTATAAATCATATAATATATGTATCAGAAATCATATAATATATATTATAAATCATATTATATATATTATAAATCATATAAAATATATCATAAATCATATCATATATATATTATAAATCCTATCATATTGTATTACAAATCATATCATATAATATATATTATAAATCAAATCAAATATTATATATTATAAATCATATCATATATATATCATACATCATATAATATTTATTATAAATCATATCATATAATATATATATTATAAATTATATCATATTGTACTATAAATCATATCATACTATATATATTATAAATCATATATAATAAATCATATTATATTATAAATCATATAAAATATTTTATAAATCATATATATATCATAAATCATATAATATATATCATAAATCATATAATATATACTATTAACATATATCATATATATATATCATAGATCATATAATATATATTATAAATCATATAATATAATTCATCATAAATATTATAACTCATATCATATATATATATATATATGTATTATAAACCATATTATAAATTATATAATTTCATATATATATAATATAATATATATTATAAATCATAATTTATATCATAAATCTTATCGGATCATATATATTATAAATCTCATATCATATATATTATAAATCATATCAAATATATCACAAAATCATATCATATATATCATAAATCATATCACATATATTATAAATCATCATATATATCAGAAACGATATACATTATAAATCATATCATAAATCATATCATATAAATTATAAATCAAAATGTATATCATAAATCATATGTATAATATATAGGTAATCATAGATATTATAAATCATAAAATATTATATATATATATATATATATATATAATAACTCATATCATATCATATATATATTATAAACCATATATATTATTAATCATATCATAAATCATATCATATCATATATATCATATATATTATAAATCATATCATATTATATATATTATAAATCATATATAATAAATCATATAATTATAAATCATATAAAATATATTATAAATCATAAAATATAATATATATCATAAAACTTATAATATAATATATATATTATAAATCATATCATATATATATTATAAATCATATAATATATCATAAATCATATCATATTATATATATATATATTATAAATCATAAAATATATTATAAATCATATAATGTAATATATATCATAAATCATATATCATGTAATATATGTTATAAATCATATTATATGTATATATTATAAATCATATAATACATATCATAAATCATATCATATAATATATATATTATAAATCATATTGTATTATATATCATATTATATATATTATAAATCATATTATATATATTATAAATCATCATATAATATCAATTATATAAAATATATTATAAATCATATCATATAAAATATATTATAAATCATATCATATATATGTTATACATCATATAATATATATTATAAATCATATCATATCATATATATTAAAAATCATATCATATATATTATAAATCATAATTTATATCATAAATCATATTGTATCATATATATTATAAATCGCATATGATAGATATTATAAATCATATCATATATAAATTATAAACCATATATATATTATAAATCATAATGTATATCATAAATCATATCATATAATATATATTATAAGTCATATATATTATAAATCATATCATATATATATATATCATAAATCATATAAAATATATTATAAATCATATCATATAGTATATATCATAAATCATATATAATATATACTATAAATCATATCATAGATATCATAAATCATATATAAATATATATATATATATCATAAATCATAATATGATATGATTTATAATATATATATATATAATAAATCATATCATATTATAAATCATATCATATATTATAAATCAAATAAAATATATTAGAAATCATATAATATATATATCAGAAATCATATCATTTCATACATCATATAATATATATTATAAATCCTATCATATCATATATATATTATAAATCCTATCATATTGTATCACATATCATATAAAATATTTAATAAATCATATATATATATATCATAAATCATATACTATATATCATAAATCATTTCATATAATATATACTATTAACATATATCATATATATATATATATATCATACATCAAATATATATTTATATATCTATCATACATCATATAATATAATTCATCATAAATATTACAACTCACCTCATATCATATATATATATATATTATAACTCATATCATATATATTATAAACCATATTATAAATCATATATATATAATATATATCATATTATATTATAAATCATATCATATATTATAAATCAAATAAAATATATTATAAATCATAATATATATATCAGAAATCATATCATTTCATACATCACATAATATATATTATAAATCGTATCATATTAAATATATTATAAATCATATAAAATATATCATAAATCATATCATATATTTATTATAAATCCTATCATATTGTATTACATATCATATAATATATATTATAAATCAAATCATATATTATATATATGATATGATATGATTTATAATATATATCATACATCATATAATATTTATTATAAATCATATCATATAATATATATAGATTATAAATCATATCATATTGTACTATAAATCATATCATACTATATATATTATAAATCATATATAATAAATCATATCATATATTATAAATCATCTAAAATATTTTATAAATCATATATATATATATATATATCATAAATCATATAATATATATCATAAATCATATCATATAATATATACTATTAACATATATCATATATACATATCATACATATATATATATATATATATCTATATGATGTATGATATATATATATATATATCATACATCATATAATATATATTATAAATCATATAATATAATTCATCATAAATATTATAACTCATATATATATATATATATATATATTATAACTCATATCATATATATTATAAACCATATTATAAATCATATAATTTCATATATATACATATATATATATATATATATAACATCATATATATTATAAATCATAATTTATATCATAAATCCTATCGTATCATATATATTATATCACAAAATCATATCATATATATCATAAATCATATCACATATATTATAAATCATATCATATATATCAGAAACCATATACATTATAAATCATATCATAAATCATATCATATAAATTATAAATCAAAATTTATATCATAAATCATATGTATAATATATGGGTAATCATAGATATTATAAATCATAACATATATATTATAAATCATAAAATATTACATATATATATAATAACTCATATCATATCATATATATTATAACTCATATCATATCATATATATATATTATAAACCATATATATTATAAATCATATCATAAATCATATCATATATATATTATAAATCATATCATATTGTATTATAAATCATATTTTATATATTATAAATCATATATAATAAATCATTATTATAAATCATATAAAATATATTATAAATCATAAATCATATAATATAATATATATATTATAAATCATATCATATATAAATTATAAATCATATAATATATCATAAATCATATCATATTATATATATATATATTATAAATCATAAAATATATTATAAATCATATAATGTAATATATATCATAAATCATATATCATAATATATATGATAAATCATATTATATATATATATATTATAAATCATATAATATATATCATAAATCTTATCATATAATATATATATTATAAATCATATCATATTGTATTATATATCATATTATATATATTATAAATCATATTATATTACAAATCATCATATAATATAAATCATATAAAATATATTATAAATCATATCATATAATATATAATATAAATCATATCATATATATATCATACATCATATAATATATATTATAAATCATATCACATAATATACATTATAAATCATATCATATAATATATATTATAAATCATATCATATATATGGTATACATCATATAATATTTATTATAAATCATATCATATCATATATATTATAAATCATATCATATATATTATGAATCATAATTTATATCATAAATCATATCGTATCATATATATTATAAATCTCATATCATAGATATTATAAATCATATCATATATATTATAAACCATATATATAATATAAATAATATCATAAATCATATGATATATATTATAAATCATAATTTATATCATAAATCATATCATATAATATATATTATAAGTCATATATATTATAAATCATATCATATAATATATATCATAAATCATATCATATATATATCATAAATCATATAAAATATATTATAAATCATATCATATAGTACATATCATAAATCATATCATATAATATATACTATAAATAATATAGATATCATAAATCATATCTTAGATATCATAAATCATATATAAATATACATATATATGTATTAGAAATCATAATATGATATGATTTATAATATATATATATATTATAAATAAAATAAAATATTATAAATCATATAATATATATATCATATAATATATATTATAAATCATATCATATTATATATATTATAAATCATAAAATATATCATAAATCATATCATATATTATATATTATAAATCATATCATATCATACATATATCATGCATCATATAATATTTATTATAAATCATATCATATAATTTATATACACATTATAAATCATATCATATTGTACTATAAATCATATCATACTATATATATTATAGATCATATATAATAAATCATATTATATTATAAATCATATCATATATTATAAATCATATAAAATATTTTATAAATCATATATATATATAAAATACATCATATAATATATATCATAAATCATATCATATTATAAATCATATCATATTATATATATATTATAATTCATATATAACAAATCATATATTATAAATTATATATAATATATTATATATCATATTATATATATTAAAAATCATATCATCATATATATCATAAATTAGATCATATCATATCATATATATATTTTATATATCATATAATACATATTATAAATCATATAATATAATATATTATAAATCATATCATATAATATATTGTAAATCATATATTATAAATCATATAATATATATTATAAATCATATCATATAATATAAATCAGAATATATTATATATTATAAATCATATATAATAAATCATATTATATTATAAATCATATCATATATTATAAATCATATAATATATATTATAAATCATATATAATATAAATCATAATATATATTATAAATCATATAATATTATAATTTATCATATATATTATAACTCATATCATATCTATAAAAATTTTAACTCATATCATATATATTATAAATATCATTTTATATATGATATAAGTTGTAATATATACGATATAAGTTATATCATATATTATAAATCATATCATATATATTATAAATCATATATATATATTATAAATCCTATCATATATAGTATAACTGATATCATATATATTATAACTCATATAATATAATATATATAATAAATCATATAATATATTATAAATCCTATCATATATATCATAAATCATATATCATAAATCATATCATATATATATCATAAATCATATAAAATATATTATAAATCATATCATATAGTATATATCATAAACCATATCATATAATATATACCATAAATCATATCATGGATATCATAAATCATATCATACATATATATATATATATATATATATATATATATATGTATTATAAATCATATCATATTATATTATAAATCATATAATTGTAACATAGTAACATAGTTCATAAGGTTGAAAAAAATACCAAAGTCCATCAAGTTCAACCTATATAATCATATATTATGAATCAAATAAAATATATTATAAATCAAATAAAATATATCATAAATCATATCATTTAATACATCATATAATATATATTATATATCATATCATATTATATATATTATAAATCATATAAAATATATCATAAATCATATCATATATTATAAATCATATAATATTGTATTACAAATTATATCATATATATTATAAATCATATCATTTTATATATATTATAACTCATATCATATATATTACAACTCATATCATATCATATTATATGTATATATCATATATATTGCACATCATCATATCATATATATTATAAATCCTTTCATATATAGTATAACTGATATCATATATATTATAACTCATATCATGTAATATATATTATAACTCATATCATATAATATATTATAAATCATATCATAAAAATCATAATATATTATATATTATAAATCATATATAATAAATCATATTATATTATAAATCATATCATATTGTATTATAAATCATAAATCATAATTTATAATATAAATCATATATAATATAAATCATAAGATATATTATAAATCATATAATATTATATTTCATCATATATATTATAACTCATATCATATCTATATATATTATAACTCATATCATATATATTATAAATCATATCATTTTATATATATTATAACTCATATCATATCTATATATATTATAACTCATATCATATATATTATAAATCATATCATTTTATATATATTATAACTCATATCATATATATTACAACTCATATTATATCATATATTATAAATCATATCATATATATTATGAATCCTATCATATGAAGTATAACTGATATTATATATATTATATCTCATATCATATAATATATATCATAAATCATATAATATATATTATAAATCATATCATATATTATAAATCATATCATATAATATATTATAAATCATATCATATAATATATTATAAATCATATCATATAATATAAATCATAATATATTATATATATAGTATAAATCATATTATATTATAAATCATATCATATTTTAAATCATATAATATATATTATAAATCATAACATATATATTATAAATCATAACATATAATATAAATCTAATATATATTGTAAATCATATATAATATAAACCATAATATATATTATAAATCATATCATATAATATTTTTTATAAATTATATGATATGATTTATAATATATAACATAAATCATATATTATTATAAGTCATCATATTATAAATCATATCATGTAATTTATATCATAACTCATATCATATAAGATATATTATAAATCAGATCATATAAGATATATTATAAATCATATCATACAATGTAAATCATAATATATATTATAAAACATACCATATAATATAAATCATAATATATATTATAAATCATATCATATGATATAAATCATAATATATATTATAAATCATATATAATATAAATCATCATATATACAAAAAACTCATATCATATATATTATAAATTATCATATACATTAAAACTCATATAATATATATTATAAATCATCATATATATATATTATAACTCATATAATATATATTATAAATCATCATATATAGTATAAATCATAGTATATAATTTATATCATAACTCATATCATATAAGATATATTATAAATCATATCATATAAGATATATTATAAATCATATCATATAAGATATATTATAAATCATATCATATAATGTAAATCATAATATATATTATAAATCATACTATATATTATAAATCATATCATATGATATAAATCATAATATATAGTATAAATCATATATAATATAAATCATCATATATATTAAAACTCATATAATATATATTATAAATTATCATATATATTAAAACTCATATAATATATATTATAAATCATATCATATAATATATCATGAATCATATCATATTATATTATAAACCATATCGTATAATATATATGTCATATATATTATATATCATATCATATAATTTATATCATAACTCATATCATATCATATATATTATAAATCATATAATATATATTATAAATCAAATCATATAATTTATATCATAAATAATATAATATATATTATAAATCATATCACATAATATATTATAAATCATATCACATAATATATTATAAATCATATAATATAATGTATTATAAATCTGATTTATAATATATAACATAAATCATATTATATTATATTGTAAATCATGTCGTATAATATATATCATAAGTCATCATATATATTATAAATCATATCATATAATTTATATCATAACTCATATCATATAAGGTATATTATAAATCATATCATATAAGATATATTATAAATCATATCATGTAATGTAAATCATAATATTATAAATCATACCATATAATATAAATCATAATATATATCATAAATCATATCATATGATATAAATCATAATATATATTATAAATCATCATATATTAAAACTCATATATATTATAAATTATCATATATATTAAAACTCATAATATATATTATAAATCATCATATATATAGTATAACTCATAATATATATTATAAATCATCATATATAGTATAAATCATAGTATATAATTTATATCATAACTCATATCATATAAGATATATTATAAATCATATCATATAAGATATATTATAAATCATATCATATAATGTAAATCATAACATGTATTATAAATCATACCATATAATATAAATCATAATTTATATTATAAATCATATCATATGATATAAATCATAATATATATTATAAATCATATATAATATAAATCATCATATATATTAAAACTCATAATATATATTATAAACTATCATATATATTAAAATTCATATAATATATATTATAAATCATCATATATAGTATAAATCATATTATATATAAATATATGATATGAGATATTATATATATTATAACTTATATCATATATAGTATAACTCATATCATATAATATATATTAAAACTCATATCATATAATATATAATAACTAATATCATATATATTTTAACTCATATTAATATATATTATAACTCATATAATATATATTATAACTCATATAATATATATTATAAGACATATATTATATTATAAATCATATCATATGTATGATAAATTATTATATATATTATAACTCATATCATATCATATATATTAGAAATCATATCATATATAACTCATCATATCATATATATTATAACTCATATCATATCATATATATAACTCATATCATATCATATATATAACTCATATCATATATATTATAACTCATATCATATCATATATATATTATATATAAATAAAAATATATTATATATAAATTATAAATAATATCATATCACATATATTATAACATGTCATATAATATATATTATAACTCATACCATATAATATATTATAACTCACATTGTATAATATATATTATAAATCATCATATATATTATAAATTATATCATATAATTTAAATCATAAATCATATATATATGTCATAAATAATATCATATATATTATAAATTATCATATATATTAAAACTCATATAATATATATTATAAATCATCATAAATATTATAACTCATATAATATAATTTATAAAACATATGATATATATTATAAATCATATAATTTATATCATAAATCATAATATAAATATATAATATAAATCACACTATATATTATAAATCATAATATATAATATAAATCATATATAATATAAAACATTTATAATATATATTATTACTCATATCATATCATATATATTATAAATCATAGCATATATATTATAAATCATCATATATATTATAACTCATATCATATATAACTCACATCATATATATTATAACTAATATCATATATATTATAACTCATATCATATCATATATATTATAAATCATATAATTTAATATATTATAAATAATATCATATCACATATATTATAACTCATGTCATATAATATATTATAACTCACATTGTATAATATATAATATAAGTCATCATATATATTATAAATCATATCATATAATTTAAATCATAAATCATATCATATATATGTCATAAATCATATCATATATATTATAAATTATAATTGATATAAATCATATTGTATAATATATATTATAACTCATCATATATATTATAAATTATATCATATAATTTATATCATAAATATCATATAATGTATATTATAAATCATAACATAAAATATATAGTATAAATCATATATAATAAATAATATATTTTAAATCATATCATATCATATTATATTATAAATCATATATAATAAATCATATCATATCATATAATATATAAATCGTATCGTATAATATATTATATAAGTCATCATATATATTGTAAATAATATCATATAATATATTATAAATCATATTTATTCTAAATGATAGCATATCATATATATTCTAAATCATATTATAAATTATATTCTAAATCATATTGTATAATATATATATTCTAAATCATATCATATATATTCTAAATCATATAATAATATATATTATAAATCATATATAATAAATCATATCATATTATAAATCATATATAATAAATCATATTATAAGTCATCATATATGTTGTAAATTATATAACATAATATAGATTATGTCATCATATATATTGTAAATCATATCATAGAATATATATTAAAAATCATATTATAAATCATTTCATATATATCATAAATTATAGCATATAATATATATTATAAATTATATCATATAATATATATATATTTGAAATCATATCATATCATATATATATTATAAATCATATATAATAATTCATATCATATTATAAATCATATCATATAATATATATACTATAAAGCATATCAAATATATTATAAATCATATAATTTATATCATTAATCATATGAAATATATTATAAATCATACCGTATAATATATATTATACATCATATAATAAATATTATAAATTATAATATATATTATAAAGCATATTATATAATATAAATCATATATAATATAAATCATATACTGGTGGTGGCCGCTGCGGAATGGAGGAGGGTGTCTTCCCTTCTTCATGGTGGCTGCAGCTTGAACAGTTGTGGAGCGGATGGAGGTCTTCATCTTTTCCGTGTAGGCTGCGGCTGAGGCGGTCCTGGAGTGGAGGCGGTCCTCTGAGAATATATTAACAATTCAATATAATATTTTCCTAATATATTTTCCAATTTATTAAATATAATGTAATATATTTACCAATATATTAACCAATAAAATATAATATATTTCCAATATAATATAATGTATTCCTAAATTATTTACTAATATTTTTACTCATATAATGTAAGATATTTTCCAATATATTAACCAATATAATAAAATCCTAATGTATTTACTAATATATTAAATAATACAATGTAATATGTTTACCAATATATTAACCAATATAATATATTCAGAATTAAATATAATATATATCCCAATATAGTTACCAATTAAATAACCAATATAATATATGTTCCCAATTGTGTATCATATATTCCTAATATATTTGCCAATATAAAGTAATATATTTCAAATATAATATATTTACTAATATATTAAGTAATGTAATATATTTGTCAATATATTAACCAATCTAATATAATATAATCTGAATATAATGTAATATATTCCTAATATATTTACTAATCTTTTAACTAATAAAATTTAATATATTTACAAATATATTAAGCAATATAATATATTCCCAATTTAATATGATATATTATTGATATATTTACCAATATTATAACCAATATAATGTAATATATTTCCAATATAGTGTAATATAGTCCCAATATATTTACTAATATGTTATATATTGTAATGTAATATATTTCCAATATGATATATTTCTACTATATTTACTAATATTTTATCTAATATAATATAATTTATTCCCAATATAATATAAAATAATATATTCCTAATATATTAACTAATACATTAAATTATATAATGTAATATATTTACCAGTATATTAACTAATATAATATAATATATTCTCAATATAGTTACTAATATGTTAAATAATATAATGTAATATATTTACCAATATATTAACCAATATAGCATTAAATATCCCCAATATAGTATAATATTTTCCCAATAGAGTTACTAATATATTAAATAATATAATGTAATATATTTACCAATATAATATATCCCCAATATAATATAATATATTCCTAATATATTTACTAATATTTCAACTAATATAATGTAATAGATTTACCAATTTAATATATATTTACTAACATTTTATCTAAAATAATATATTTACCAATATAATATTATATTCCTAATTTAATATAATATATTCGCAAATTTTTTAACTAATATAATATATTTACCTATATATTAACCAATACAATATATTACCAATTTAATATAATATATTTACCAATATATAACAGTATAATGTAATATATTCCAAATATAATATAATATATTATATTATATTATAATATAATATATTCCTAATATATTGACTAATATTTTAACTAATATATTTACCAATATAATATAATACATAACCAATATAATATATTCCTAATATATTTACTAATATATTAAATAGCAATATGTTTACCAATATATTGACCAATACAATATAATATATTCCCAATATAACATAATATATTTCCAATTATATTTACCAATAAATGAACCCATATATCATAATATATGCCCAATGTGATATAATACATTCCTAATATATTTAGCAATATATGAACCAATATAATAAAATATATTTAGAATTTAATATAATATATGTCCTAATTACCAATAAATTAACCAATATAATATAATATATTCCTAATATAATATATTTAGCAATATATTATCCAGTATAACATAATATTTAAAATATAATATACAACTAATTTGTTTACCAATATTTTAACTGATAATATATTCCTAATTTAATATAATATATTCCTAATATATTTACTATTTTTTTAACTAATATATTTACCTATATATATAAACCAATATGATATATTAGCAGTTTAATATAATATACTTCCTAATATATTTACCAATATATTAACCAGTATAATATAATATATTCCTAATATATTTATTAATATATTAAATAATTGTCAGGGACTGGGTCCATAAAGATGACTGTAATGACCCAGAGCGCCCAAAGATGGTGTTCAGGAGTTATTGTACAGTAGCGGAGTTGGACAGGGCCTGGTGCAGGGCGACCCTTGGGCATCTAGGGTTGTGCAGCCACATACCAGGGCCCTGACATAGCAGCAGATGTTGTCCAGTTCAGAACAAGACAGTGATATCCTGCAGGCACCCTGGAGCAAGCATGAGACATAGCACTAGAATAATGTGCAGGATACTGCAGGCTGGGAGGGAGTAGGGAAGCTAAGCAGAGTAAAAGCAGAAACACACAAAGCAAGGGGGACAGAGCGAGCAAGGGGGACAGAGCAAAGAGCGAGCAAGAAACATAACCAGACAAGACATACATGATACAGGGCACAACAAAGGACAGGGAACAAGGCAAGGAACACATAGGGGAAGGAGTGAGGAGCCGGGATCCTCGGACACATCTCCTTTAAGCAAGGATAGGAGATCTAACCTGGGACTTGGGGAGAAGAGAGAGGAACCGAAATCCTCAGTTGATTCAGGGAAAAGAGGGCAAAGGTACATAAGAGACAGACCCACATAAATACAGGACTAGCCTAGGACTATGTTATAACATTTGGAGATTCCGTTACATCATATGGCCATAGTATGCTTAGCCCACCAGTACCAAAGTACTTCAATATTCAGTGGGTCCTAGCACCAAACCCTACTTACTGAATTATTAATAAATGAAACATTCTAAACACAAAACCAAGAAGGACATACCTTTAGACTGCAGACTGAGACAAACATAACAAATGGGTGGGGCATACCTAATAAAGGAAACAGCTGAAGCAAAGAGCAGAACTGGAATCAAGGAATCAGAAGCATAGAACAGAGCATATGGAAATCCAGGAATGGATCACAGCAAAGGGGGAACTGTAGCAAGACAGGGGAAACTAGAAATATGCAGGTCCGCAGCATGGATGGACCCTGACAAAAATAAAATATATATATTTCCAATTATATTTACCAATAAATTAACCCATATATTATAATATATTCTCAATTTAATATAATACATTCATAATATATTGGTAAATATATTAACCAATACAATATAATATATTCAGAATTTAATGTAATATATGTCCTAATATATTTACCAATAAATTAACCAATATAATATATTCCCAATTTAATATAATATATTTCTAATATATTCACCAATATATTAACCAATATAATATATTCCCAATATAATATAATATATAGCTAATATAGTTACTAATATTTTAACCAATATAATAAACTATATTTACCAATATATGAACCAATATAATATAACACATTCAAAATATAATATAATAGATAACTAATATATTTATTAATATTTTAACTGATGTAATATATTTAGCAATATATTACCCAATAGAATATAATATATTCCTATTATATTTACTAATATTGTAACTAATATAATATATTCACCAATATATTAACCAATATAATATCATATTAACAATTTAATATAATATATTCTAATTATATTTATTTATATATTAAATAATATAATGTAATATATTTACCAATATTTTAACAAGCTGTCACATTACAGCAGAATTGGAGACACAGGAGTCAGGTAGTACCCAAGGGTACGGAAAGTTCAAACACGCCGAGGTCAGGATCCCAGAAGACAACGTAGCCAAGAAAAAGCCAAGGTCAAACATGAAAATCAAGAAAGTATATACGCACTCTGAGGAACTAGCACAAGGCATAGAAAACCATCAGAAGGCAAGGTTACTTCAGTCTGGAGGGTTTATATAGGAATCCAGAATGAAAGTTCGAATTTGCTGCCAAACAGCCATGACGCAGTAGGAGGTCTCCCTCTCCTGCACGGCTCTTCAAAACACTGCGGCAGAGGACGTGTGGTGGAGGGGGGGTCTCCCTCTCCTCCATGGTGGCTGCTGCGGCAGCGTGGGAACAGGCGGCAGGTCAGTAACACCAGTATAATATAATATATTCCCAATATAATGTAATATATTCCTAATATAATATATTTACCAATATGTCAACCAATATGATATAAAACCAATATAATATAATATAGTGTTAATATATTTACTAATATATTAAATAATATAATGTAATATATTTACCAATAATTAACCAAAATAATATAATATATTCCCAATTTAATATATTATTTTGCTAATATGTTTACCTATATATTAACCAATGTAATGTAATATATTTCCAGTATAATATAATATATTTCTAATATATTTACTAATATTTTAACTAATAAAATATAATATATTTACCAATATATTAACCAATGTAATATAAAATATTTTCAATATTATATAATATATTCCTTATATATTTACTGATTATATATTAGTTATATTTTATAATATATGTTGAATATATTATATCATATTGGTTAATATATTTGAAAATATATTATATTAGTTAAAATATTAGTAAATATATTAGGAAAATATTATATTATATTGGAAATATATTATATTGTTTAATATAATGGTAAATATATTATATTTTATTAGTTAAAATATTATATTTAATTAGGAATATATTATATATTGGGAATATATTACATTATATTGGTTAATATATTGGGGAATATATTATACTATATTAGTTAAGATATAAGTAAATATATAAGGAATATATTACCGTATTTGCTCGATTATAAGACAAGGGTTTTTCCAGAGCAAATGCTCTGAAAAATACCCCTCGTTTTATAATCGGGGTCGTCTTATAATCAGACCTCAACTAGGTCTGACTATGAGACGAAGATCCAGATCCCCCACACTTACCGGTACTTCTGAGTCCCCGGTGCTTAGTCCGGGCAGCGTGTAGAGCTCTACTCGACTTGCTTAGAGCTCTACACGCTGCCCGGACTAAGCACCGGGCAGCGTGCAGAGCTCTACGCGATTCGTGTACACAACTTCCGCTGCAGCCGGGAGGAGGTGCGTTTAGCAGTGGGGGTTGTCTGCGTCCATCGTGCAGACCTTCCCCGGCTGTCAGAGATCAGTGTTCCCTGTGATCTCTGACAGCCGGGGAAGGTCTGCGCGATGGACGCAGACAACCCCCGCCGCTAGCGGAGGGAGTGTTAAATGGGGGGCATAAGGCATTCCTGCTCTGTGAAATGCCTTTTAACCCCCTTAATGCAACTCTGCCTCCAGAAATGCCTTTTAACCCTCTATGCGCCACTCTGCCTCCTGAAATGCCTTATACCTCCCTATATGCCACTCTGCCCCATAATATGCCTTTTAACCCCCTAAATGCCAGAGTGGCATATAGGGGTATAAGGCAATTCTGGAGGCAGAGTGGCACGTAGGGGGTCAAAAGGCATATCATGGGGCACAGTGGCATATAGGGGGTACAAGGCATTTCTGGGGCAGAGTTTCAAGCCAGGGGGCAGATGTGCATAACTGGGAGGGCAGGTTGAAAAGAAAAGGAAATAAAAACAAAATATTTTTCTCAATCATAACTTTTATTAAAAAAAAATTGTTCACATAGTTTACATGAATTAACATTTACTGGTAAAACTTTTTTCCTATAGGGTCATCTTATATTCAGGATTTTTCTTTTTTTCATAAATTAATATTCAGATTTTGGGGGGTCGTCTTATAATCAGGGTCGTCTTATAATCGAGCAAATATGGTATATTGGGAATACACTATATTATATTGGCTACTATCTTGGGAAATATATTAGCAAATACAATAATAAATATTATAATATCTTATAATCGATAATAAAATATATTATATTAAATAATGAAATATATTATAATAGCTAATATAATATATTTTTTTTATAATACATACTATAATATATTACAATAGATATAATATATTATACCAAATAATATAAAATATTATAATAGAAAACATTATATAATACCGTATTTGCTCGATTATAAGACGACCCCCCAAATCTGAATATTAATTTAGGAAAAAAAGAAAAAGCCTTAATATAAGACGACCCTATAGGAAAAAAGTTTTACCAGTAAATGTTAATTCATGTAAACTATTTTTTTTAATAAAAGCTATGATTGAGAAAAATATTTTGGTTTTATTTCCTTCTATTTTCCAACCTACACCCGCAGTTATGCACATCTGCCCCAGAAATGCCTTATACCCCCTATATGCCTTTTAACCCTATATGCCACTGTGCCCCATGATATGCCTTTTGACCCCCTATGTGCCACTCTGCCTCCAGAAATGCCTTATACCCCTATATGCCACTCTGGCATTAAGGGGGTTAAAAGGCATATTATGGGGCAGAGTGGCATATAGGGAGATTTAAGGCATTTCAGGAGGCAGAGTGGCGTATAGAGGGTTAAAAGGCATTTCTGGAGGCAGAGTGGCATTAAGGGGGTTAAAGGGCATTTCATAGAGCACTCTGCCTCCAGAAATGCCTTATGCCACCCATTTAACACTCCCCTCCCCCCCCCCCAAACTTACCGGTGCTTCTGACTCCCCTGTCATGTAGCCGGGGCAGCGTGTAGATGTCTATGCGATTCGCGTAGATAACTTCCGCTGCAGCCGGAAGGAGGCGTGGCTAGCAGCAGGGGTTGTCTGTGTCCATCGCGCAGACCTTCCATGACTGTCAGAGAGAACTCTGATCTCTGACAGCCGGGGAAGGTCTGCGCGATGGACGCAGACAACCCCCGCTGCAGCGTAAGTGCGTGGGATCTACACGCTGCCCCGGCTGCACACCGGGGACTCAGAAGCACCGGTAAGTGGGGCGGGGGGGGGGGGAGACAGGAGGATCTGCAGCTGCAGGGGATCTGGATCTTAGTCGTCTCATAGTCAGACCTATTTGAGGTCTGATTATAAGACGACCCCGATTATAAGACGAGGGGTATTTTTCAGAGCATTTGCTCTGAAAAAAACCTCGTCTTATAATCAAGCAAATACGGTATATTATAGTAGAAAATATAATATAATAATAAATAATATATGTTATAATAAATAATATATTATAATAGATAATCTATATTGTAATAAGTAATATAATATAGATATATATATATATGTCACGCATAGAATAGGAGGAGACCCTGGCATATAGGCTCAAGGTCAGAGTAGCCAAGGTCAGGATGCAAGTTAGTCGGGAAGTTGAGGAACTGGCTGAGGTCGGGGTACCAGAAATCAGAAGCAGCGCATAAACAAGATGGGTTCAGCAGTAGGAAATCAAACAGAATCTGTGCTGAGGTATTGGCACTATAGGACATAGGCACTGCCGTCAGAAGGCAAAGTCCCATGGTTTCTGATGGCTTAAATAGAGGGGGAAGGTTTTGGCACCTAATTTGAATTTGCCGCCAAGTTTAAAACGGTCCGCCGTCCCGTGGTCATCTTAAGTGTGGCGAGCATGTTACCTCCCTTCATAAGGCAAGGAAATATCCGCCGGCGTAAGTGGAGGGTGCAAAGACACCGAAGAGGAAGACCCCTTATGGATGGAGCAGGATGTCCCTCTACTTTGCAGAGGTTGCAGCTGCTGTGAGGTTGTGGGGGTCCTCTCCCTTCTTCGCAGGTAGGAGACAATACATATATAAATATATATATATATATAACAAGTAATATATATATAACAAGTAATATATATATAATATTATATATATATATATATATATATAATATTATATATATATTATATATATAATATTATATTATATATATATATTATATAGATATTATACATATTTATATATATATATTGTATATATACTGTATATATATATATATATATATAGATATGATACACTGTTACAAACCAAAGAAAACACTATCGTATTGTGATATTTAAATAGCCGTTTGCTTATTTTGCCATTACATCAGTCAAGATGATAAACCTCAAGATGATGTAAGATATTATGCGATCCCTCTGAAAAGCTCAAATTGGGAGAATTCTTTACGCTCTGAAATAATTGGCATAGATGAGATCCACATAGATGGCTGCCAGCGTGTTATTTCCAAGCTTAAGTATAAAAGGCTGCAGGAAACTGGAATTCGAAATTCCGTAAGCATGATGGAGTCCCAGATCTCGGATCATTGTACTTTAGGAAGCTTTCGTTAAATTTTATAATTTGATAAGCCTATCTCTGACTAGCGTGGTTTAAGAACTCCGGTCCTCGAGGGCCACAGACTATCCAGCAATTCTGAATATCCCAGGGATATCCAAACATTTGGGACCGAAGAGGACTGGAGTCGTGTAGCTTCGGTTCAGTGGCCCCTCCATGACGCAGGATATTACTGATATGTCCACGTACACTCGAAACACGTAGTCTCGTGTCTCATCTGTCTGGTCAGCTGTCACGCTTTTTTCAGAATGTCTTTGTTGTGACCAATTTTCACCGGTTATATATATAGTTATTTTAAATGCCCGTAAGAGGGGAAGTCTGTATCAATCACCTCGACAGGGATATTACCTTCGCTGCCCGATATAATAACATATTTGCATTGTCTTTTATCCTGGAAATCTAGACTAGACTGATACAAGGATATTCTCAGTTTTTCCCATCTCCTTATTCTGAGTCATCTTGGGATCTTACAAAAAAACCCCAAAATGTGTCTGTGGATCATTTATTATGATGACTGGAAATAATATGAAGCTACAAAAACTAACAGGGTTGGGCTTTCCCGATGATCTAATACCCTATTTTTGAAAATAATAATTGGAAAAATAATTCTGAAATAAGAAATTATTTAATAGGTGAATGATAACTACTTATTAGATGATATAAAAAAAATCCCCAATGTTCTATATTACTTTAAAAACATGTTCCTACAAAACATACTTTATATGTGAAATAATAAGTAATGATTATGTTAATGTTACATTAAAATAAGATACGTCTTTTCCTTGAGTAATATCACTAATTTCTGGATACGTTTCATCTGTACGACTCTTCCTGTTAGAACAAGAAACCATAATCTAAATAATCCAGAAGGAAAGTAGATTAGATATAATGTAAGGAAGTTTGACTTTACTGAGGGTGGTAGATAAGTGGAACAGCCTCCCAGTAGAAGTGGTAGAGGGTAATACAGTGAGGCAATCTAAACTTGCATGGGATAGGGATTTGGCTCCTGAAGCTAAGACGAGACCAACGAGTCTCTGATAAGCGATGGTACATTTAGAAGGTATTACTTCTGTATTATTTTACATAGATTAATTATTTAGTTCCTCTGTGATTATTTGGCTTAAAATTGTTGATTTTTTTTAAAAAACAAAAAACAAAATTAATAATGAAAGCTGAGCACTTCGCCCCGAGACATCTTGGATCTCATTGAGTTGAGACCAAAATTATTACACCCTTGTAGACAGTCACCAACTAAATGCAAAAATAAAAAAAGAAATCAGAATTCGGGACAGTATAGGCAGATTATGCAAGAAATTCTAGGACAGGTATGTTCCAGTATTGCCTAATAACACATTTGAATAATGTTGTTTGACTCACCAGTCGGGATATTTCCTTAAAATTTGACTTGTAAATTTCACATTGAGCTCAGAGAAATCATTACGATCTATGGATAGCATGAGAAAATTCCATCAGCCCAGCAGTGATTTAAATGTGTGTTTACATGGGAGGCTCTCTGCGCTTCTTAGGTAAATGGAGTCCGCTTCTCAGGTCCAAGCAATGAATATGTCTGCGGCTAACAAGGGGGCTGGTGGCAAAGATGACTTTAAAGGGGCAGTCATTAGCCATCAAGTACACTTTAATGCGTATGATTGACGAGAGGTCCCTTTAAATTTCCACGTGGTTCCTGTTGCCAATTTATTGGGGTATTCTGTATTCATGTACAGAGACCCCAAGATCAGTTAAACTTGGGCGCCATAGAATTGCAAACTTGGGGAGTCAGCAAATGATGAATATGTTCCTTTGTGTCCACGTTTAACCACAGAGAGGCAGCAAAACCCACCTTTCTGCATCAGTGTGTAAATACAAACTCATCGGCAAATGATCAAATCCAAGCAATTTTTGCACAACGAAAGAGCCATATTTCACAGTATAAAAATTTGACAAAAATAGGAAATATTAATTTATGGAGAATCATTCGATCTGCTGAATAATGAACTTTCCCCCCCCAATTTTCATTGTAGTAGACAACATTACATAATGAAGAAGAAAAAAAGAGAGAAGAGGATAAATAGAAAAAAAAATCATCCCCCTTTGACTTTTTTAACAATTTTTTAATATTTAACTTTCTCTGCATAGACCTCAAGTCTGTCATGAAGTTTGTCTGGTTTATGTTAAATTATTCAAGTTTATTATTCAATAGTTTAAGTGATTATCCAGAGTTTAACTAATTCTGGGACAATTAATCGTGTTCTGTGGAGCCAAGCTGATCTTGTTGAGTTAGATCCATTTTTTTTCGACTTAACTCCCAGAACCTGCTGATCAGACCTATTCGGCCCCGTCTGGTCTGCCTGGTTTTCATACTGTAAAAAGATTCAAAACGTCTCAAAAAGATTTTATGTCCCCTCTCCCTCTTGCGTGTACTGAGGAGGCCATCATGGACACCGTTTCATTGGAAGGCAATTGTTATTTAATTTTTAAATGGATCGTCGCTCAGTGGCTAGACATGGATTATAGTCCGAATTGCTCCCTTTTCAGATCCTTTAAAAGGAAAAAAAATCTTTTGAACGCTAAATGAGATTATACGTGAAAGGTTTTTTTTTTTTCCAAGGCAGGCCGCTGTGGGATTTGTGCGGAGATTAATATCGAGATTAGAAAAAAAAACGCATGAAAAAAAGTATTCAAACATTATTATGTCTCTTTATGACAGATTGGAGGTTCTAAGAGTACCATAGACCTATAAACTCAAATGCACCGAGAGCCGCCCAGAAGAACTGAATGAATGGAAGGATTCCATTGTGGAACTCTGAAGTCAACCTTAAAGAAATAAACATTAACTTCACAGCTCACACATCTACGTTGTCATGAATTTTCATGGCGTTACTTGATAGCAATATCCATACTTATGTTTTGTTAAATGCCGTCCTTGACTCAGAGTATCGGGATTGACTCTCCTACTCACTTCCTCCTGGACGTTAAAGGGTTAAAGATTAAAGATTTATGTGTTTCTCTAAAGTATTACTCTAGTAAGTTGGTTTGTCTTCTGAATGAGGCTGGGTCTTTGTTAGCCTGACCCAGGGCAGTACCCCAGCCACCCTTCACACACACACTAACATATCCAGACACACACACACTAACATATCCAGACACACACACCTCTATGCTGAGCTTGGATATGATGTCATATCCTGGCGCATTACACTTTACAGAGGCTGTGCCGGCCATAGATGGTGCTCCGTAGTGGGCTAAATACAAGGGAGGTGTTCTGCCCTCATGATGTGTTGCTAGTACAAGGTTTGGCAGACAATGAACAACTTCTCAATAAAAACCCAGGAAGCAAGGGTACTGTTTGGATTCTTACTGACTTTACTTTTTATTTGATTTTATTTTTGTAAAACTCCAAAATATACAGAATTAGGAACATATATTAGAACAGTGTTTGTACACATTTTCAAACTACAACGCATACAAGTGACAGGCATACATGACTATTCAAATGTCAACTGACAGAAAACAAAGGCCTAGCTAGCCAAGCTCATATCGCCTTACTGACCTGAAAATAATATACACCAACATGAAACAGAACTTAAATCAGTGAAATATACTAATACATTGAAAACAATTACTTACAGACTTATATTTCCAAGGCCTGCGTGTAAGAAAAAGGGAGAGCTCATAACTGCCCTGTCTTCTCCTCAGAGTTGCTTACAGTGGAATAACCTGGAACAGGAAGTTGACAGAAACATGGCCAAAGGTCACCACCAGGTGGCAGTGTAAGGCACCAACTTTATATATACTATGCACAGACATAAATACAGATGTCAGAATAGGAGGACTCTGATCTTCCCAACCGGCCCATTGAGCAGTTGAACCCAGATCACCCAGTAGAGTGCGTTTCTCCTGGTTATGGCGTCAGAAGGGGCTGCTGCCCCCTGGAACTGCAACCCAGGACTTAGTAAACCTAGGGCGGAATACACCACTGTGTCTGAGTGAGACTAGTCTTCTTTAATAGCCCATCACAAATATTATATCGGTGGCAACCATGTGGTTCCATTAATGGTCCCTATGAAAACCATGGTTTGTCAAGAAGCAAAGTTACTCTGAATTAAGTAATCTGCATTCAAGCAGGGATTCCAGCTGTGAGATAGCGCCAGATATGAAGGAAGGAGCCTCGGTCCGTGTGACCCCGAGAATCTGCTGTCTCGTTCAGCGAGATTGCTTCTTAACGTGAGAGTCTGCCATTGAAGTGCATTTCTAATCAGATCCGTCGGATACCTTTCAAATGATTTATCCCAATTTCTAACAGATAAAGCCCACTCAGTATGGTGAGGCCCAGTCCTCCTCTGCCTTCCTGTCCTTCCAGAACAATTGTCTGTCTACATTGCACGCCTGCTATTGCAATAGAGTTAGGCCACGGCTGATATTGAGAGTGGGACAGTGGGGTGTTAAGTCTCCCATAGACGGACTGCATTGTTCCCTCATATGGAATAGAGGTCATATCAAACGGGGGAGTTTGGCGATGATCCGAGGCTGGATATCCTGTGAGGAAGACACTCTGAGCTTCTGCATCCTAACTTTTCCTGCTGCCTTAAAAAAATATTCTCATCTTTAACTCTTAATGGGCTTTCCAGCAACAGGAGAGACTCCTTACGTCCATGGGCTAAGCAATCTTTACAAATGTATCATGTGCCAGTCATGGACGTAAAGTCTTCTTGGATGCCATGGCCAACTTGCACACCTGGCTTTGGCTAGTAGAAATCGCCACTGACGCATGTAGACTTTTGACAAGTTACTTTGCAATGTCTTCTTTTATAAGATTTTAACTTAAAATGAATGTGTACTAAGCTACAAAATGATTTCTCAAGTGATTAACCCTTCTCTTGCCAACGGGAACATTGTGTTGCCAGGGTCCAAGGATGAAGTTCCAGGGTCCACTCACGCCCACTATATCATGATTAATAAAACTAAAATGAAACTTATCATGAAGTGACATTCACACACACTAACATTTACAGTCACACACAGTCACACACACTAACATATCCAGTCACACACACTAAAATTTCCAGTCTCACATACACACACACACACTAACATACCCAGACACACACAGTCACACACACTAACATTTACAGTCACACACACTAACATATCCAGACACACTACGCACACACTAACATACCCAGACACACAGTCACACACACTAACATTTACAGTCACACACAGTCACACACACTAACATACCCAGACACACACACAGTCACATACACTAAGATATCCAGTCACACTAAGAAACTCAGGCCAGCTCTGCCAATGGGTAAAAGCAGAGGAAAAGAGGCTGTGGTCCCCAATTTTTACACGAGGGCCTAGGGAACCCCTGATGTATAGGTATGTAGCTACAAACACAGGTTCATTATCCAGATACGTGACTTTTGTGTCTCTCTTGAAATATTACTACAAAACCAATAAAAAGGGACAATTTTCACCTATAGTGAAAATTCCCAGCAGCCATTTTAATCTTAAGACATAGGATAAGTTATGAATCTGCTTTCTGGTGTTACTGGCAGCCAAGGTGTTAAGGTTTGTATTGTAAACCGTTGTGTATCATGTATTAGTCTTATTCCGGAAGTTCTCTACATAGAACTTTTACAAAATGACTTTTTTATCCCATGCTGTGTTTTGTACGCTGGCCTTGCCGGGAGGCGAGGTCGGGGCAAGCACTTTGTTTTCTTCCTGTCCGAAGACGTCATATTGTTTCCTTTCACACCTCTGTGAGCCAAAAATCTCACACACTCCTTCCCTCGCTCTCCCGCCGGAGCGATTACTCTGACACTTCATGTTGCTACTGTTTCCATATTTAAATTCGGGCGGAAGCTCCTCTTTGACGGAAATCCACCGAAGCCATTCCACCGAAAGATGACTAGGCACAGCACCGAGAATATTAAAACCTAGCTTTAAACTTAATAACAACAATAATATTTTTTTTATACAAAGTAAATCTTTGGTACAAACATACAAGATGCTATGCTTAACACTGGAAGTGCCTCCCTGGGGTCTATTTTTACAGATATTGGCAGAGAAAGAGGAGAGGACCCTGTTCTTGTGAGCTTGCACTCACCCCACTACATAGCAGGGGGAAGAAATTCTATCTATCAATCATGATCTATCTATCTATCTATCTATCTATCTATCTATCTATCTATCTATCTATCTATCTATCTATCATGATCTATCTATCTATCTATCTATCTATCTATCTATCTTTATCACACAAGTGTTAAAGTGTTGGGCTCTGAAGACTTAGCACGTGAGTCTCCACACGCACTCTTAAGATAACAGGGCCACCAGACGTGACCTTGTTGTAAACAACTGGACCTGCTCTAGATAACCTCTCCTCTTACAGGAAACCCTGGTGTCTCGTACATCATGCAGCAAAGAAAATCATTTCCTACTGACTGAGGACTGCAAGGCCAAATAAAGCCAGCCCTTTCACTTTGCTTCTTGAACGTCTTGAAATTGTATTGCGGACAGACCTTCGACAGTTTATAGAATATCCATAGTGGAAGAGGTTGGCAAATCTCCACCTGTAAAATTAAGTACAAGTTCCATTAGGCTGTGGCTGATGGAAGATCATGGGATTTGTAGCCAGGGAACCAAAGGTTGTCTACCTCTGCTGGGAGAGAGGGAACATTGAGGTTGTTGAACATGCATGGTGGGCGTCCTGCAGCATGGCTGAGTACAGGGCCCTTCAACTCATAGTTTAGTGAACTAATCCCTCACAGTAAGGACTGTAAAGCTCTAGAATAAACCATGCATTCCGGCCTAGGACTAGGGCACAGATTTGGTGGAGATATCACCTATGCCTGGTTGAGGAGATCAGAGATCTCTTGTAATTGACCCATTGAAGACCGGAAATTCTTAATTAGAATGAGACTATAGAATTTAAAGTTAGAAATTATGTATCCAATGGGTACACAGTTTCACTTCAGCTAATCCACAGCTTGTGGTTTGGTGAAAAACTCCAGTGTTTTGGGTTTATGGTATAAGTAGCATGGATGGGTCAACAGACTCCAAAACAGCTCAAACTCCAGGTCCCAAAAGAATTGGAATACAGATCTTTTAAGGGATAAAACCTGTTATTTTGTATTAGTTTCACTTTAATAGCTCGATATACCCCCCCCTAGAACATAAACAGAGTGGGATACTTTGTATCACTGAACAGTGACCTCCGATTTGATCCTTGGCCTCTATTCCCTGGCAGTAAATGACTTTTCACACATGCAGCTCAGGAAGCGACGTCAAGATGCGAAGAAGGAAACTGGCCGGAAGAGAAGCACAGAAACACCTGGCGAAGGCGGCTCTCCTTGGGGGGGGGGGCAGGAATGTCTTGTTGACAATGCCCCACCCGAAACGAAAACACGATTTAAGGAAGTATTTGTTTTCTGGACAACAGAGATGTGAAGAGAAAAGCTTTTATGACCTTTATCGTGAACAGATATGAAATCAAAAACCTTGTAACCTGTTCCATATCCCACGGTATTCTCTAAGCGTCTTGTAATATGTTCTGTATCCCGCAGTATACTCTTAAAATCTTATAATCTATTCTGTATCCCGCAGTACGTTCTAAAGATCTCGGAATCTGTTCTTTATCCCACAGTATGCTCTAAAAACCCCTGTAATCTGTTCCATATCCCACAGTATACTCTAAAGATCTTGTTATCTGTTCCATATACCACAGTATACTCTAAAGATCTTGTAATCTGTTCCATATCCCACAGTATCCTCTAAAGATCTTGTAATCTGTTCCATATCCCACTGTATACGCTAAAGATCTTGTAATCTGTTCCATATCCCACAGTATACTCTAAAGATCTTGTAATCTATTCTATGTATCCCGCAGTACCCTCCAAGCAGTAAATACATCCAAACATTAACCGTGTGACCTGATAACAGAATTATTCCTTTCTGCAACAACGTATCTGAATTCTGTTCATTGATTAGGACGTCAAACTCATCTCTTTCTGTGGCATTGGGTGGCAGTCCTACAACGGCCACTGAAATGGTTAACCAGATTCCTGGCACTACTGACTAGCATTTCCTCCGGGAAGTGTTGACGGATCTGTTATTTCCTATTGTTTTGTGCTAAGAATAAAAGTGAGAGGTCGAGCCAGTAGCTGTGATGTCGCGCAGGTGCATATTAATACATATTTACACTATTACCCCTCTCAATTGACCATATGTCACTTTATTACAAACAGATGGATACATATATATATATATATATATATATATATATATACACATACAGATTTATGTCTGAACAAGCGCTTCCTATCGGTTCCTTGGCTGAATTTGGCTATTTTGAGTTTTGCCACGGTATTTATGGAGTCATTATCTAAGAATAAGAGAAGAGAATTATATTTTGCAGGAAACGCATAAAAAAAAAATGAATAGCTTTATGGCTGTTTCCATTTAGAATCGATTAAATCCCCTTCCACTCGTTAATCAACCCAGTCGAAAAATGTATTTCATTTGTTAACCACAGGGGGCAGCAGAGTGACACAAAGTAGCGCCGAATTTTTTCAGGGTTGAAATTTGGCAGCGAAAGTGTGCCCTGGCCTGGCAGAAAGGTTTAAGGTGAAATGTGATGAAAGGTCGGTGAATGTTTAAAAGTGCCATACGGCAGAAATAAAAAATAAAATAAAAAAATAAACCTCAATTTTAAAAGAAACATCTGCTATATTGTTTAATAATTGTTTATCTAATAATTAAAATTATTCATCAATATTGCATAGTTTTATCAACACAGAAAATTTAGTTTTTCATTAAAAACATTTAGATTAATTGCTAAAAAACAACAACACTTCTACATGCATTTTAGCAATACTCTATTTTGTAAATCTACTAGTTAAATAAGTTATGATATCATTACCTTCTGGATTTCTTCTCCCAGGGAAGCCATCTGACCCAATTCAGGTCTATCTGGAAAGGTCTTACTAAGCTCTGCCGTAAAGCAGTCTGCTGTGCTGGTTTGTTGGTAAGGGGAGGTACTTAAGAATCACATGACTGCCTACAATGGCGACCTCCAGGACTCGGCTTTTAAGGGACAATGATTAGATCTTGAAGGAGACAGGGAGGACCAGGATTAATGTCCCCATATCAATATTAAGACAATGGCACCCCAGATTCCTTTAGACTGAAGCTGCCAGCGAATGGGTGGGCGCTGTGGTTAAGGATCAAGCACTGTTGGGGGCCAGACTGGAGATGACTCGGCAGCCCTGGCACTTTAGGGCATGCGGATGCCAAATTATATTTATGTTTATGTACTATAGCAGCATGTGGCCGGGCATAAAGGGTAAGTATGGGGCACTGTTAGCCAGCGGCCCACAGGTCATTTGCCCCATGTACCAGGTGGCCAGACTGGGCCTGGTTGAGGGTATCACTCATGGGAATGGGAGTGTAGAGGTAGAGCAGGAGACGTGGTTTTATTCTGCTGATTTGGGCTAAGCTAGTAAATTTTATACATGTTGGGACATGTTCTTATCCCTGCGTTTCCCATCTGAATTTCATCTACATTGGAAGATTCACATAAGCTCACTGCCGATTGCAGTAGAGGGCAAAAATTCTAACAGCTGCCCTACTGTCCTGAAAGGGGTAGCTTTGATACTTAAGGGTTAAGGTAGATTTTTAATTTTTAACTCTGAAGTAAGGCTAACAGTGTGGAGCTAAGGTGCCAACTGTCCCGTTTGGTTAGGACAGTCCTGAATACAATGCCTGTTGTAGAGGGTAAGGACATGTGCGGACAAGAGGAAGCACTGGAACATGACATAATAACACTTTGTTTAAAGTTGTCAGTATCATGTGATCTTGATGACATCATTACCGTGCTGCCAGCAAGTGATGTCACCAACAAATTTGGAAAACTAAGAAACACCTTTTCCCAAACTCTCTCACAGCAGCACTCCTATCCTTCGTAAAATTAGAAGGAATTTAGGCGATATCGATGATTTTGGTCTTACAAGATAAAAAATTACTTTTTTTTGCCAAGATTTGAGACCAGAAATGTCAATTATTTTCCAAATATTATCTCCATGTGAAAAGCAGCCGTCGATTCCTCACGTAAATGCGAAACACGCACATTTTATCAGTATTTCTGTTCTACATGCTAGACCTTGGGACATGTGGTACTATAATCAATGGAATCCAGAACTGTTTTCCACTTCCTTTTCAACTTCTTCTCCCCCTCCGCTTCTTCTCATGGACTCCTGGTGCCCTCTTCAAGAACTCAACCCCCACCATCCCGCCATCCCACCATCCCACCATCCCACCATCCCACCTTTCACCATCCGTCTGGTTCAGACGCTCCGTGTTAAAACATCAAAAAGCTTCCAATTCTCACAGAAAAGTTCAGCGGCTCCGCGCGGAGGCCGTTTGCAGGTGTTTGAGGCGTCTGGGAGGTTTAGGTAATGGAAAATAAAGAGGACCCGTGAGGATTCATTTTCTCACACAAACCGGGATGTTTGACATATAATAGCCAGGCTCTCTGGTAGGGTTTAACCCTTTACTAGTCGAGGAGATTTTAAGACATTGGACTCAGAAAATAAAAAAAAAAAGGAAAAAAAAAAGATGTCAAAATAAAAAATTAAAAGAAAAAAAAGCATGGTTATCTTTTGCCTAAATATATGAAACTACATGAAAAAATATAGATTGTTAATGGTTGCTATGGTGATAACACAGTTTTTGCATCCAAATATATATATAATTCCCATTGTCTGAATAATGCATTGTGCGGTGTTGTAATGCGCACTTATAGTGGTTTCTAGAACATGTCCTCTAGTAACTGTTTTATTGCTGGGAATTGCTGGGAATTGCTGGGAATTAGAGTGTTTTCGCGGCTATTAACTCAATTACTGTTTCTGTGTAAGCATAAAAAAAAACCACTCTCATTCAAAATGATTCTGAAATGGACAAAAACGTATCTTTCTTTATATTATTTATTTTTGCGCAATACCTGCAGAGTTAATTATAAAAATACCTACTTTTAGGTCTCTGGCAAACAAAAAAGAGAGAAAAAAAAATAGCTCGAATAATACTCTTGGTTCACTTAAAACATTTCTGATAGTTACACATTTTTTTTTAACTTAAAGTTTCAAGAATGGCCTGTTCTGGTCTAATACATTTTCCCTGGACAAAACGCGGACAACTAGGCAAAAAAAAAAAAAAAAATACAAAAAAAAATAATAATAAAACTCCAGATGTTGGAAACAAAAGAATCAGGATTGTCTCTTAATCCCTGAGTGATGATGCAATCACTTAAAGGGAAAGTGGAATTTAACAAACTTTGCAATGTTTATTAAATGTGAATGCATTAATACCGCTGATGGTCTTACAGATCATTCTCTCTGGTGTGAAATACTTGTGTCTCTGTCTTCTCTTTTCTCCTTCCTCGTTCTGGTTCTCCAGCCGTAAAATAAATCTTTGTGGGACATATTACAAGGACCATCTGTTTACCAACTCCTCGGTAAGACCAAGTAGCAGTTATTTCACAAACTAGTACTACTTCTCTACAAAGAGTGTATTCACATAGAATACATAGAACACATAAACATAGAATCTGCCGGCAGATTGGCCCCCGTCTAGACTGCCCGTTTCTTCTGCTGTAAAGACTCAAACCTTAAACAGTCATTGGTCTCGTCTTAGATTCAGGAGCCGTATGTCTATCCCATCCCTCACTGTATTACCTTCTACCACTTCTCCCAGGAGAAATGGTAGAGGTTCATACAATGAGGACTTACTAAGGTCTTTGTTGCATTGTTGGGTGGCCTTAACGGCCAGAGTAAGGGGCTACATGAACCATGGACATCATCTAACAAGCAATTGGTCCACAGTAGACTGACCTTGGGAAAACCTTGGACAGAAGAAGTCCTGAACATTCTAAGGGAATCTTGACGTCCTCTAGTGATCATCGTCCAATCACAGTGCAGATTGAAACACCATGACGAATTCCTAGACTGTTCAAGTTGAACATAAGTTGTTTCATGGCTTACCAAGATGCCAAGGCTTTTCATAACATCTCCTTACCCTAGAGCGAAAAAGCACTTTCCTTCTTGGCATATGCAGAAGGTTTGGAAATCTTATAACCGCAGATTATGAAAACCAGCTTCCAAATGTTCATGTTTTAGGGACGAACCTTTCTTCTGGGTGGTTGACCTTTGTATCTCATATGATTAGCGTCTAAACTGTCCTCACACGACATCACCCTCCCTTTCAGGGTTCTGCTATATAATCTCTTACTTTCCATTACTTTCCCACAAAATAACTTCTACTGTAAAAATGGAAAAAGTTTTTTTTCGTCTGACGAAATTATATTTCCAGTCGCAACGCGAAGGAGAAATGGGACCTTCTGACAAGACGTCTGTAACGTGGAAGTGAGCGGGGTAATTGTATATAGTGCCATGTCTTTCGAGCTGTTGAGCCAACGTGTTTCATGAGCAGATGAGTTAATAAACTCAGCGTGGTTTTGGTTTGCGAGGACTGTAAATGTTTTTTTTTGTTTTTTTTACACCGGTTTATAGATAATTGTCTCGAAGAATTGGAACTTTATCCTTTGGAAGAACGTCACGCAAGCATCCTCTGGAAATGTTCTACCTTTTGTAGAGTGGAAGCTTGTGATTAAAGTTAAGAATGTGATTAACATTTTAATGAGAATCTCTCACATTTGAGATCTTTATCTTGTTAAATTTTATAATTTCTACTTTTATAAATGATATATGGAGAGATATGTTCTTGTAGCAAACCGATCTTAGAATGCACTCTAATTGCTGATCTCCTTGGAATTGGAGACCCCTGGTAACATCACCTTCATCGTCATTAACAAAAACCTGGTTTTATCTCATTTTGTCCCAATAAACTCCCTTTATCTGCAGACCTGGAGCCGCCATTGTTGTCAGTCATGTGATATTTTTGGGTGACTTTCCCGGCTCAAACACCACACCAAGCTGATGCTTTATGGCGATGCTAATGAAGTCCGTTCCTCCATAGACTTTCATTAGTCCGAGTGTCTTTCTGGGTGATTAAGACGGAGCCATTCTATTATTTACCCACAGGCAGTATGAAAAGGAGTCAGGGTGTTTGTCTAGTAGATAACAGAGCGAGAACTCATACAAATGGCTAATATGCAGCAGCCTGAAAACATTATATTATGGGGCAAAAAACTACAACTGGGATAAAGAAAGAAAATAGCCTAATATTTTTTAAAAATAATTTTAATTTAACCCTTATTATATGTTTTGTTGTGATTTTTCCCAGGACAGAACTTTCACTCTCAGAAACAAATCTCTCAACTGATGCAAAATTTCCCTTCTTACGGGAAAAACATAAAAAAGGTACTTTTGATCGTGTTACTTTGGAAATGACATCATCTCAAGATTCCGCTAACTCTAGCGTCTCACCTTAAGTCTCAAAAGAACACTCGATTCCAGATGCAGTTTGCGTGATCTCGGTAACCTCAGGTATATCATAAAATCCCAATACAATTCCCAAGCGGAAGACATGTTTTTAATTTATGACGCTATAAAATGTAACACTCGGGTATTTCTTCTTGACTCGTTTTATAAGAAAATACAAAATGTGAAATCATTCTACCAGGAAATCTAAATGAACACTGATTCTTCTTTTGTTCCTATTTTGGGGAATTAGATTCACTAAAAGTTGGGGTCTTATTGAGGATAATTGCTGTGTTTTTATTTATTTTTTCATATATTTATTTTAAATTTAGTCTGTGTTATGAAATAATTAAATAATAAAAATCAGACTCATTTATTTATAAAGCACCTATAATAAACATTTTAAAATAAATTAATTAAAATATATATATATATATTTTTAAATAAATAAAATAAAATAAAAAATTCTATCAGGACCATGCTTAAATTTAAAAAAATAAATCCATATTTGCCATAAAGGACGTTGAAAAGGAAGTGTTACAAAAAAAAACCCCAAAACAAAACAAATTAAATAAACTAAGTGGTTTTTAAAGTGCAACAAAAGATTTAAGTAAACAGGGTAATTGTAACGCAGGGTAACAGGTACGAGTCGATGGATGAGTCACTGCTCCATTAACCCACTTACTGAAAAATCAATATTGCTTAATTCACAGTAGCTGTTATATAATAGCTGGGACCGTCTCAAATCACCATTATTGACTAAAGGAGAAGCGGCTTTGTTTTGCCTCGCAACTATGTTCCTTCAAATAAAGGAACGTACGGAACAAAGTGATTAAGTCAGCTGGAGCTGAGGAAACCTGTTCTTATGTAAGGAAATAATCAAGTCTTCACTGTCCTGGTTCAAGGCAAGGGACGCGTCTACCACGGTAACTTTCCAAGTTTATCGCG
This sequence comes from Sceloporus occidentalis, assembly GCA_023333645.1. Lineage (NCBI taxonomy): Eukaryota > Metazoa > Chordata > Lepidosauria > Squamata > Phrynosomatidae > Sceloporus > Sceloporus occidentalis. Next base: position 1,493,600 of record JALMGF010000182.1, on the reverse strand, counting down.
GCCAGCAGTATGTTGGGTCATACTTGATGCTGTCTTGGCCATCTTTGAAAAGGTTCCCTGGTATGAGTGTAATGGTGGAAATGGCCAATATATAGTATTCTGGGAAAATTGAGGCAGTAAGTAAGCTCATGGGGTATGAGCATGAAGTACAACCAGCCCAGGGTTCCTGGAGCCCAAAGTCCAAATATTGTTGTTTACTGCCATTCATTTCTTGTACTATGTCCATTGGGGTGTTGGACATTTCAACTCAGTGACTTCATTATGTATTATGAAGGACCAACCCCACTAAGCTTCTCTTGCAAGAACTCTTAGCTGACCCTGCATTATGTATAGATCAATCAATGACTTTAAATAACTTTCTGAACATTACCTGTGCATAATGCAAAAGCCAGCTCAGGCTTTCTTGATGGAGACTGGAATTGGTCCATAGGGACATCAAGCAACTGAAATGTTCGTCTGCAAGCACATGTAGGCCTCCAGTTTGATGAATGCACCTTGGAGTCCTTAAAAAATATCTTGTCGGTTGGCCAACCCATACTTATAATACACCGTACCTAGTTCATTCAATTAGCAGTTTGGTCTTCTGGGAGTTGGTGGACATGCCTATATAGACCCATTGAGCTTCTTGGGGGCGATACAACTAATGGATTTCCGATTGTGCCCCATGAAGACCCATTCTACCCCTTTATAAAGGGCAGTTCTCAAGAACAGCATAAAACTTCATTAAAAATATGAAAACCTCAACATCAAACTCATATTTCTCTGAGTTTAAGGAACCTGTCCATCTGGAATAAAACTTTTTGTACATTGCTAGTGAGTGACAGATACATCTCTACATAGAGCTAAGCCTGAGGAAATTAAACATCTTTTCCCCATCAGATCTGGCGTTCTCCGGGCTTCTTAAGGAGTATCTGATCCGATCTCACGTTCCCCTTAGTTTATTAGACATCTTCTGTATCTTGACACCCTAAGCATTTTGGACTCAGTCTGTAAAAAAAAAAAAAAGGCCCTCGGTGCTTTTATTAATTTCCTTTTTTTAATTAAGCTCTTGGAAACGCTGAAGACCATGTCCTTGTGTTTTCTATTTCAGGATCTGGGAATGGAGAATAGCTTTATAAATACAATTGTTAATATTTTTCTTAGAAATAATATGCTCGGCAAAAAAAAATTTCAAGGCATTTTGGTCAAGAATCAAAGCTAACCTCTCCTCTTCCGTTGATTTCTTCACTAGAACAAGATGCAATGTTTCGAAGAAGAGCATACAAAGCAGCCAATCAGGAAGAGGAAACCAGGTGCATTATGGGAGGGATACTACTGTATTCTAAACAAAGAAAAGTATTAAGTCATATTAGTAACTGTAACATGACTTGGTCCTGTTCCTGTTTTATTGTTACATGTTAAGCGTGTTCTAAATTAAACTCCTCTCCCTATTGGTCGCTTCCTACAGTACCTCCCTTGACTATGTAATCATTGGTTCTCTGTTAAATGTCTCAGTCCCGGCCCATTCTGATTGGTTATTGTTCTTCACTGTATGTTCGACCTGATTGGTCGCCATGCTCCTCATACTCAATGCTCATTGGCTAGAGATACTCACACTTACCACAATTCAATTTTCTATGTTTGTATCACCTGATTACATTGTCTTCTCTACCCATATAAGCCCCAGCCCAGTTTGTTTTGGACCCTGACTGGTGGCAACAACGGCCATGGGGACCCCCCGGTCTATCGTTAATGATAACATACATCAAAGACACCTTGACTGTGCTAAAACATGTTAGTTTCATGCTTAATTAAGGACAAAAGTCAAGATGTTTAATACATGCCGAGTAATAATGGTGACGCAACATATCACCAGTTGTCTTGAAGGCAACTCCGGCTAACATAGGGTTAACCCTACTATTACCAGGCCCGCTGGATAGCGGATAGCGTGTCTATATGTTATTTTCAGCAGGTGAATTCCTCAGCCATCTGTTGGAGATTTTCACTTTGCAGAAAACAAAAAAAAAAACATAAAAAATGCACTGGGCTCCCGGGAGTGGGGAGGGAGGTCAGTGCTTGGAGGTGGTGGTAGCAGCGATGGAGGAGAAGAGGCAATTTTTTTATTTTTTATTTTCTAACATTGCCCCACAAGCTGAACAAAGTGATTGGGTCTGTTCTCCGTAGTACAGGAAAAAAAAAAAAAAAAACACCCAAAAAACTTCTTCCAGCCTCGCTTAATGAAATTCACAGACACGGAGAGGAAGCTATACGTTATTTATAGCATCTGGAGGAATGTGATTCTTAATTATGCTTAGTCTATTGCTAAGTATGTAATCTGTTTGTTATTATATTTTCTAACCTTTCTGCAATATGTTCTTTTTTTTTTTTTTTTTTTTTTAAATATCTATACCATTAAAGCACAACACGATCCTACGTCAATTTTTTTAAAAACAATGAGTTATTTCAAGCTTTAATCCCCCCCCTGCATACGATCACCTGTTTTATGCATATCCTACCCAGAATTATACATTGATATAGATATATATTTATATATATATATATGACAGCAGACGGTACAAGCATTTCCTCCGCTGGAAAACCGTCATATAAATTTTCCGGAAGATCGTATCAACTTTTGTTGTGAATTAACAACGTAAACCCGCGTAGGACTGGATGTCTCAATTTCAGCCCAAAATAAAAACCGCTAATATTTCAAACATTGCTATAAACGAAGCAGTTTTTGTGATTTTTTTTTATTTTTTTTTTTACGTATTGCTCGGAAAATGTTAACGTTTACAAGATGTGCTTATGTTGGATTATAGAAGACGATGGATCGTATGGTCCTGCGTACTTGGAACACATTTTAAAACATATTAATCTGTAAAGATCCATAAATAACTAGTTATTTGTCATTGAAAAAAAATGTAAAAGGATACAAAATGGATTTTACAGTCTGTGAGGGGTAAATATATTTATTTACATTTATTTTACATTTTAGAAGGACTGTAAATGTATTTAAATGGATTAGCATTTCATGTTGTTGACCCGGCACTCACATGACGTCACTCTATCCTTGATGTGACCAGAACCCCAACATTGGGGTCATATATATATATATAAATGGAATGTTGATGGACCATTCCATTGGTTACCATGGTCATAAGAACACTTAGGAACCTAGAGCTACTTAAGAGCTAGATTTGGGTAGGTAACAGTGTAGCTCCCTAAATTCAATTAGCATTACCCTGGGAAAGTTAGAACTTGGTAACCAAAGAACCATCCAGCCAACCAATTCTTCTACAGGAATCTAATGATTTCACCCAACGCTGCCATTGGGGTTTATTCACTAAAGATGAGGTTAGCAGAACAGTTGAACATATAACCTCCCTCATATGTCCATGCATTCTCAAGGGTAAACCCTGCTTCTCCTCAACAAGGTCTGAGTTGGTCCTCCAAAATGCATAGATAGCGCGGTGATTTCTTATACCCTTCCTCAGTGATCTGAGAAGCTCACCAGGGTTTGCCTTTCATCATGTACAGCGAGGGAGCTGCAATGCTCAACTTGTCCCACGAACCTCTTCTTTAGTGAATAAACCCCATTGAATACCATCTCTTGGGCAAGAACCAGACCTTGAAGGCTAACAAGAGTTCTATCCTATTTTTAAATACTATTCCTCCACCAGCATCAAGATCTTACATTACCATCACCCTTTGTGTCCTTGGATCCTGGTGAAGGCCATCGTATGACTTCATTGTCCATTTTGTCTCTTCCTGCGACCGTACTTAATCTTATCATATTTTTCTACTACATTTTTCATATTTAGTCATGTTCTAGAGATGGGTAGATTATAGATAGGTTAACTGTTTAATGTATGTTCAATGACAATTATTTGACACACAAATGGAATGTTCACAGCTCCGTGACACGATTCAGGACCATCGATATCTGGTTAGACGCCTGTTATATTTCTGGCTTCTCTCCCCCTCTTTGCGGTGTTAATACCAGGCAATGCTTGCGTACGTTAAACTAATATTTGTCAAGCTTCTTGCCTCATTGTAAATATCACATAATTAGGAGCTGCAAATTATTGCCAGAATTCTGCGCTACCACAGACCTAAACATTGACGTAAAATCGTTAGTGAACTCAGCCCATGTATTTTCCCCACCTTAATTATAAACATTGGTAAATTGCGCTCTGGCTGGCCTGTTTTGATTTCCCTAAAACTTTCAAAGACTTTCAAAGACAAAATAAAAGTCTCGTTCAGCGTAACCATTAATCAGAAATTGCTGCTAAAAAGGTCATACTTTTACTATTTTGTATTCTTTTTTTTAATATTTTCTTGAATCCTACCTGACTGGGACATACACACATAATATGCAATTAAGGGACTTTATACACATAAAGTCTTGACCATCGACAGTGGATGAAGACCTGGGGTCATCAGAGTCTACAAAATTTGTAGAGGAACTCGAGGAGCATTATGAACATAGTCTTCTGGCCAACTGGGGCACCATCACCCTAATGAAACCTACCATGATGTTGCCACTGATTCAGGTCCAATAGACCTTGTTCAAGTGCTTCATATGTGAATTTATTCTTGTCCCAAGTGGGCTACTTGTCCAGGACATCAGTTGGCCAAGCCATTCACCAGGTTATGTTGGTGTTACACTTGGCCAAACTGGTATTAATTCATGGATAAACTAGTGAAATGTGAGAAAATTACTGAGATTTCAGCCACACTGTGTATTAAAGGTGAAAGGCGTTAGGTGAAATTGAAACATTTTTGTAGAATTGTGTAACATTGTATCTAAATTAACCCAAAACAACCCAGAACAATATCACTTAATCTTACTCTCGATCTACCCCATAGCACTCAACAATGTAATAGTTTGCAACCAAGTTCCTACAATGTCTGAAAACTGGGGTACCCCAAGATACCGTGAGCCCAGATATATCTAGAAAACCCACAGGTTCAAAGGAAAACTCAATATTAGTTTTTAGAACCAAATACCTTGCTTGTGACATGTAATAACCACCGAAAGAAGATAGATTTGAAATAAAATAACTTCCATAGAACTTGCCCCTAGATCGGCCCCATTTGGCTTTGTCTAGTTGCCCACTTCTCCTGCTGTAAAGACTCAAACCTTAATCAGTCGTTGGTCTCGTCTTCGATTCTGGAGCCATATGCCTATCTAATGCATGTTTAGATTCCCTCGCTGTATTACCCTACCTGCTGTTCCATTTATCTAACACCCTCTCAGTAAAACTTCCTTGCGTTCCATCTAAGCCTCCGACCCTCTAGTGTTCTAGATAATGGCCTCTTGTTCTCCTTCTTTTGACATAAACTTCCCTCCTGTCCTTTGTTAAAGTATTTAAATCTCTCTCTCCCATCTCACCTCTCTCCTCCAAGCTCTACATCACTTATAACGAAATAAGAAATATTAAAAATGAAAAAAAAGACCTTTATTCGCTTTGTCTTTAAAGTTCTAGAACACCTGCGTCTTAGAACCTTCCCTAAACTCATTACCTGATAGAAAACGCGCATATGACTCCGCACACGCGAAATAACTGGGTCTGGCGAGAGAGGAGGAAAAAGCAGACGCTGAAATAAAAAAAAAATATATATAAAAAATGTAATTTTTAAAACGTAATCTTTCTACATCCTGGGATTGTATTGAATTACTTCTACCCACCTGATTTTACAGTGTCGCGGATTAAACGGATTCCCACATCCTCTTGGCTGTAAGATTCATTATAGTCTCTTTACGGTTATCTCCAAACCTAACAATGGAAATAGTCTCTACAAAATTTGGCCGGAAAATGATGTTCAGCTTTTTTGGAAATTATATATATATTTTTTTTCGTTTTCTAAAAACCCTGGATATTGCAGAATGGAGATTAGCCAAGAACAACGGGTCTTTAATGTTTTATAATAAATTTTTACAGCGCATACACTCGCCCTTTGATGGACACCTAATAAAGATGACCAAATGATCCCAGTTCTTCCACCAATATTAAGCATATTTATATTTTTTTATTTAGTTATTAATATAAAAATGTTCTAAATTAAATTGCTGCCCTTCCCTAAGATATTTGTGACAATAGCTTTACAGAGGGACAGCGTGACTGGAGACGATCTCTAGAGCTAGCGGCTCATGCGCTAAACAATGCACGGAGAGAACAGGAAGTGGGTTACTACTTCCTGTTTGGGCTGATAATAGGATTCCATTGCAGTCTACGCCAGCCCCGGACTGGTCATCTGGCACACCAGGAAAATGCGTTGGTGGGCGTCTGGCCGACTGTGGTCCATGCTCACCTGATCTTTTGGTCCAACAGCCTGGCCATGAGTATAAAAACGTAACTCGTGGCCATGCGTAACCAGCCGGTGATCACAGTTATGTCATTTGGCGGCTGCTGGCCTTAAAGTGCCAGAACTTGATTGTTTCTCTGGTGGTGTCAAAGATGTTTAGACCTTAATAACAATAATAATAACACAATCTATGGATTTTGGCCCTGGATTAAGGTGTGGATCATTCCTTAAATCCAGATCTGGATTATTTGAATGACCTTCCAGCCACTGGGTATGCGATCTGTTTATTGAATGGTTATTAGCCACTAGTAGCCATATTTCTGGTTTCCATACATGACCCCCATGAAGACATTGGCACCGTTCGATCTCTCATGGTCTCTTCCGGTGGTCCAAAAACCGGCCACTTAATACAAATTGACTTCTGAAACTGAAATTCAGCTGTTGACACATTTTGACATATCAAGAAAATCAAGATTTTTTTTTTTTTTTTAAATAAAACAAAAGCAATTTTTTTTCGTCTGCCGCGCTATACCGCAGAGAACAAGCTCTTTTTTCCTGCCTTGGAAAAACATGAAAAGCCACTTAAAATCTGCTAGGAAAATACGATGAAATTGAAGATTAGTTTGTCATGGTTTTTGATGAAGAATTTCATGAATTTCTACTAGGAAAAGACTTATTTCTTTAACCTTCTCCTTGTTAGTTTAAACATTTTTTTTTTTTTTCCGAACAGACCCAAGGTTACTCAGAGGTAAATCACGCAAAATATGACATAGATTCGGGTCGGCTCGACACAACAAGGTTGGTATGCGCTAAACATCTGCAGGTGCCGTCTGTTTAAGCGGCCTTATGGAGACGCGCATGCCGTTTGTAAAATGTGCTAATACATGAGAATGCGCAATCAGACAGGACAGGCTTGTAAATATGGAGTGATGTAAAAATAATATTATTATTATTTATTGTTTTATAGAGCGCCACCATATTCCGTAGCGGTGTACAATGGGTAGAAAAGACATAACCAGTATTATACAGCATAAAAATTTGACTTGACAGCAGGCGAGGAGAGCCCTGATTAAAGGAGTTTACAATCTAGTAGATCATCGGGTCCCTTGGCATCCAGATGTGGACCGTGCGGAAGTCACCAGCACATGCTGCTTCCAGAAGAACTTGGCAGGAACCTTCTCGCTTTGGTAGGTGCCTCCAGAATTCATCTTGGTAGCCAAGACTATAGTTAAGGTCTGACTTTGCTGTGGTCAGATGGGGCACATCTACTGGGAATCAAAGGATTGGAATTAAATTGGAGTGTTTTTGACCTGTGGGTTTTTTGGACCATATTGGTCACAGGGATGGTTCATCCTGAGAGTTTAGCTACTTGGCTCCCTGATGTAAAGTTGGACTTTAATGAACAAAGCCCAGGAACCAGACTTAATAGGAAGTACGTTTCTTATTCTAACCCCGAGGTTGAAGATTTGGAAAAATGTGAAAGTTTTTAATTTAAAGAAAATGCATGTTTAAATAAAAAGCCCTCTAGACACCCAGAACAAAGTCGCAATACCTTCTGCTAACAAAAATGTCTATTTTTGTAGGCTGTAAAATACGTTTTCCAAAACCAGAAACGGAAGATGAATTTTCCATCTTGCGACCTGCAGGAATTTTGGGTGTGGAAATTCTACCCTACCTCGGAAAAGTCTTTGGATACACAATAAAGCTGTCAGTTCCTTCTGGAAGTTGTTTTAAGAGGTGGTTAAGGGTGGTCGTATGCCGTTTTGCTCCCGTTGCCCTGGTTATTACGCCCGGGAATGTATGTCCCATGCCTTTGTTGTATACGTCTCTTAAGCGGGGCAAACGTGGGCTTCCTTTTCATAAAACGCCCCCCTTTTGCCAAAATAAAGATTCTTATTGCGGAACTTCAGTCTGCTTATGTCTGAAAGAAATGTTTTGAAAACGATCACGTGTCCCGGGCACATATAAAAGAGATGATCCGCAATTTTCCCTGACTTTGCCTTTTTTTTTTTTTGGTTCTTCCAAGAAAGATAATTTTAAAATGATGAATGGGATTAATGATGTATAAATGTTCTGGCGACGCCGCGACCCCGTCTATTCATTTCGTTTTCCAAAATCCGAGAGGCTGATAAAAATTTGGTCAGAGTAACACTTCCTCGAAAATCCCGGCTCTGTAAGGTGTTAACGATCGCTCCCGTCGTATGTCTGCGGCAATCAGACAGGTTCACTTGAGGATAAACCCTCTGGTTCAGCGTTTTCAGTAACTGGAAAAGTCAACGCACGCGTCTGGAATTAGACCGTGACGTCATTGGTGGCAGACGCAAAGATCCTGAGTTTTTCCCATCATAGTTAGAACGCCATTAAAAGCTCTAATATCCCACCTGTGATCAAAAATCCGCCCCCCCAATCAGTGTTCCTGGGTTTAAAACTACTGATATACTTAGAGTCTATGAAATGACCTCCTATGGAATCTCGCTATAGAAGCCTACAGAGATCTACGTTTTCAGAGCGTTGACATGGAAGAAACTTTATCATTTGCTGACTCAGCATTCTTCAAGTTGAAACGCGTTGGGTTCTTATCTCAAAAGAGGCTAGACCCAAAAAGCTGAATTTGAAAGAATCCTCCCTTATTGAGTTTGTGGACAAGGTGACCCTAAAGCACAAGAATACAACAAGATATCCACTTTTTAAAGAGATAATTGAATGTAAAACTTTAGGACCAATTTAAGAACGCAACAGCAGCCATACATTATTACCAAATGATTATTGGGGTATATTAAAAGCGGTGAAGGCGTCAGGTTCCTCCCTAAGTACGGGTCCTATGATTATCTCCCTTTCTTTGGCAAGTTGAAGGTCTTCTGGGAGTCCTAAGAGTCGCAGTCCACAAGCCTGGACCTACATTATCCCCCTTTTTAAAAAAAAAAAGATATTAAAAGCAACGAATTAGGACCGGCATGGACGAACACACAAAATAATCAGGTCCATACGTGGATAACTAAGAGATTGGTCACGCTCAGAGTAAACTTACTCATTCTTCACATACGGTTCCTCTCAAGTATTCTGATAATGATAATGGCATTTCAAATGTTCTAAAAGATGTATTAAAAGCTGAATCATTCCCTTTGTTCCAACCACCTTTTCCTGTTGATAGAACGTTTCTGGACCTAAACATGCCAATCCATGGGTGTTGTTACAAGTTTTTTTTTTTCTTTTTTTCTCTTCACGCGCTGGGAAGAGAAAAAAAATTTGGCAAAATTCCTACATAGTTTAGATTTTAATTGTACATTCACACTGGCACCAACATACAAAGAAATGGTATTTAGAAAAACCCAAGAATGCTGATGACTAAGCTATAATTAAAACAAGGATCTCTGAAGTTAACCAACTAACGTTCTCACAGGGGATGAGAAAATTGTAATTGTGGTAGAATGTGAAGGACCCGCGTCTTGTTCTTTCCCGTTCCTTGTCTTTCCCGTCAATGGCGTAGCCAACGTTGTTCCAAAACTGAACGCAAAAACAGATACGTCTAGTAGATCAGGTCTTGGCTGAAGATAAAGTGGACATCATGCCCGTTTTTGTTTTTTTTCCGAACCACTGGTTGCTTCCTTCTTCCAAATTTAAATATGGCAAATGAAGAGAATCCATCGGCAATTTCACCTTTAATATGGAAAAAAAAAAATAAAAAAAAATCCTAACCACCCAACCATTTCCATAGACGTATCTAGCGTGCAGTTCTGCTTTTAATTTGGACGCACATCAATAAGGAACAGCCAGTGTTTGTAGAAGATGCCAGGGTGCAGACACCCGGTAATTAGATTCCGTCGTAAATTGAGAGGTATTTAAAAAAGTATTGTTTTCAGTCTCTGTAATGCTCAGGATGCTTTTTATTCCGTGTGATTGGTTTGGTAAGCTGTCAGCTTTGCTATCTTTAATTCCCTCCACACGTTAATGTGTGTTCGTTAATGTTTTTCTTTGATTAATTCCATAGGTTAGCTTATCTATGTCTGACTCTTGGAAGCAAAATAGACCAAGCCACCTAATTTTTAGCTCAATTTGAGGCTCCCTGCTTGCTCATTGGTGCCCCATGCACATCAAGGTCAAGGATACATGTTGAGGAGTTCACAGGGATCTATAGTTTTCTTAGAGGGCAAGATATGTCCTTCAATGGCAACCCTAGCTTGGTGTCCATCAAAGCAACCAGGTTTCCAACATGTTAGGACCCTCCTGGAAATCGATTTTGCTTGTCTATTAATCCACCACAAGTTCTGCATTTATTTTTTCTTTCATGATAGAAGAAGACAAGTGGTTCCATGGTTCCAAGACCGGATACATTGTTCTAAGATTTGTATCGTTATAGCTTTCCGTGTCCCACAGCAAGAACATTTTTTTTCTGGACGATGTATCTGTAGGAAGACCAGGAGGATCAAAATTTCCTTATCGACTGTTCCACTCTATATTCCAAAGTTAAAATTCCATAAAACATTCATCCAATTCTAAATACAATAAATTCCAGAATTTCAATGTTCCATTAGGAAGACTCCACCAAGCCTTACAATGCTGTGCTTAGTTGTATTAGCGTATAATCACATTTGTTTCTTACTTAATTTCATTGTTATCCACTTCACCCAAATGTCAGGAATTCATGTTATTTAAAAAAAAAGATAAAGGGAGAAAACTGGAAACCCTATTTTTTTTCCTCTGAAAACTCAGCGTGTAGTATGTTTTTCTTATGAGGGTTCCACCCTATGGAATAACATAACCTCAAAACGTGAAGAGCGTTAAGGGATATATTTTCTAGAAAGTACTAAGTAGCCTTTGCCTCAAGTTCTCGACTTGCAAAATGTGAGCCTTTGGCACTGAGACATTGAGTTCTCTAACTTTGCCTGTAGAAGTTACAAATGGCCGCCACGTGGACTTCTCTGCCCGTGGCTGTACTGTTGGGTAGATCTCCCTTATCACTGACCCATTTACCCCGTGGAGTTTGACGCCTAGCCAACGCTGACGCTATAGTATCTTAGTATCTCTATGGGCCCTTCTGAGGCCATATGTCTTATCCTGGTGTTTACCAGAGAAGATATAGCCTATGGGCATATCTGGGAACTCTCCAGGTTTTGCCTGCAGACTCCATGTGACATGCCACTTCTACAAGTCTTCGAGTCACCACGGAGAAACTCTGGGTCGTGGCGTTCACTTCCCCTCCAACCATGGCACTCAATGAAAGCAGGCCCGGCCACTGACATCAGTGGGACCCCCCGTGATGTCACCGGGACCGGCCATTGACATCACTGGGACCGGCCAGCCGCATTCCAAAAAGGTAGGGCTCCGGTTAGCTGGAGCCTGGATGTTCCCAGGTATTTCCAAGAATGGTGGTTGAGGTTGCTAGGGCAACATTCAACCTAAATAGATCATTGCTAGCCACACCACCGTCCACTATACTAGCAATAAGAAAAACATATATTTTATATTTTATTTTACCGAAAAAAAGCAATTCCAAGTGAAGCAGAAAGAAAACTTTGATCTTCAAATCATAACAATTTTAGGAGTGCTAAAATACTAACAATTTTGTTATTGTGTAATACCATCTCATTGATAAAAGGTAATCAATCATCACCAACTGAACATTGGGTTGCTATGGTGATAAAACCACTTTCAAATCGTGTTATATATATCTCCCAACGCGTCAAACAGCTTATGACGATCTTCCGAATAATTTCTAATCCAATTTAAAATGAATGAAAACGACGTCCCCCCCAAAAAATAAAAAAATCCATTGTTCCTTCGCGCCACCCGAAACGCGTAAGGATCACATGTTTTTAAATGGGATTTTTTTTATTAAACCATTTGACCTATTGGTTATTTTATGCGAAAGAAAAATAGCTATTTCTGTCTCGGGCGAAAAAAAGCTTTTTTTTTTTTTTGTCTGGGGCGGGGAAACAAGAATCTTAAACTAATTTAAACTACGCCACAAAATACGTCTTTTCACGTAAGAAGAGGTAGCAGCATACGCAAGGGTGGGCGCCCAAGACGAAAGCCAAGACGTAGCTATGCTAACGACATTTAACTCGCGGCAAAAGCTCTATTAGTAATTTGATCAACGTGCGAAGGAAGTCAGCTGCGGCAGTATATATATATATATTTATATATATATATATCTGACTCTGTATCCATATCATATGGGTTCAGGATCGCACGTGAGAGAACTTTAAACCATACATGTGTCGACGGAAAAAGAGGTGGAGGGAACGACATGGAAAATATTCTTTATGGTGATATATAATAAAAAAAAAAAAAAAATAAAAAAAAAAATGTTCTTGTCTGGTTTGTACTAAAAATATATTGGCACATCTGGAACGCAGTCAACGTCCAGGTTATAAGGGATGAGAGAGTATTTTTCAAGAAGATCAGTTACCAGCGGGGAAGCGAAGGGTCCTATTTTCCATATGTAATGTGTAATAATAAAGAGCCACTGGGAAAAGTAATTGGAATATTTAGTGCTCTCCTTACATCTGCGATGCTTCTTGGAGCCGAGGGGTGGGGGGGGAGAACTTAACAGGGCAGAGCAAAATTTCCTAGGCTTCGGATACGTGTGGCCCCTCCACCCTTCGTTGACCAAAGGGACTATAGATAGAAAATCAGTCTTATCTTTAGGCTCTATTCACTAAATGGATAACTTTATTTGAATAGATGACCTCTTATATGAATGTATGACCTTTAAAACCAAGACAAATATTCCATAAAATATGTTAAAATATGTAAAAAAGTTAACTTTTACAGAAAAACCCACGTTGAAGAATCCAAAGGGAAAAAGCACATTACCCGTGTTGCTGCAAGGTGGGTATCGAGATGCTAAGTTCTAGTTAACGACAAAAAAGTAACAAGAAAAATTGGTAATATAGATATAAAAATGGCTTCTCTACATGTAGAAAATTTAAGTGTATTAAAAAAAGTTTTTCTTTTGGTTTTTTTTTCCGTTTCTAATTCTCCATGAAAGCTAATTTTCCTAATGCAAAAAAAAAATAGTGAAAATTCCCCCCCTTACCCAGTAATAAAGTTAATAAATAATTTTTTTAGGATTTAATCTTAAAAAAATGCTTTGTACACAGGATATTTTTTTTTTTTTTACTATTTTTTAAATTTATGTTCCGTACTTTCTCTCTTTTTCTTTTTTTTTGGGGGATATGATGCGGATCTCCTCTAAAGCCATCTCGGCAAAAAGCCTTTCATCTCTTGCATGGATAAGACTTAATAACCCATGTGATTATATGCAAAGAACCTTCTCTTTGATTGTGATGACACCGTGATACATATGCGAGTCTGGAGTCTGTCAGATCATTTTTTAATTTAATGTTATTTTATTGTTCACGTTACTTGGAAACATGGCGAGTCGTTCCAGCAAAGGCGGCACGTTGACTCTTTCACTGATGGAACAGATTTTGGTTCTGTTTCTGGTCGATTAAAAACAGGGTCGATCGAGGGCACTAGAATAAATGTATCTTTGAAATTCGCGACCTTGGCTTGACACAATTTTTCTGAGGTGTAGTGTTTTTGTTAGGATTATCCTTGAAAATAACTGCATCAGGGGAGGAAAAGGGGGGATTAGAGGAGGAAAGAGAGGGGTCCTGAAGAGGGACTGTCCATCCTCAACAGGAACAGTTGGGATGTATGCATCCACATATGTCATGTTCCAAAGAAAGAATTCATTTTAAGCACTTCTCCTGAAACACTTTAAGTTCTAAATGAATAAAAAAACGATTACTGGAAACTAAACCGGGGGAGTCCATGACATTGTGACCCTAAAACAGGAGTTGGCATTGGGAACCCAGGACAATTTGATGCTATAAAAGATTGCTACATACTAAGTAACTGTAATTAGGAGACATATTTTGCCCTTTTAATAAATGATATTATTATTATAATTGTTATTATTATTATTATGATTATTATTATTATTAAATTACGAGAATATCATAAATATTATTATTATTATTATTATTATTATTATCATTATATAATGAGAATATAATAAATATTATTATTATATTACGAGAATATCATAAACATTATTAATATTATTATTGTTATTATTATCATTATATAATGAGAATATAATAAATATTATTATTATATTACGAGAATATCATAAACATTATTATTATTATTATTGTTATTATTATTATCATTATATAATGAGAATATAATAAATATTATTATTATAATTCAATGAGAATATAATAATAATAATTATTATTATTATACATTTATTACTGTTATTGAGAACATTTGAATTATAATAATACATATTAGCCATGTCAATGCATCAGACCCCCATGTACACCCCGAGGCTCTGATCGATGCAGCCAGACTTAGCGATGCAGTCAGCAGTGAAGTCTCTTGAATCCATCAATACTTTCCCCGCGGCAGAAAGCTCCTCTGTACGTCACTCCACTGAAAATCTGATTTTCCGCTTACATTGTACAGTTAGTGAGCTCTGATACCCAAAGGTTCTTGTAACGTATCGACTCTCTCCTCTGCTGAATTACCATCAAAGAGCTGACGAATGCTGCCCCACCACAAGATTAAGACTCTAAACGACGTGGTATCTTTTAAGTTTGGGTCATTTTGCTTTAAAGACCCAGTGGCCTCGGAAAATATATTAAGGTGTTAACCCTTAAGATGTGTCTTTTTGAAGGCTTCTCTAATGTTTCCTGAAAGGCAGAGAGCAGTGACATGCTGAGTCCCACGACTGAGGTCAATGGAACATCAAGGTATTCACTGGATATAGAATGATTAATGAACGGATAACAAGATTCCGTAGAATCTTCAGAAACGTATCTGAAACTGTATCAAACAGAATGTTACAGATTACGTATGAAACTATTAGGATGCAAAACACGGTCTTTTCATCAAGATCGCCCATCTTTAGGTAGATAGTGGGGGAACTCCAGTCCTTGAGGGCCACAAACAGACCAGAAATTATTTGTATCCTTTCCAGTTCCATAACTCTTTAGTTGACATGCTGGCGCTCAAGCTGGGATATCCAGAAGTAGTGGCCGGTTTGTGGACCTCGAAGACTGGAGCCATGGCTTAGTCCATACAGAAGAGACCACAAAGTTCTCGGGTCTCTTTTGATAGCCTACATGATGTCTTGAAGTCTACCTTTTGGTCCTCTCTAAAAAGTTCACAACGTAGACACAAGAAAATGCTTGCCCAGGGTTAAATTTTTTAGGAAACCTTTGGCCAAAACCTAATTCACAATCAGAACGTAGCATTT
Organism: Sceloporus occidentalis; assembly: GCA_023333645.1. NCBI lineage: Eukaryota > Metazoa > Chordata > Lepidosauria > Squamata > Phrynosomatidae > Sceloporus > Sceloporus occidentalis. The sequence goes on along the minus strand of JALMGF010000182.1, from coordinate 1,478,038 downwards.
CTAGAACATCAGTAATATAATGAAGCATTCTCCAGATTCTCCAGATGAAGAAAACAAGTTTTGGGACAGGATGTCCAGTTTTGAAACAAGCTTTAGTCTGAAGGTCAACTCGAGTTAAATTTGTAGAAGAAAAGCACTTTATAAGAAGGTATCAGAATCCTTTGAGTCGATACAATGTAATTCATTGCACCGAATCAAAGCTAAGGCTAAATTCATGTTCCAGAACATTTCGAGAAGGGACTGAGTTGGTGGCCCAAGTTGTTTTAATCTGCCGTCACATTCTATGGTTCCGTGTAAGACGTTTGGAATGAAAGAGACCGGAATAACACACACAGAGTACGGTTACCCACCAAAGTAGTTTTTCCAAACTCTCTCGATACAAAGTTTCCAACTTATATAGATCTTGTAGGGAGATTACTAAGGATTGTATTTTTAAAAGATTCCATATGTGCCTCTATCCATTAAATATACAGACGTCTAATCACTTTTATCATGGGCATACCCTGACGACAAATTAAATAATGTAGAGAGAGAGGCGTGCACCCTTTCTAAAAAGCTTGGGAAAAATGTGCAAAAGACCTTGTTTTTTTTCGCGTGGAAAGAAGAGACGTTAACTTACAAGAAGTAACGACGTGAAATTGGATTTAGAAAATATAACCACAAAGTACCCAAAAATTGGAATTTGTTGTTTTCTTGCACATCCCAATAACAAGTTAGGAACATTATTCTTACTTCCTCGCCTGTACAATTCAGACCTTCCCTGTATAATTAGAGGCTTTTTTATCCAGGGGGGCCACAAATATTACTGTTTCCTAGGGTGAGGAGAAGTAAGTGAATTGCACCAGGTCCCCTAAATCTCAGGACCCAGCTCCTATTGTGGAAATTATGTTGGAAGGGGCACTCATTCGAAGTAGATAAGCCCTGTCAGTAGGGTGATTATCCAATTAACACCCCAGTACAGTTTAAACAGCTGCCTCTGTCGTCAATGCTGAGTTCAAAAGTATGACATCATATTCCAGTTCCCACATGGCCCAGTGTAAACGGGCAAGTGGGGGAGATCAGGGATTCAGCAGAAGCACGTGGTGGGCTTGACGGGGCCGAGAGGAAGATCTATCCCCCAGTTTTGTGGCAGAGGGACTGCTCCCTCCTGGACCTGCCACCCTTGGCCATGGTCAAAATATGCCCTGCAATGTGGTTTAGGGCCCTAAACAGTGGAACAGTGGAAGGAATTGTAATTCTGTATCAGAACCAGTACCAGTACCTTCAAAGATCTCTTCCCCTTGCACATCGCCAATGACAGAGAACCCAAGAACCTTGCACCCTTGTAGAGTATGGACATTAGGGGTCCGGTACAGGATCAAGGAATCTGAATATCCTTAAATGAAAGAGCGCCCATTGACGGAATTGCGTTCTAAGAAGTCATTCACGTTGGAGAGAGACCTCATCTTAAAATGTGGAAAAAGAAATCCTACGTGTCTCAGAAAACCTTCACGGAACGCTAAAAAGTTGCGCAATATTGTGAATATCCGATACATTATGTAGTCTGCTACTTTGTACTCCGTACTCTGTAATCATGTGTTTTGCGTGATATAAATGTGGCAAAGAAGGGGTTAGCCCATCAATGAACAGCGGCCCCCTATTATAGACATATGACCTCTCGATGGCGACTGGGGTCACGATTGAGACTGCCTCGGGTGGTCGCTGCTTTGCTGTTCTGTCACTTCTCCAGACGTCAGGTGTCAGCTGCGATCAGCGTCACGATACGGGATCCTTTTCTATTCTCTGACCTGACATAAGAATCTTATTACCCAGAGCTTGGATGTGGGAAAGCGAGAGACAGAGAGAGAGATTTTGCTGCGTGCCAGACTGCCGTGCTCTTTCAAACGCTTTGACTTCTCTTCATCATGAAAACCGATGTTATGAGTTTCCCAATCTCAATAAACATTAGGACAGGTGCCCGTTTTCCATTTCCATTCAGATCATATTAAACAACCCTGGGGAACCGAAACATTTGTTTTTGGGAAACTTTCTTGATTTCACCAGCGTGCCTTTTTCTTTTTTTTTTCTTTCTTTCTTTCTTGTAGGTTTTTTTGGCACTTTTCCCACTTGGGAGTGTATATTTCTGCCAGAACTTCAGACCATGACAACTCCATTAGACGTACAAACTTGACCATTGAAATTCATTAGCCAAGGTTATTTTTAGCACAAAGCGGTAGTAATCTCCCATACACGCCGGCTCCTTGCCTTCGGTTACATGAAAGTCTCTGATTTAATCTAACGTGTTTGGGTTAGCTGCATCGCCAACTGAAAACCATAAACCCTCCCCCAAAAATAAATAAAACCAAGAGCTGAAAACCAGCTCCTTTCCCAATTCTAGTGTTTTTTTGAAGACCCCTTTTGAGATTCTATGGACTGAAATCTCAGAAGTTGTGCGTTTCCATTATGTTCTTTAAAATTCTTTTATTTGTAGCTGTATCGATCTGGTTCCCGGGCTAAGGTGGTATAATCAATAAATCGCCAGTGCTTCAACTTTTTGAATCTAGGGAGCATTTAATTCAAATGAAATTATAATAAATAGTTTTGGACCAAACATACATTTTTTTTTTTAAATTTTACTCTGATTTGCACGTATACTGAGTTCCAGGGCCAGACCTGGCTCTTTAAAGCCAACAGCTGCCTGATGACATAAGAGCAGCTGACAGCTGGATATGCGCGGCCCCATGTCACGTTTTATGTTCAGGTAGGGTGTAGCCAGGTATATCCAGCCGGTGGCCACGCGATGCACGACCCGATCTGCCGGTGGAGTGTATGGTGCCGTCGGACACAGGGGCGGCCCGACAATGGAGACGAGCGAGGCAACCGCTCCAGGCGGCACTTTTGAAGGGGCGGCACTTTGCCGTCCCAAGCCCTTTTTTTTTTTTTAAGCGAAACAGAGAGAAAGGGGTTTTCGCTTACCAAGCTGTCAGTACCCGCTCGGCGCCCCTCTCTCTCTCCTCTGCGGCGAGTCTCCCTGTTCGGTCTCGGTGCCGGCTTGTAATGTGAGTGCCGGAAGATTTCTGGCGCTCAGCATTACAAGCCGGCACCGAGACCGAACAGGGAGACTCGCCGCAGGACTGCTGAAAGGTAAGTACAAGGGGGGGGGAGAGGAAGGGTAGATAAGGGGCGGGGGGCGGCATTTTAAAATTCGCCCCAGGCGGCATTTTGCCTTGGGCCGGCCCTGGTCGGACAGCCTCCCGCTGGGCATTTGACTGCTGTGTCAGATGGCCATTCTGGCCCTGCTGAGTTCCTTCCACCATATTTCTGGTTATGGTGACCACCATGGGCACAATATTTGACCACTAGTCAACTATTGGGTTGGTGTCCACCCATAAGATGTCACAGATGATGGACACATGTATCCAACCAGGAGATATGAATGATGAAATCCATACCGTACTTTGGTTGGCCAGATTCTCTGTAAGGAGGACAAGACATTCCTTGCCCAGTTATCAGGAATACGGCAGAAACGAGCCCCTTCACACCTTCCATATCCCACCGATCTTGACCAACACACATGTTCTATTTTTTTTCCTGCTTCCAGAACATTTTTGAAAAAAAAATTATAACAATTAGCAAGTAAAGACTAATGACAGATCCTCATTTTTCAGTCTGAAGAGCCGGAACGTTGTCTCTGTGACACTTACAAACCGTGAATTTGAATGCGTTTTTTTTTTTTCTCGAAAAGATTTAAAGTCATCTGTAAAAGTCAGACACGGCTTGGAAAAAAAAAAAAAAGCCCATGAAGTTACAAGTTGCTCTTCTTAATAGGAACAGAGATTTTTCCACAGGAAATATTCACTATGTGCTATTTGACTACATCAATCATTTCTTTTTTTTTTCATTCTCTGCTTCTTGCGTTACAGACATTTAGATTACTGTTGTGCCTAAGTAAAAGTTAAGACGTTTTCTCTGAAGTATAATTACAGAAACCATTCGCTGTTTTCTTAACACATGTGCAAACTGTTAATTGGGTTAATGAGAATGTGATGAACTACAGATGTGACTTTTTGGGCCAAAGATGGACATTCTTTCAAGGTTGCTAATAGGTTGAACTAATTGACTAATTACCTTCAAAACCCTTTTGACCTCCTACCCCTTCTAAACATTTAAGGAAACCGGTCTGCTTAAGGAATAAGTTCTGTTTCAAAATATTCTCGACCGTGGACAATCTACCTGACTTAGCTGAGCCACGTCTTAGGTCTTCATAAAAAAAATGGTCTTTGGTAGTAATTCCTTCCAGTGATTTCAAATGCTTTTCCAAAATAGGGTCTGTTTAATGAAATCCAACATTTGATTATTGGATATCTGCAGGTGTACATAACTGCTGAGGTTTTATTTTCACAATAAGGGCTTCTTATAGACTTCTTCAGCCAATAACTAGAAGAAGGACGTTTCATAGTAAAGATATGAGCTCTTAGTCACTCTTCTTCATCCAGGTTTTAAATCCACTTGTTCTTCGGGCTTTTGTGCTATACCTGGGGCCACCACTAGGAGGCGACTCTGGATTCTAAGGCAGTTCTTTATCATCTCGCTTGTCTCTGCTCATTTCCACCAGGGGGGATGAAGCTCCCTCATTCCATATCTGATTCAAAAGCAAGATGGTTGCACCAGATGGTGATGGTGGTTGGATCTACCACCATTTTACCAACTTAGAGAATTGTTGGTGGTGCTGAAACATTGGAGGCGGAAAAAGTGGGACCCAAGAGCTATAGGTGAATCTCAACAATAAGATACATTTCAAATTCAATGATTAAATATAGCAAAAACACACAACCCTGGTGATTTATCAATGGCCAACGTCTTCTTAAAGGACAACCATTGTCAACAAGACAACACTGTTTAGTAAATATTAGTGTGGTCCCCATAGGATTTAGCTATATATATTATTAATAATATACATATTTCTAAATCATATGAATAATCAGATGTTATACATTTTAAAAATAGGAAAGGTCAAAGTAGTTGGGGAAACAAGTAGAAGACATATAATTATTTTGTGGTTTTGCTTCCAGAAGAAGTGGGACTTTATTTCTATTATTTTGGGCAAATCTTCTAAGATGGAAACAGCCCTAGAGAATCCCTCTTTGGGGGAAAACATCTATCCATAAACTAGACCCAGTAAAAGGACTTATTGTTTGGAAAAGGTCACGGGTAAATAAATGACATGTTAATGTTCCGAAAGTTGGGTTACAATGGCGTAGTATTCCAGCTAACGCGTGTGCATGGAGCTTCGGTGTTGAATGAGCTCCGCATTTTATTTTTAGATGGTGTAACAAAGTCACTTGTTTATAGTGTTCCTCTATAAAGCCTTTACTAGCTCCGGTTAAAGTATATAGACTTGTTAAAGGACCAGTCCCACTTAGCGAGATGCTCATTTTAAAGTTTAAGATCTGTTTAACAGCCTTTCAAAATCTGAGACCAATCTCGCACCACAATGAACTGCGTCAGTAAAGGGAACACGTTCTTCGAGGAATCCTCGGGTTGTCTAGCGAACGAGGATTTAAATAGTAACGCTACGCTCAAAGTAGCACTTGCCGTTGTTTTTTTCTCCCCCGTTATGTCTAATCTGATCACCCATGTGCCACAGACAGCAACTCTTCTGATCTGTATCGAAATACAAGGATTTGGGGCAAAGCTGTGTATGGAAACGACAAGGCGTTTAAAGGGGAAGTCCCATAAAAAAAATAAATATGTTTTTCTCAATGAGCCTTAAACCCAGCACTGTGTACAGTAATATAGTTTAGAATTAAAGAAAACCTGGTTTTATCTCATTTTGTTCCAATAAACTCCTTTTATCTGCAGACCTGGAGCCGCCGTTGCTGTCAGTCATGTGATATTTTGGGTTACTTTCCCGGCTCAAACACCACACTGAGCTGATGCTTTATGGCAATGCTAATGAAGTCCCTTCCTCCATAGACTTTCATTAGTGTCCAACTTCATCATTAAGACTGAGCCATTCTATTGTTTATCACAAGGCAGTATTATAAGAAGTTGGGGTGTTTGTCTAGTAGATTGGGCTACAGTAACAGAACTAGCACACATCCATGTTAAAAATATGCCTGGAAATATTTAATAAAATATTCTTAAAAGCTTCTAATAAAAACAATTGTGTCGAGGGTTCCGCTTTAAAGTAACATGGACTCTGGGATAAATTTACACAATAAAGGGTTACCCCGGGTGTCTGATTGGATGGACTGTATAAGTATAGCTATTTCAAATGTCATGCTGAGCATGGGATCACAGGGGTTAAAGTCGGGGTCCCAAGCATTATCCCTGTGTGTCTGGGCTGTTGGTGGGGATCTTGCATACAGCTGGAAGCCGTGTTTAGAGATCTCTGGCTGCGTACTCCGTAACGCCTTGCCAGTCCGCGCTGGAGACATTTCACACTGCGTATTCCGTTTGAGAATTCTCCTGCCTGCCAAGGTTCTGAAAGACTCAATTCCGGCTGCATGGGAGTGACGTTGTTACTGGACGCAGTTCAGGGAAAGCAGCACGCTATCACAGCTTGCCTTCGGAGCAGCTGAGCGAACTTCTCATCTTTTCCGTCAGATACCAAGATGAAGCATCTGACTGCTTCTGACTCAGAAGTCTCTGGACATTAATCTATTTGGTTCCGTGTTCACCATTGTGCCTATACATTTCTACCTCTATCCATTTCAAAGGGTTGGTTTATGGCATAAGTTCACACGTAAGAGCTACATACACAAAGGGTGGTCCTGTAAACCGACCCTGATCTAATAAAAAGTGACTCATGCCTTTGAATTGTTTAGATTTTGCTGGGATTGTTGTATTTTTGGGAGTCTGTTGGTTCCTGGATGCCTGTACGTTTCAATTTATTGCAAAAGCCGGCCATTTTTGCTGGTTTAAATGCTGATTAAGTTCAGTGACCTTGCACAGTGTGAAGAAGGTGCCTGGGTTGCACCAAACGGGTGGTTAGACATCATCTAACAGGTCAACACACATGGAGCTATGGGTGTCTACCAAAGATTATGCAGGTGGGCATAAGAATCTTTCCAGAGTTCTAGAATGCTGGGTTCTAACCTAGAACCTTAAGTCCCTGTGATGTGTCTGGACCTTTAAGTAAAAGGAAAAGAGATATTTCTCCCAACAAGGGCACAAAAATATTTTCTCCTCCTCTACTAGCCAAGAAACAGGTTTGCAGGAGAAATAAGAGGGGCAGCTAGGCCTTATTCCCGGCTGTAGCCTTAGCAGATTTTCACGTTATATCGCAATGTACTATAGCGACTATTTAATATTATTTAATATTTAATATATACCTGTTGCTTCTGTTGAAGAAGCCTCAGTTATCTTAAGAGGCACTTAACATCTTGAGAAAGCAGCTGGCACTTCTGAAGGTACAGGCTCTTTTCTTTTACTGACAAACAGTGTGTGTCAGTTGATCACATGTAGCGATTGATTATTCCTCACCCCAGATCCCCAGATAAAGAGGATCTTTAAATAGATCACCTCTTCATTTCATATGGGAAACTGACAGTGTTTAGTGATCTGTAAACTGATTGGCAGAGTGGTGACAACAACCACAAATAGATGTTTTTTTTCTTTATTGTTCCTTTAAATAGGTATTTTCAGGCAGGTCCGCTTTCCGCTCATTACATAGAAAGTACATTGTAGCGAGAAAATGAGCACATATGTACAGATAAGCAAAACAATTCCATAAATGTTTACCCTGGAAAAAGGTTAACGATATTTCTGGCCTAAACATACAAATGTAACAGAGCTAATATAAAGTAATTTCGGTGAACTAACGCACTCTGGTGTCCCCATTAGTCCCCAGTACTCAGAGTTAACGCACAAACGGGCGGCAAGCAACCCCAGCCGCGGGATTGGCGAGGGTAACAGTTCCGCAGAAGCTCAGCCTAGATACATTCATTGTAACAGTAGCCTTAATAGTGCATTTTCATTAGAAACAATTATCCCGTAACAAAGTTAAATCGCTCAATTACTCCGAGCGTGGAATTATATTTTGTGAATGGAACAGTTAACTAGAAACATTTAGTCTCTTGATGTGCACACATTTCTAGGTATTTTTGTCAAACAGTCACAAACACGAATTTTTTAATTATATTCTCTCCATTGACGATGTTGAACCCTTTGTTCTTTTCCATACTATAGTGTTTTACTGATAGATGTAGATAATTCCTAACCTGGTAGAGAAGTTACTGTAAAGGTAAAAGGAAAACCTTAAATTATAATTTTTAACATAGATCTGGCTCCATGTTGCATGTATTTGTTGGGCTAAAAGCAGAGCCGCCATCATATGTTTTCCAGACCCAGAACCAGCTTAGAACCTGTTCCTATCCCTCATTCCCTGGTGTTGGTTCCTCCGGTTTAACGTCTTGTGGTCCCACCTGTCCAAAAGGAGACGTGTTCCCCACCAGGTCCATCCTCATGTTAAACAATAGACTACTTCTGTTTCCCCAGGTGCCTCATGTTTGAAAAAAACATTCCCACAACTAGAACCTGGCAACTCTCTCAAGAGACAAGGCGACCGTGACCACTGAAAGGACTTATTCACCACAATCCCTTATTTCAGGACTTGAGCGTCTACCCAGCAGAAAGGGTCTGGTAGGAGAAGGGGTAGCAGTACCTGAGCCAGATAAAATATCTCATTCCCTTTTTTGTATTTGGGGGGGTCGACCTTGGCCCAAGTAAAAGGCTTTTGTTCCCACTTCTAAATATCGGCTGCTTTTTATTCTGAAACGATACTAAGTTTCGTACCTCTTCCACCATACCTACGCACACACAGACAATAGGTTTCAGATGACCTTCACAGGGACAAAGGAATTCCAATTGTTCCGACACATATATCTACGTTACAGGAGAATCCCACAAAATGTGGTATGCATTTAAGGTTTGTGGAAATCTCATTGATTCCCCCCAATTATCCTGTTATCTGATAGCGTGGTCCGCTTAGCAACACAACCTTTGCCTCAAAACATGATGGTGCTTTTATGAGACAGTTACAGATACAAAGTTCAGTCTCGTTATAGACGGTATTCCATGACGTCATCTGCAGGTGTTCTCTGAAGTATTGGAAAATGATTCCTCCACACGCACCCCACAAGGCATATCAGTCTTGCCGCTTCTGGATACCATCACCAAACAAATGAATAGAGTAGCATGTCTGGAGTCAGCCGCCGAATTAAAGTCATGATGACAATGTCAGCTAGCCTGAGCTCAACAGCTGGTTAAAAACGTTTCCACGCATTCAAAAGTCCTATTTTTATAGAATGCTGAGAAAAACACATTTCATGCACCCCTTACATAATGTTCCTTCAAATGCTTAAGGACAAAGGTCATCGAAACGCCCGTGGTTTGAGAACCCATTCCTTAAAATGGCTAATGGGATTTAAACTCATGTACAGCGGCCTAGAATATAGAAAGGGCTTGGGTGCCATTCAGTTACGCCAGATACATTTCACTCCTCCTTCAATGTTTCCCTTTATTTTCTGAGTAAAAGTCATGATTTCAGAAACTATTGGGTAGCCTTCATGAGCGGCACGTCCAGACTGGCCATCGGCCAAATGACCGGTGGACGCCGCTGGTCGACAGCTCCATGCCCTCACCTGATCTGACTCTCCAGGAGCAGATGAGGCGTTATAGCCCACGGCCAGCGGTTGGACATGCTTGGCTGCAAGTCATGTAAGCAAAAAAATATAGCGCGCAGACGTTGGCCGCATTAACGTCCTCAGGTGGCCAATGTCCTATAGACAGCCCTATCATCAGTCCTGCTGAGCAGCGATTAATATTTGGGTAGGGGAGACCTTGGCTGGGGATGGGGTGGATTGAGGTGCAACTTTGCTCTTTAGATTCTAAATATACGCACATATGAAATATTAAAACCACATATGATTCACAACCCACTGCACAACTCTAGGAATTTAAAAACGAAATATATACAGAACTTGAATGGAATCAATTTGGATTTTGGCTTTGCTTAGTCTTTACAGAAGATTTACTATATATAAACAAATGTATATATATATGGATTAAAAATAAGAAAATAAGCTTGTATTAAAGAATATAAATAACAGAAAACTCAACTTTTCAGTCCCTTTTTTTTTAATCAAGAGATGTTGATGAATTTCTTGAAGATACAAATGAAACATTTTTGGGGAAAATACAGTAACTTCCCCACCCGTGAGAGCAGTCGCTGCAGTAATAAAACTTCCAGATTCTTCGAAAGACGATATTCCCCCTGTGCAAAGAAAAAAATGCAAAGTAGCAGGTGTTTTTGGTAAAATGAACTTTATAGAGATAAACATAAATTTTCTAACGGATATACAGCATATGGAGTGTAAAGATTCTAAAAAATAATGTTGATTGCGTTATACAAATGTTAGGTATTCTTAGTTCCAAAGCTGTATTAATATATATCGGTACAGGTAATATAACTTCTCTGTCCTATGTTATACCCAGAATACACTGTTCACCGACCTTCTCCCGGTTTCAACAGGAACTCAGGTTATAGAAGACATTTTGATGACTTTCCTCCTGGTTGGACAACCGATGATGGCCACAAAGTTTCTATGAAATGTTCTTTCCCACAACAAGAAAGGCACAGCTGGCATTTAAAAGACTACAGAAAAAATGATCTTGGAATTTTCACTTCACTGCCACCCTTTATCCAACTTTCTAAACGTTCTACATGTCCTTGATCCCCAAGGATCAGATCTTACACTTATTAGATAATAAATATTTGGAGAGTCCAATTGTTCTTAATACGATCTACCTTAATCGATACGGTTTGTTTCTCCTTAGACTACTTAGACCACATAACCTTCCATTATAGAAACATTTACATTTCTGTAGCCTGCTTTGAAGATCCTCCTGCATCTCCAGAAAATGTGTAAAAAAAAGTTTTAGTCTAGCTAAAGTGCAGCAAAGTTTTTTTCAAAAGTTTTCTACTTTAAAATTCTTCATAAATCAGTTCTTTATTATATTCCTTTCGCTGTAAAAGAACAAACCAGGCTCCTTTTATTTACAGATGTCTTTTTCATTAGAATCATTCATTCTGTATGTCATTTGTGAAGACTTAGCGACAATTGTAAGCATAGCAGTTGGAAGGCTGCCTGGCTTAGTAAATATACCCCTATAAAATTACATTACTGCCTGATACACAAAAGTTTCATTGAATGAACAAAACCTTTTCTTGTTTGTGATAATTTCCTTTCAAAGCCCAGAGTAGCTGGCACTGCTGAGATGAAACATATCAATAGGATCGAAATGGTGACTATAGGAAATGACCTTGGGGTGATCAGCTGAGTCAGAGCCGGCGATAACTCTTGGTAAGCTCCATGCCATTGTTTAATTCAGGAGGGTCATAGCAATTATACAGTGAGAACCACTGCCCTGCTTTTCTCACACAACTGAAACAATCTGTAAAACGTGGAACCCGAAGGATATGAGCAGCCGCTTGGCCCCTGACTCTGGCTGTTACTATACTGGGCTGGATACTTTAACCATGCGAGTAGAGGACCACCCTTCCATCAAATGTTACAAAAGATACAATACTCAACATAATAGCCTTCACTTTATCAAATATTTTTCTTATGAGAACTGTTACAATGTTTATCTATGTTCTCTATGTTCCTAATAAGGTTAAAAACAAACTGCTTTAACCAGAGGTCATCAGACTCAATTTGACCACAGAAGTTCTCGTCTGGGGCTTCATTTGTTTCAAGTTCTGGATGAGTATGGTATAGTTGTTCATAGACGTTGAACATGTCTAACACCAGGAGATGTTGGGTTTCTCCAACCAGAACTTTCCTAAACCACAATAGGTTTCATAGTTCTCCATACAACTTTTCTTTTTTCTCCATGGGACCTGATGCTGCCTGGGGCTGGTACATTGGTGGACCAAGTAACATGGTGGAAAAAGCCTCTGAGGAGCTAATTTCATACTATGCCTTAGAACATCCCAAACCTTTTGGGATGATCCTAGATGCTTAAAAGTCCAGGTCTTCTCCTTATAAAGTTAAAGTGGAAAGAACACATATTACAAGATACGAGTCAAGAGGAACTATAATGTTAAGGTTTTTAATTCTGTGTTCGGAACATAACAATTAATTTGACTTAATACAAAAATTCCCTAGATTGGTAGAAGCCTGAAAATGCACACAAAAAAATCCAGAAGATGGAATAAAAACAAAGAATGGAATGACGCATGAAGCTGAATTTTTACCAATTTATAAAGTTGCAGTCTTAGTATTTGCATAAATAAAATAACATTTGTGCACAGAAATAAAATACACTGTAACTAAACATCTAATTTGCCTTTTATTTTTCAATTGCTGATTTTTCTTGGGAAAAACAAGTGAATAAACCCTGATTCTTGAGTATCGGAAAGGTGGACTGATGCCAAGCAAAGAACCGCAAAAGTCTTTCTTGGTGGGGTTTAAAAAAACAAAACAAAACAAAAAACCCACACTTGTTATAATTCGCTTTATTGTAATTTAAATAAAGAGCACTTGTTTTTGGCAAGTAGGGTATATTTTCTCAAAATTGGACAATACAAACAATCCAGCGTTTTCTACTGAACATGCAAAGTTTGGGTAAATAACAGAGAAATTCCTCATAAATTGCAAAAAAAGAAAATAAAAGATACAACAACAATATGGGTTGAGAAATGGGGTGAGGGAAGAAGAGATGCTCAAAATGCAGAAATAAAAATAAATAATATATAAAAAATTATATATATGTTTATTATTATTATCTTTTATTTATATAGCGTCAACTATTTACGCAGCGCTTAATACAAAACATTTATTCAAGGGGTCTGACAAGACGAGAATTGACAGACTAAGACAAACTGATGCATTAGGTGGAGAAGCTCGGCTTACAAGCTTACAATCTAGAGGGAATGGTTTATAGTCTATTGCTATAGTGACATTTCCAATACAACTGTATTGAGGTTTGTATGATGTTCTTGGATCCCCCCTATTTGAACCTTTCAAAGTCGACAACACGATTAGAATTTTATGTATCTACATGTTGGTTTCATGATGTCATTGCTGGAAACAAGTGAAAAGAAATTACACAGGGGTTCGATAAGCCCCGATAACGATGAGCCTTATCCTGGATTCTTTATCTTGGATATTGAAGAAAAGTCATAATGCAAGAAGATATAACTAGACAGGCCAAGGTTCTGGACCACAGGATGGACAACACAGAAGACAGGAGACTAGAGTGTCCAAACACTAATAATAATTAAAGAAAGAGTACTTAGTCCAGAAATACTTGCAGGCTACTACATCTTGCACCCAATGTCTGATGACAACTTCCTAATCATGTATTTCATGATGATGGTGAGAAGCAGGAGATGCTGGGAACAAATGACTCTTGGCTTCGGATCAGACTCTGCATTGGTGGCAAGCCCCACACTTGCCAATATTCCAAACATCGGTAAAGTCAGTTTCCAAAGAGCTCCATGTTGGTGGCACCACCATAGAAACGCGTAACCATATGTCATGCTAAAAGCTCTGTGGTTTCCCGGTGCTTAATTGCGTCTTACTTTATCCCGCTGCTTCTCAGCTCTGGAAAGTAAATGTTTGGAAGCTTAGTTTCCCCTCTATTTAACTGCTGTAAACATTGAATTTGCATTTAAAACTTTTCAGGATCTTGACCTAAAATGAAGGGATTTGTCATGGGTGGAAAACACAGCCACTGCTTTGAGACAGAACGAGCGGCCATTTAAAGGAAGAGGTTCGGAAAGGAGGGTCGAACACTAAAGATCGGTAACATGCTGATGTATTTTCAGCTTTTTGGTTGCTGGTTGGAAGTAACACTTATCTCTCTCGCTCATGAAGAAATAAATGCATTAAATGCTCATGTGTTCAACTTATGGCATTTATATATATAAAAAAAAACCACTTCTCTTCTAGACTTTGATGGATCCCCAGCTGCATCTAAACCTGTCTATCACCCCATCATCTAAACCCTGGAGATTCATAAAAACATAGTATTAAAAAACAAACACAGCTCGGTTGCTTTGGCATAAAGATTATCCTTGGACGGTAATTTTATTAGACTTGTCTGGGGTGCAACTTGGGCAAAACAATGTGTTTTGAGCAGCTGCCTTTTGTGCTAGTTGGAGTTCCTCGACCGGTGCGTCCGACACGTGACATCAGGGACTGCCAAAAAAGTGCCTGGTGCTCGGTCAACATCCAGGTTGGTGGTCCAAGCCACTCCATTATAAGTGGCCCCTAGTTTTATGATAAGACACTCTCTAAAAGATATACTGATGTTAAGCAGCTATGTTTTAAAGCCGTTTTCAGACTAAAACTCCCACAATCCTTCGGCTGGATTGGAACAGTAACTGGAGTTTTAGTTTCATCCAAATGTTTCTCCAAACTTTTGACTTTCTAGTGCATGAGAGATACCCCATACAATAAGATGGCCAGGTGCTCCTGTTTTGCGAGGATAGCCCCCCCCCAATTGAGATATATGTCCTTGGTTGTTGTGTCTGTTCAACCCTTTTAAAGCCTAGAGGTACGTCATATCTTAAAATAATTTCCTATCTGTTCTAAATACCATAAAATGTAACCAATCGATGGCATAGGAAACCCCATCCTTTTCTTAAGCCCAATAAAATGTACAATTCTTGCTCTTTTGTATGGTTTTTTTTTTTTAATCTTAGAAATAAGGAGTTCTATTCAAAGGTCCGTAGAACACAAATGGTTCACATAGACTGCATGTAGCTGCAGCTGCCCTCCTGCTCCGTGGTTCTGACGATTCTCGCAAACTGATTGGCTGCTCGAAGCAGCCAATCATCGACAGGAAAGCGCTCCCATTGAAATCAGGGGCACATTCATACGGAGGGATTCTGTAGAATCTTCCCACCCATTTCCGAGAGGGGGGGGAGGGGACCAAAAAAATGGTGTATTCGCTAAACCAAGAGTCTGTAAGCGAGTTGAGTGTCTGAACGACATGACTTCACTAAGTAACTTAAAGAGCTGAGCTGGTCCTTCAAAGTAAAGCGAATCAAAGATGTTTTATATAAAACGACGGTAGCAGAAAAGTAGATGCTCGTCGCTGATCCCTGAAAGCCCCCTTAAGACGAGTAATCGCTTTGATTCTATTTACATTCGTTCTACTCTACTGTATATCAAGCAATTATCGTGCTTTGTACCAAATCTATTTACCAATTGGAGTTTTTCCTTCTGTGAATTTAGCGGTAAACAATGACATATGTGAGCAAACAATCTAGCACTTGTTACCGAACACATGGCAGGATACAGTTAAGTGCGTAAACCCGTAGGTTGTACTAGAAAGACATAATATAATCTGCTTTTTCCATAACAAGCTGAATGTTGAATAGCAACATCATATTATATGTTTTTTTTTTTTTTTCTTTCTTCCAATTACAAACCGATGGAGGAGATAGTAATACATCCCCTCGCATGGAAATATATGATCATTTTTACAAATAGCTGGTTAAGTAATTAAATTGATTCGACAATAGCCGGGCAGGATAGAACAATGCGTCGCGTCCGTCGGAAAACGCATTTAAAAGATTAATCCTGGGGAGAAAAATAATAATAATTTAGTCTTGAGAAGAAAAAAAAAACTTTGCGTAGAGACATATGTGTTTAAGCCTGAAGGGGGGGGGGGGTCTTATTTTATCGCCGTGTAAGATAATTTTCAGAACGTATTTCCACTAGCAGATGTTTAAAGGTCCCATCTGATCATCTTCAGCTTGCTTCCAGATGAACGTAATGTCTTGCCTTTGTATTTTTAGCTATTAGATGCCTGACGTTTGTTAAAAAAAGCAGAATTCCCACTTCCAGACCCTTCAAAAAATTGCATGAGTATTCCCCGGCATGGTTACATACCGAATTAATTATTCCTAAAGGGGGGAAATTAAGTATCCTAACGTCAGATCACTCATCTTGCTCGAGCATCTAACTGAACGTCTTGTTAATTTTCAAAAAAAACAAAAAACAGAACAAACTTAAATTAGAGGGGAAGTATTAATCTTGTTTCTAAACTATTCTGGCTTTTTCCAGACAATGGACCATTTTGCTTATTCCATGGATTACTTCACCCAGCTGGGGGTAATACATATAAAAAAAATCATTAAAAATTAGGGTTCGGTAGCAAAAGTCAAGGCTGGAGAGCCGGAAAATGAACAAAAATGGTTCTTCAAGGATAGATATCCATTGAAATGACAGCACAATGGTCGTCAGAACCGACTTATTGGAACAGTGTCTGCAAAATATAAAGACAATAGGAAAAGTATATACTGGTAGCCGTAGATGGGATATAAGCCCTTATCAAACTTTTATAAATTAGTTATTTTATGGTAACCCAAGGCCTATTGGGGACACCTTCAGGAGAAGACATCAGGTAACATTGTTCGCCAACCTCAATCATCTGAACTTTTGAACGAAGTTCTTAGTAAAAGTTCTAAAGCATCTGAAGAGGTTTCTGTTGGCTGGTCCTTCTGTACTTTTTAGACATTATCCTGGAGAGATGCAACCAATTAACATATATTATACATGAATAAATATCCCCAAAATACTCTTAGAGCTAGACATAAATCATTTTTATTATCAAGAACAAGAAGGCAATGGGTTCCATTCATAACCCTTCTAATGGGTTGTTTAGAGATGTTGAGGACTTGGCCTCTTTGCCTGGTAACAACGTAGCAGGAAAAGGAGTTCCCGATTACCATGTTGGGTGATTTATAGCCAACGATATTTAGTGGGGTACTTTCACTGCCCTGTCCTGTTTAGACAAAATGGTTACATACCCCGTTTGAATAAGAAGGTTTGGTTACAAAGTGGCATTAAAGTTCTACTTGGATTTGCTGACATTCTAAATGTGTAGAATATTCCATGAAACATAGAACGCGATGACAGATCAGAACCATTCTTCTCATATACCAAATGTCTTAATTACTAATTGTAATTAACATGTTACTATTTTACGAAATACTCCAATATATCCAGAATCCTTTCTCTTTGTCCGAGTGATACATGGAACAAAGGTCATAAGTAAGTCCAAACAGAAGCCTGCAGGTACTTATTAATTTTATTATAAAAAGTCCTGAATATTTTGTTTTTCTCTATTGAATTTGTTCGTTCAGGCCCGGCCAAAATTCGAGGGGCCTCTGCTTTCCGTCATGGCTGACAACTTGTTAGGGGGGAAAAAAAAATAGACAAGTTAATTTTTCCAGGAATAAATATATATTTTTTTTATTAAAGGCTATGTCGTCGTATATCATAAATAAGACAGTAACTGTCAGAACTGACAAGTGTTGGATGCTGAGATCCAAAAATGTGGGCTCTGGGAAGCTTCTCGTGTTAGTTGTGATAATCTTTGACAAGGTGGATTAACACAGAGACCAAAATACCTCCCATAAAGCTCAAACAAGAGGGAGTCTATAGTGACTTATGTGGCTTCCAACCAGTTTACTTCTGGGTTTCAAAACCTTGACTGCAGGGCCAAAACGTCTATGTGGCAATAGGGGCAGCTGCCCCAGTTGCCTCAAGGTGACGTAAATACAGGTTGGGAAATTCAATCCTACCCCATGTGCCAAGAACCCTACTTACGGCTCTGGTAGACAGACAGTCATAGGAGCCATAAATTCATCCAATCACGATGTGTATTATACAATAAATGTTTTTGCCAGGAATAAAATTTAGTTGGCTGGCTCCTGAGATCTGTTTGGGTTTTCTGATTGAACAAGATAAGTCATGGCGATGAGGTCTACACCTTAGATACTTGACTTTACTCTCAAAGGTTTTGAGGAGATTGGGTGGTTAGTCCTTCCTTTAAGGTCAGCGGCCCCGTTAAGAGACCTCATTATAAAAAGAATCCTACAGCTTTCTCTCAACCTGGAAGTTATAGCTTGAAACATTTCAGATCAATACCAGGGGAACCGCTTCAAAGGTGATTAGGAAATATTACTGAGCTCTGCTATCTGGACAACTCTTTTTTGGTACAAATAAGTATGATTCATTAGAGAAATTTGAAAGACGGATTTCTAGGAAGTGTGTAGAAACACAAACTGTGGAATTATATTAGATGTGGTCTAGCTGGATTCTGGAAATGGTTTTCATACAGAAAGGGTCTAAATGAATCCAAAAGATGTCCTTTTAAGATTAATGATTTGTACAGAGATACACTGATGGCAGATAGAATGCACAGAACAAAAGAGGGACATGAAGTATTGGCTTTTATTTTGTTTTCTTCTTGAACTTGATGAAACTAAGTCTCTATTATAAGGTTATTTTATTAAAAACACAGTTTAAATTAAAGAAAGTCTTAGTCTTTGTGGATTATGCACATGTATGTCGCGTACAATGCACATGGAAATGAACATAAACAAATGTAAGGTCATGCATTTGGTAGACAGAAAGAATTTATACAGTAGATTAGTAATAGTAAAATTGAAATTTTAAAATTAATAAATACAAATTGGTCAATAGTTTGAATATTTTGATGACCTCAGGACATTTATGAAAAGGAAAAAAATATTTAAAAACAATTAAATAACTATATAGATACAATTATTTATAGTAATTTATGGATTTATCTTTTTTTTTTGCTTTCCTAAGACTTTATGAACTTTATTGCATTTGTAACAATGTTATTCCTTTAGCCTAAAGTGATGATAAATAGTAAATACGGGATAAAATGTATGAGAATTTCAGGTGTAGACATAGCGATCTGCAGAAGATAATGTCATGGTGAGTGACGTAATTGGTCCATTTGATAAATTATACAAAAATGGCTTTGGTATTTAGCCGTTAACCCATATGTTCTGTCATCCAGAGCAGAAACACGCTCTCGGGTGTCACGAAACCACGTCTTGACGTTTTGTTTTTCAAAAGATTGCGTAAAAAAAAAATGCCAAGAAGCTATTTTTTTTTCCAGACTCACATGTTATTGGAAACATGGAAAAAATGATCGCAGTAAGACATTCCCAAAGTGAAAACGAGTTGGGATAAACACTTTTGATTACTGACAGACTTGTGGAAAAATAGCTTTTTATCCTGTACAGCGAGAACAAAAAAAAAAAAAAGAGACAAAGATATTAGTATTGCCAGGTGCCTCATTTTGTGACCTTTTTATGATATTTTTGGTAAAAAAGGAGATTTCAATATAAAAATATTCAAAAAATGTAACCCCCCCACAAGACTTCAATATAAAATTAATTAACCCTGACAAGAAAACATTGACTTTTCATTGAATATTCTGAATGAATTCACCTATTTTCAAGCAGGGATTTCAACAAACCCACAGGTCCACGTGTCACCTGAGACCTAAGCGGGATTTTTGTATGGGCCCCGACTATCTTATATTTGTTTTTTTACAGGTTTTACCCCAAAAGTGACACCAGTTGGATGTTTTTTTATTATGTAGGCAAATTACCCCAAAAATCTTGTATTAAAATACTATTTAAGGAAAAGATCTCCAACTTTTTCAATAAGTCCCTCTCCCCCAGTTTATTAACCCCTCCACTCCTTGATATTTTTTTTTATGTAGACTGAAAGATTTCAATGAAAACTTAATTTTTTCCCCCCTATGGAAACATTTTGCTAGATTAAAAAAAAATAAAATAAAAAATAAATTATCCAAAGCAGATCTCAATTATTCTCCTACAAGAAATCGTATTATCTTTCCCAAAAATGCAGGAAATATTAATGTAATATTTTCGGGTTGAGCCATTCCACCTTCAAAGGGTATTGCGACGGTAGATTCTTCTAACATAGGAGGTTGTCACGCACATTGGTTAGTGCTACCTGTATTTCATAACACCCACTCGGGGTCCAATTTCATTCATTTGGCACCGGCTTGCGGTATAAATATTGCTCTTGAAAGAAGCAAAAAGTAGATGAAATATCTCAGCTATAAAATGTCAAGTTACTTTCCAAAGCAGCTCCAATCTGAAACCACATCAAGACCAACGTCTGAAAAGACAATCAGAACCTAGCCCGATCGGATGTCTTTCTTCTTTAGTCTGTAACGTGGCTGGAATGCTCGCGTTTATTCCGTGGCTGTCCCCCAAAAATCCTCCACAACTTGTTTTTCAAACCGAAACGCTGTTTATTTTTTCATACTATTTTTGTAAATTGAATAAACCACAATCCTGGATTCCTTTGTGGGGTAAAGTGATTTCAAAACTGGTTTAGGTATTTTAAAATGATAATAATAAAATAAAAAAAAAATGTAACCTGACGTTACTGTGGCATTATGACATTTAAAGTTAAAAAAAAACCCAAAAAACATTTATGTTTTTGAGGGTGGAAATTATGTTAAATTAATACTATTTTTTTTTTACATTATTTGTCTACATTTACACAAAATGTCACACTCCACTAGTGACATTATAACGGTTTGATCAGGAGCTACGAGCAAAAAAAATTTGGTCGATGATGTAAGCAACGGTAAAGACCAGATTTACATTCTGGGGGACCATAGGCATTTAGACTGGAGGAATAAAATAAAAGGTGTTGTGGGCATGGCATAGTTTGGACAGGGACGCGGTCTACGAAGGGGCAATGTTCAACAATGGGTAGAGCCACTATGAACCCCCCGAAAAATGGAGGTGTAGACAAAAGCCCAGTATGTTTTATGGGTCAGTGCTCTAGGAGAACAACATGATTTAACGCACCACGCACTTCCCAGGGCAGGTTCTGTGAGGGGACGTGGCTAGCTGGCCCTGTGGGCGGGGCTAGCCCTGCATGGGGTGGGGTAATCACTAGACAGTATTGAGTAGGGGAGAAAGTGGGTGTGAGTGGGCATGGCTAACCATGACTCCTCCGACCCAGAGAAACAGAGAAATGACCCAGAGACCCGTGGAAGCAGCGCGTCGCCGGACACTCTGGGTCAAACGATAACTACGACATTATACATACTATATCCGCGTTATTTTTCAAATATAGTATTGTTTTTCATAAAAAAACAAACCCCTAAACTATTCCAAGTTTGTCCAAGATTGTAAGGACCTCAGTTAATCATAGTGCTCCAACCACCATTCAGAGTTGATGACAATAATACTCCCTACAAAATATCGAAAAGCAGCATTGGAAAAATAACTCATTTTTACTTCTACAGGGAACTCTTAATTGTCATGTGATACAATAGCAGGCCATGATAGGTTCTTGCGATAGAAATTGAAAAATCTTCTTAAAAGTATCTGTGTTGTTGTTGGTAGATGTTGAGTAGGGAATGCTATTCCTTGGGACAATGTGTGCTAAAAGCCCCCCTCCCCAACTTGTTTAAGACCAACAAAGTCACTGTGGGTGGTTAACGGATAACCCCTTTCAAATGAGCGGAAAAGTAGAAGGTAAAATTACATCGGGTAATTAAAAATTTGGCTACAGACGGCAACGCGGTACACGACGCAGTAGGACGGTAATCTGATTTATAGTACGGAGCCTGTTTCTGAAATCAAATATTCCGCTGGGGCGCACACCTTTTCCATAGACAATGACTTCTTTCCCGACCACAGCTGGAAGCAATCTAATCTTATTCAGCAAAATGGAAGCATGGGATGTATCATTAGAATTTTTTTTTTTTCCTTTTTCAATTGAGCTCGGAGAGTTTGGATGATGGAATGCGGCCAATAACATCATATTTATGTTTGATCCTAGAATCTTTGCCATAACAGTCCGAAAACGATAAGGTTAGACTATGTGTCACTTAGGTTCTGTTACGCTACGCATGAGCTATGACATTAGCCAATATCCAGCCAGGGATTTTTTACATCCTATATTACCAATTTTCTTCTTTTTTTGACATTTTTTTCACCAAAAGTTCAGCAATTTCTGCAGAGGAAGCGAATACGTTCAGGTTTTGTCCATCGTGTTGTTGGCACCTTTTTAAAGCAGATAAAGATCCAGAGGGAACGACAATTTGGAAAACTATATTGTATTCAATTTGACCCTTTTTTATGGTTCCACAAACTACATTTATTATCTGAACGAGGATGCAAAAAGTTGAATGTTCTGGCCGGAATCAGAGCGTTTTCTTTTTTTTTTTTTTTAATATTTTTGGCTGGACGCTTCGCTCAACCAAAGGATCGCAAGGTTCTGCTTCTGAAAGCTTAGAGTCTAGACACAGGTTGACCCCAATCTAGAATGAATCCATTATTAGATTATTCCAGTTCGGTTGTCTATGAATATCTTTTGGACCAGAAACTCATGTGTGGTTAAGAAGAATGGGTGCTGTGTTATCTGGCACGGGACCTCGATGTTATATTAAGTCATCTTGAGAGTCAAAACAAGAACTTCAGAAGAACTTCTTGGGTTAAAGACCTATTTTTCTGCATTTTAGTTGGTGAGGAATTTAAGGAGTGGTACTAAAATTCTGCAGAAGGAAATTGTTATCATTAATAGAATTTTTGACACCAGACATTTTTTTTTCCAGGACTTTAAATAGTAAAATTCTTCCAAAGTTCTGCCCTCGAGGTCTCCAAAACCAAGCCATATGGCTGGCTGTTAACTCCATCAATAAAAATTCAATGAGAGTTTCCGTTCCTTAAACTGACGCTTAAAAGCCACGAAATACCTGAAAATTGCAGAGATCTTATAAATAGACCATCAGCTTCCGAAATCACACATAGTTCCCTTCTTAAGCCGACACTCCCAGTCCTTACCCAAATAAAATGGACGTTGGGTGCCAGACTGTGAACTTGGCGCGAGGACCTTACAAGAAATTTCACTCTGCTCATAAGCGTATAAAAGATTTTGCATGGCAGTGGAAGACGTTTAAGAGAAATATAATCCCATATCTTTCTTGCTCGAAGCTTAAAGCGAGTACGGTTTAGCACTTCATCAAGCGTAACTGGCCCAGAGTTCTTTAAAGTAACAGATCCAGTCTACATTGGTCAAAGCTTGTCCATTACATTTGTAGAATCCCGCACTGTAGCTATCATCTTAGAAACATGTAGAAATACAATAAACATGACTCAAGGGTGTAAGTCCGGACTGGAGATTTTGAGGTGGCCCTGGCACTTTAAGTCCAGCGGCCGCCTGATGAGGTAGGTGCAGCCGATGGCTAGATATGCACTATATTTTATGCTGACACAGTGTGAAGCCGGACATCAGCCACACGCTCCAGCGCCCTATCTGACATTAGAAAGGCACATTGGTTGTGAGGCTTAGCCTTGTAAGGGTGGTGATACGTACCCATTATCTAATCCAACCATTGAATGTTTACTGAGGGGGCAGTTAGCTCCCACTTCGAGACACTTTTTCGGCTGCTTTTCTGACGTTTTACTCCAACTGGTGTTCTTGGTTATGAGCGATGGGAATAAGTACATGGTTGGTAACCAGGAGGTCTGACAAAGCAGACAAAACTCCTTCTTTAAATTAGACTGTGACAAAGTGCAGAAACCCCAAAATTGTTTGCCACCGGTTCACCAAGGAAAACTAGGTCTTCCTTGCATAGCTCAGGACCATCTTGTGTTTGTGGCCACCTTCTGACTTCTGAAATCCACAGTCAACTGGTATATGGACCCTGAGCAGATATGCTTTCTTCTGTTGTCTTAATCTTTTTATTCATTGCTAACCATTTACTCTTCTGCTTGTTTTAGTTCACAATTTATTAAAACCACATCTTTACTGTTCCGGGCTGTCTGTTGGGTGGATAACTAAAAATGTAGTTGGATGAGCGCAGACTCCCGGTCAATGGAGGTCGTAGAGTTCAGTTGTTGACCAATGTTGAATGATCGCCATCAATGAGTTTTGTTAACCAAGAATTAAAACAATCTCTGAAAAAAAAATAATGGCAAACCAACGTAGGATGAAATCTATATTCTTGCTAGATAATAACGATAACTTATTTATCTACCACGTTTTATCATATTTTCCTATTTTGAGGACGGAAAAAAATAAGAAAAGTGAGTGGAAAGGACATATCTTCGACTTGCATCTTTTGGAGTGGAATAAAATCCTATTTTTTGCTTATTTACTCCATAAATATAATCTTTGTTTTATTTATTTATAAAACAGATGGTTCATTACATAAATAAAGTCATATATTTGGTTTTCTCTCTCTCTAGATATAGCAATCTTAATTTATTATTTTTTTCTTTAAAAAAAAAGGAAGGAATTCAAGAACTACAAATTAAAATTAAAATACTTGGCAATAAATCCCGCTTAAAATATTTCTTATCTTTGGACAAACAAATTTACTTAATCTGGAAAAAAAAAAATTCCACCAGTTTTCTATTTTGCCAAATAAGCATTTTAGGTTTAATTTTTTTATTTTTTTTTACTTTAATTGTATACTTTGCCCAGGCTTGGTACTTTAAAGAACAAAACTGCCTTCTAGGTCTGTCTGTCTGTCTGTCTGTCTAAAGGGGCATGTTCTTGTGACCATGTGTGTAGTGAGCCGCACGTGTTTAAGCACCACATTTAAGCGCAGCCCTCGGATAAATGTACGTTTTTATCTCAGGCATTAATCCGGCTGTTTTATAGTCAGGATTTATCTGCTCTCACACACAGCCCTTGGCTATTTTTCAAAGTAAAAACTGTTTTCTTCCGCATCTTATTTTTATGAAGCGTCCAGCAGAGATTTCGCAGGGAGACAGGTGCATATTCTAACAACGCACTTTATACTTGGTTATTAATTCCAGGGATCAGCCATATTTTAAAGATTTTTCCCCAGCCTTGTTTTTTTTGCCGTTCCACCTCATCACCCATTTAGATTCCTTTCTGTCACTTTTCCCCCCAAATAATCCCATGTAATGGTGTTTACGGCGTAAACTGAGCAATATTTGTATTAGGAACCCACCTTATGTGTAAATCATGGAAGTGGTCATCTTAACTCACTGTTCTTGGGTTTTCGTCATTATTTCTCCCCATTAAGTCATATCTCCTCTGTTACTGCTTGATCCAGAGAGCTGATTTCAGCTTCTTTAAGATGCTGTCTCCAAAATGACATCATTAATTAAAATATGAGCTATAGGTAGTTTTAATAAATGAGTTATGCTAACAGCTGTGAACGAGACAGTTGCCCTCTAATTTGCCTTCATTAGGACGCCAGCTTACCCGCCTACAGACATACGTGAGGACTTCCTTGGGTAGGCTACCTGGAGGTCCCCTCTTCTTCGGGAGTGGGTTCATGTGGGGGTGGGGCTATACATACATAGGGGTGGAGCTAGTCGCACCTAGTGGCCGGGTTAGCCACACATAGGGGCGGGGCTTACCTCAGGAGGTGGGAAGTAGGCTCGGCCACATTCCATTCCTCTGACCGGAGAAAGAAGAAACTGACCCAGAGACCCCAGGTAAGCAGGACTTCCTCCGGAGACACCAGGTTAAACCCAGAGCGTTCCGATGGATGCCTACAGATCCTAAGAACAGGAAGCAAAGAAAGGTGGCTGCTCCCACGATATACACTCGGGCTTGTAATACATACACAGTATTTGGCTTATTTTAATCCATAAACGCCGTCACACGTGTTTATTTTGTAAAATGAACCTCAAAATAAAGGGACTTATGTGCTTGAAACGTAACATGTGTCCCAATATATTACTTTAGAACTTTAAGAGCCGTGATATAAACCTTGCTCTTTGAAATAAAGGAACTGCCTTGAAGAATCATAGAAAGCATTAGTCAATTCATATGTTTAATGTTTATTTTCCTTGCCAGGCTTTCATGAAATTAAATCAAAGAAATTAGTTTAAAAATATATGAAAAAAAAAAAGAACACACGAATTTCCAGCCGCGAAAGGTCATTCTACTGGCAAAATAAAAAAAAAAAAAAGAATAGTTCAACTCGTCCCAAATGAAGCTTTCGAGAAGAAATCACTCATCCCTGGGTTACTGACGAAATCCTCTCCACACATGAAATATATCAAAAGCTTCATTTCTTGGTTCTTTAGATAATCGCTGTTTTTGTATCTAGTTATTCGTCTGTATTTATAAATCGTTCTTTTTAACGTTTACTTTTTTTTAATTCTAGTTGTGAAATTGCTTGATTTAAAAAAAATAATAAAGTGCAGAGAGTTTTTAGTTTAAAGTCTTCTACCATAAAAAAAGTTATCGTTCCTGGAACCAGCATGACAGGACGATAGAATATTATTTCAACAATACACATGGGTTTAGAATGCGGGCAGTGGTCGGAATCTGGAATTTAAATGCAGGGGCTTCATAAATCACAGACACATCAGCTAAGAAAGACTAAATTGTTGGAGGTGGAAGAGAAGTGTAAAGAGGCTCTCAAACCGCTTATTCACTTTTACCCCTACTGCTCAATCTATATGTGTTTAAAGAAACAATCTTAATGCTCAATTGTATTGAAGTAAATCTATTACATTGGATACATCATTTGACAGTGTAACACTAAGAGTATACTTTCATGGATTCGCCAAATAAATGGTAGATAAATAATAGAGAAAAGTTACTTTTGGAGCCATCCCTTAGAGGTGTCTCTGGCTACACATGGTGGTATAATCATCTCAACACTCTGAGTCCAGAAGACCTCGCTGTCCTTCCAGTTTATCCCATGTGCACACCGGGGTCTTCAAGTGATGAGCATAGTGTGTATTGACTCATGGCTATTGGGGAAGCAACGGTATGGATAACACATAATGTATGGCAGATCTATGGAAAGTCTCAAGCTGTGGGTATAATCCAACCAGCTGTGGTTAGTGTGAGTAAGAGGATGACCGTGATACCACTTACCTGCAGATAATGAAAGAGGGAAATCACTCTGCCATGTGTGGACCTTCGTTCCTTGTTGTATGATGCAATAAGCATGATGAGATTTAGGACATCTTTGATGAACAGACAAGGGAAGGCAATCTTGAATCTAATACGAGACTAAGGGCTGATTAAGGTTTGAGCCGTTACAACATGAAAAGCTGGCAGACTAGAGGGCCAACTGGGTCAGATCTGTCAGAAGGTTCTATGTTTCAACTGTTACTCCTGCAAAGTTCTCCATAAAGGAGCCAGATGATCAACCTGGAGTCACCCTCTAGAAAATCAGATGATTGTCTCACAAGAACCGCATTCTTTAACCACAGAAAATAGACCTGTAGAAATGGGATTCATTTGGTTAAATGTTGAGTAGTTATATTAACGTCAGAAAAACAAACAGAAGGTAGAAAGATAATTAATTTGTATCCATTCTCGAGTAACAGGTTAAGAAAGAAATAATGGTGAGTCTAAAAGGGAAGGAATACTCTCAGAATTTTAGTAAAACAAAGGAAGAAAAATCAGGGGAAAAAAACACTTTAAACTGTCTCCTTATGGAAACAATTTATCATCTGTATTCTAAACTTTTGTAAACTGACAAAACTATTGTATACGCCTAAAAATCCACATTCAGAAGTTATTCGAGTTACAGTCTTTGATCAGAAAGAAGATTGAAAAATGGATCACATGCAGGCGCCAAAATAGCTATTACAAATTTTTGGACAACTGTGGGTTTTGGCCAGCGTCAAGATATTTTATCTTCACAGCTTCATGTCAGTGATGGTCTCTCTCTGCCTTTTTCAATACCTTTGATGTCCACAGTGCAGAAAAATGGATAGAAACTTTGCATGTATGAACCAACAATCCCGATTTGCTCAGGAAAGTCCCCAAATTTCCTGTAACTGCTTTCTTTACGCCTTTCATAAATTTGGTAGACCCAAGGAGTTACGTGGGCAGAAGGTGACATTATAACCCATAGGACAGTCCAGCGGTGACATCATGTGGGTCAGGAGATCTGCTATATGTTCTCGCCGTACATTTTTATTACATTCAAAATGGATACAAGAGAGAAGGGTTTATTTATGATTTGGGAAATAAAAGGATAAGTCAAAATCTATTTGGAGTAAAAAAATGATTCCATAAATATGGAAATCAAGCTTGATTGTTGTGGTTTATGAATTAGATCTGACCATTAGTCCTTATCTGCCATCGACATTTAAATTTCATCGTAATTGAGTCATATTTGGAACAAGGAAAGATGGCAAACAGAGATTCATACAAACGTAGAATTTGCCAGTAGATCGGCCCCATTCGGCCCCATCTACTCGTTTCTCCTGCTGTAAAGACTCAAACCTTAATCAGTCGTTGGCCTCGTCTTAGATTCAGGAGCCGTATGTCCATCCCATGCATGTTTAAAGCCCTTCACTCTCTCTCTTCTCTCCCCCGGAACTTTAGTGTTTCGACATTCTCACAACACATCAATGAACACATTCATATATATATATATATATATATATATATAAAATAAACATTTGTGGGAGACAAATCTCATCTAATATCATATCTCTTGATAGCGAGAATATCTGATGGCTGAGAGAAATGTTTAAGGTGTTCTTAACCCCGTCGTGACTCCAGATGTGACCCTTTTAGCATGCGGGTATGAGTGCAGCGTGCGTTCACATGGCCAGCCTTTCCTGTTCGTTTCGCATCTGCTCCCCCCGTTCCCGTGTCTGTCTTGTACTCTCTCACTCATCTCAGTAATACAAATTAGTTTTTGTTGGCAGCTCCCCATTGACTGCTCTTAAAGAGAATTTTTGATTCTGTGTACTTTTGATTTTTTTTTTCTTTATTTTCCATTGATCTTGCCAAACAAGTGTCCTCTCCAGATACCTTTCTCTCCCACCTCCTTCCCCTCTTATAGTCCTCCTCCTCCTTCCCAATTCAGGACTTTGATTCACTCCGTTCCCAGAGAGCAGGACGGCTCATATATCACTCACCTTCTCCGATTTCTGTGTGGGCCATACCGTGTGTCTGTCTTAAAGGAGCAGGAGCTTCGGCTACTTCGACCACATGAGTTCCGCGGGTCTCAAACTGTAAAACGCTTACATCTTAATATAAGATACATAATGGGGCCTGGACTGTACACCTGGAATATCAGGTGTGCCGGCGACAAATAGGGCCACATATTTTACCGCGGCGGATCGGGTCCCGCAGTGTGTGGCCGCTGGCTGGCTAATAGCCACGCATTCCGAGCATATCAAAAAGTGTGGCTGTGGCTGTCTAGCTGGTGGTCCCTTTGATGCCTTTTGGTGACCACATGTCATGTAATAATGACATTTTTCTCATTTTCTTTGTACCACCTTGGGAAAATGCAATGGGCAAGTTTGGTGAAGGAAGAAGAAAAAAAATCAGTTTGTTGCTATGGCTCTTTCAATAGATTTTCTCTTTATATCCCTCTTGGGACACCTGGAACTCTTGAGATATCATTAAAACGAGCCCGTTCCAAACCTCTTGTCCATAAAAATCTGCCCGTTCACTCTCAGACCCCGAGGTCAGGGGGGGAAAAACCCTGAGACTTGGGGTCACACCTTGAGTGTTCCGAGGCGCGTCCGACACATTCCCAATGTCAGCAGACAAAACGGACGCTGGAATTCCATTTTCATCGGTTCTAGAATTACTTGCTGTTGTTCTGCTACGATAATTCCTTAATGACATTCCGCGCAGGTTGCGTGCGTGGTGGAATAACAACATGTTTTATTATAATGGGGCTACTGAGCTTCAGGCCACAAACACGTGTTTCATTTAACTCTACTTCTCATAAGTTTTGTTCTCTCACCAGCAGACAAACAAAACTGCATGTTTGTTTTCTCTTCACAGATTGTACCGTGATGTTGGCCGGCTGTTACGAATCCATATATTAATAACAAGTGGATTGCTTTCATTCTTGCTTTTTTTTTTTTTTTTTTAAACAACACGAACGGTTTCAGAACTTTGCCAGGAATGAATGAATCACATTAAACAGTGAAATGCATCGTTATAAAATTAGGTAAATAAATGTGTGCATTGCTAACAGACGGTCACCTTATTTGGGTCAAAATAAGTGGAAAACATTAAAAAAAAATGCTTATCGTTTCAAGAAGAAATCAAAGAACAGTACATTCCTACGCATCGGCCAGTGAATATGAGAATCTTCACTCAATTTTAACCTTGCAGCTATAGAAAACAAAGTGCACATGGGATAAACTGGAAGGACAGCGAGGTCTTCTGGACTCAAAGCCAAGAATCCCTTCCACCCCTTACCCAACATTGGGGAACACGTTCAAGGAGTCAACATAGCAGTCAACATGGTGGGACCTTTGTCTAGACCCTGCAAATCTGTGAAGAGGTTCATCCTCACAGTAGTAGACTACTACCCTGTACCAAACGCAGTGGCCCTAGCCAACATCATCACCGAGGCGGTGGCGAATGCCTTGGTCACATTAAACTAGGAGATCAGTTTTGGATATGATCTACAGATGGCCAGTCTATTGAGCAACACAAACCTGACCCAGCATCACGTTGATACTCTGGGCCAGTTACCCCTGAATACTTAGAGCCGGAGACAGTAAAAGCCCACGATACAGGATTTCCGCAGAAAACTTTGGATTTCTACCTATTTTTTCCCATTACTTTGTTCCCATTACTATTTAAAATTCTTTAATTATTCTAAAAAAAAAGAATAATTTTAATGGAAACTATTGTTGTTTTGAAAGAGAAAATTGTGGAACACTCCTAAAATTCTTTTACTAATGAAAAATATATTACATTACCAGGGTTATCGTCCATAAAATCAGCGCCCATTACTGGAACAACTGGCGGTTGAGCATTTTTTAGTTTTTTTGAAATAAAAGAAAAAATGGACAATTACGGGTATCAAGCCCATTGAGAAATTCCCATTGTACGCGACAAGCCCTCTCTCTCTGCAAACATTAACCGTGCAAAGGTTTTATTCCTTTGCAGAACAGTAATCCTACCAATAAAAAGTCTGAGTATTTTGCCGAGTAGGATACCACAGATTTCCAGCAAAAACCCCACAAGAATAATATTTCCAGATTGAGAAACCCATATTTCAGCTGGAATACCACATGAAAGCGCTTCCTTCGAAACCATCATAAAGCCTGTATTTTTCCAATAATACAACCACAGGAAGGACACAATAGTAAAATTCTATGGAAACAAAACATATAATATATAAAGATATATATTTATTTATTAAATATATAACAATTTAATATAAATATATTATTATAATTATTTATAATTAAATTTGTATATATCTATATTAAATATATTTAAAATTACATATATATTATATTCAAACTTAAATATATGTACTTATATATATATTAATTATATTTAAAAAAAATAAAAAAAATATATATATATATATAAATTATATTCAAAATTAAATATATATATATATATATATATATATATATATTCCGTGGTGTTGGGTATACTGATTGTGACTTAATTCAACATCTTTTTTTTTTCCAGGAGGAAAACAGTTAAAGGCTTTAACAATCGTGCAGGGCTCTGGGATAACTTAATAAAGTTGATTTAAGTTTTGGTTTTTAAGTTAAATCAATCACCGTGAATGCGTTTCTCATGTTCAGAGGATTTTAGGGTTGCTCGGTTGTAACTGATGATGTAGGTATTTGAGAAGTGATATATTACTCCTTTGAGCAATACATAGGAAATCTTTATCATTAACCTTGCAGTCTTGGGGCTTAATACATCAACTGGCACCTGGAATATTACATTTTCTTTTCCTTTTTTCCTCTTTTTTCCCCCCAATAGTTACTGGAGTGGCCAACAATGCGTTCGAAAGGAATGGGGTGTATTACTTCTTTGACATACTCATTAAAGAGCCTTTAATCATCTAAGATGCTATACAAATATTTGAGTCTTCTTAGATTTTATTAGTTTCATTAGTTATTAAAATCATATGTTTAGCCTTACAATTATATACCTCTTGTGTGTCCCTGTTTGGGTTGGCCAGTCCCTCTTTCTATCTCTGTGCCCTTCTTTGCTCCCCTGATGCCCGCTCTTTTCCAGGAGCTCGGAATGTTTGCCGGGTATGAGGGTATCTCAGGGGTTTACAGCCCTAAAAGACGAACTAACAACAGAAAATTGGTTTATAAATCACATTGTGTAAATAAAAAAAAACCTATTTTTGTAAATGCCTTGCCTAATTAAATAAATTACATCCATCAATAGGTCACAACATGACATAACAAGCATTGGACTGGCAAACAATGGATTTTGGTATGACAATGGTCAAGTTTGGATTCTCAATAGGTACAAAGGATTCTCGTCTAACGTTTATATTATTAATATAATTATGTATTTTTTTGAACTACAAATTCTGGTGCCTTTTGAAAAAAATGATGCACTGTTAAGAAGATTAACGCCAAAATAAATGTTCATTCAGTTTTTTTCCTCCTTACTAAATACGTTGTTTGCATTTCACAGCTTCTTTCATTTTTTTACTCTCTAAATGTAACATAATTTGTCTCCTTGGAATCCTAGGGATATGTAGCTAGTTTGTGGAAATTCCTTGAAGTACCTTCCATTGGGTTTTTCCATATATTGTATCATTTTTCAAGAAAAGTCATCCAAAAATCTGTAAGACATTATTTCTGAGTCAGCAATGTACAAAAACAGTGTCTGTGTACATGGGAATCATGCTGACATAGAACGAGAATGTCAGCCTTCGAACCAAAGGCCTTCACCCCACCCGGTGAGGACACATGAAAGAGAGTATCATGTATGGGAAACACCCCATAAGGAGTAAGGTTCTTCTAGGACTTCGGCCTTGGTTTCATTCATGCAGATGCACAAAGACTCAATATGAAGATGATGCATGCAAGTTGGCTCATGTTCTTCTTCTTGTGTTCTTCTTCGTAACCTAAAAGGTCCTGCTCAGTCCTAGCTTGTCAGGCCATATCTAGGGTGGCCTTTAATTTTTTATTGGGCCTTCAGATGTCTTCTTCAAATGGTTTCTAGAGAAGACATCTGAGGTCCCAAAAACATTTGTAACTTTACCTATTTTTTCTACGTTGGCTCAAGCAAAGGTATCAACTTCAACTACAGACTACATTTTGTTCTTGGCCTAACATGGTTATATGCACTTCTCTTACTTGCTAACATTCGAGAGAAGATGGCAGTGGCCCCCCCCAGTCAGTACCCTAGGCAGCTGTCTCCAACTGGATGATTATGCGACGACTACATCCCAGACACCTCAACTTTACAAAGATCAACGGTGTCACCCCATAAAAAAAACAGAAAAAGAAAAAAGTACCATAGAAGGTGTTCATAGGTAGTC
The DNA here is from genome assembly GCA_023333645.1 of Sceloporus occidentalis. Lineage (NCBI taxonomy): Eukaryota > Metazoa > Chordata > Lepidosauria > Squamata > Phrynosomatidae > Sceloporus > Sceloporus occidentalis. Next base: position 1,444,957 of record JALMGF010000182.1, on the reverse strand, counting down.
ACAGGTCGGAACTAAGTAGGACATGCTAATAAGTGGATGGGTCATCGGTCAAAATGGGTGGAGCTTCTATTATACCCCTCCCATTTTAACCTCCTGCAAAATTTTCAGTTTTATGGGTAATCTGGATTTGTCAACACCAGCTAGCGTTGGAGTTGCTTCTTTCCAGTTCTGGATTCTGTATATATTACACTTGCATTCCCAGCTGGCGATTAAAAATATGATATATTTAGTCTTGAGCGTATCTGTCTTCGGTGCAATTGACTATGTGCTCTGCATAAACAAGGTTTTATTTCCCGTTTATTTCACAGCGAGCTAACGATTCGCGGCGCTCGTTCAGCGCGGCCCTGTATATTTATCTGTCTGTTCTCAGAACCCAGGCCATAGAATGGGAAGCTCAAGACATGGAGAAAACATTCAGTTCCAGCTGAAGTGCAAAGAATTTTTATTATTATTATTATTATTATTATTACGGAATCCATAATTAAACTTCATCCAACTGCTGGGCACATGAAAGATTCTCTTTGAAGGCAGAACCATCGGTCTGATCGCATACGGCGGGAATAAATCTAACTTTTGCGACGCACCTCATTTGTCTGGTATGCCTTTCTCTCTTTGAACATCGTCGAAAAGCCTTGCTCGTTGGCTATTTGCAACCTGTTCCTTCCAAAAATGTTCTATTTTCCACCCAAAATCTTTGAATCTTGTAAGTAGAACAAGTAGGAACACATGTAACTGCTGGCGGTGAACGATAAAAGATTATCAGCCTCAAAGGCCGAGTACACTCAAACAGGGAGGTGAGAAGTCAAAGGGAACTCATGGCGTGAACCCTGCCCTATAAATAATATAAATCTAAGTTTATCTAAAGCGTTGCTCTAGAGGTGTATAAAATACATGGCACGTACAGCTGATAAATCTTGTTTTTGATATACAAAAAGATGATATGATACATATGATCCAATAAAACACCAAGCCCAGGGCAGGGTGATATACATTGATTCACATATACACACGGTCACATACACATGAAATACATTTTATATTATATACATCTCACATACACACTGATACATGAGTAGATTCAGAGTGTTAACCCCTCTATTACCAGGCATGAGCAGATTCAGAGTATTAACCCCTCTATTACCAGGCATAAGCAGATTCGGAGAATTTACTCCTCTGTTACCAGACATTACACACTCACAGTCACAGGAACAGACAAACTCAGTTGGCTGCTGGCTGCAGCTTACTCTGAGTTGGTGTGAAGGAGGGACTCAGCCTATCAGGAGATGCTTCTGAACTCTCAGGCAATTAGGAGAGTTGAGAAGTCTCTCCTGATTGGCTGAGACCTTCTTCAATCAGCCTTCTCATTGCGGGACTGTCCCGGGCAATGCAGGGCATGTGGTCAGCCTATACGAGAATCACTTTCCCAGCAGAAGTGGTAGAGGGTAATACAGTGAGGGGATTAAACAGGCATGGGATAGGACTATGACTTCTGTATTTAAGACGAGACCAACGACTGATTAAGGTTTGAGGAGGAAAGACAGGGGCCGAGTAGGGCCAACTTTATGTTTCTTTGTAACGTGCTGTTAACTACAAAAATAATCTGATGTATAGGAAAAAAATCATGCAAGATAGGATTGGAGCCTGTTGTGATACTTTTAACAGGCTACTGTATGTGTTCATTATTATTCTAGAACACTGTACATTTCATAAGAGATACATTGTGTAAAGATTCCATCGCTCAGTGGTGGGATTTTGGGGTAGACCGTTTTCGGGAAAGCACTCCTCCTTGCCCACAGAAGAAGACAGCGCCCCAGAGGTCCAGCAAAGACTTATTTAAACCAAAATAAATAAAAGTCTAGCCCTGCATTTACAAGCACATCTGTCTACATACATACCTGGGAAGTTCTAAGACAGATGACCCTTAGACTCTACAAATATTAACTCTTTGATAGTCCATCACCAAGATTATATCATAGTCACCCGCTAATGGTGGCCACCAAATAGGTCTAATAACATGACTTGTATTCTTAATGAAGCCACCTTTATTCAAGCAGGGATTTCAGCTGTTATATAGCAGTAAGAAAAGCATTCATTAGGATATTCAGCTATCATTAAATCAGAGGAGCATATGAAGGAGTCGGATACAGACTGAGAATCTGCCCCATTAACCCCCAAGACCCCGAAACCCTTAAGACTCAGGGGGGCAAAGCTGATAGTTCCCGGAGAGGTCCACATAACCACACGTGTTTGGACCCCGTTAGTTTGGTGGCGGAGAAAGGTTATTTTGTTTTCGTTAAGAACCAGCGTGTGAGAGCAATCACCAGTTAGGCATCTCCCGGTAATTGAATGCAGACACTCGAAAATATTGTTCATAACATTCAAAGTATACAGAACGTCGTGTGTGGTTTTCAGGTGCTTACAGCTTATGGTTGTGCTGAAAACACATTTTTGTGATTGGTAGGAAAATATTTTTACAAGGTTAAATTAACATTGCTGTAACCTATGGAAACCTCCCCGTTTTTTATTTATTTTATTTTAATTTTATTTTTTATCGATGTTAAACAGCAATTCATCTCTGGAAAACAGGTTCCTTGCGTATGATGTCATACCTTGTCTTACATCTTAAATATTGCAATATTACTTGTTTATTTTACTCATTAAATCATATGATTTTTACTGTGTCCTTCTGTCATATAATTAACAAATATTTTTTTTTAAATAATTATAAAAGGTATACTATTTTTACATAATTTTAATAATAAAAAAATATACATTTATTTATTATATTAATATAATTTCCTCAGTGTTTTGCCTTGTTTATTACATTTTTGGAAAACGAGATACTACCATGTCCTTGTATATATTTAGCCAATAGATATTTCTTAAGAGACCTTCCAAATACAAATATTTGAAAAATGTAATACTTTTAACTAAAGTCAGCATTGGAAATATCATTTCTAGAACTGTTGAATGTCCTTCCCATAAATAATTATTTAATTGTGAAGATTTGCATCTTTTTTTAATTTTTGTCATGCGACACAAAACATTCACCGCAAAGAATAAAATAAGATCTTTTACTTATTTTTTTTTTAAATTGAGAAGGAACAGATTCTTATAATAAAAAAAATATGATAAGTAATGTTTTTTTTTTCCTGAGTGTTTTAACACTTTAGAATACAAGTATCCTTGATTCCTTAATCATGGAGGAACAGAGGGCACACCAATTTCATGAAGACTCACAGGCTTGGACCCTGGTAGAACATCCACTAACAAAGTGGGAATAATAATAATAATAATAATAATACAAATAACAATAATAATACAAATAATACAAATAATAATAATAATAATAATAATACAAATAACAATAATACAAATAATAATAATAATACAAATAACAATACAAATAATAACAATAATTAATAATAATACAAATAATAATAATAATAATACAAATAATAATTTATTTATTTTTATTTACACAGCACCAACAATTTCTGCAGCACTTCTTACAGCCCATATGGAATTCCCATCTGAAATAGAAATGACATTTACACTCAAATGTAGTATTCAGCCATTCCTGATAAGCGTTAGCCACTTTGTGGTTCTATTCACGATAGAACGAGGGAATCAGTAATGTTTTGATCTTATAACTGACAGTTCCGTATTATGAGTGATCTAACGTATACCCTATAGCCTAAAGATATTCATATACTAAATTCATTCAGTCCGCGATATGCTCATGTAGTATGAATAAATCACTTCCTTGGTCTGCTTTGAGGAATGAACATGTCTGATTCTTGGCAATAGTTAATTTTTTGTAAGAATAACCAGAGCGACTGTCTTTTTTTTTAATTTTTTTTTTAATGTGGGAAGCTTTGGCCATTTTTATCGTGCCCTTGTGTGTGAATAAAACAGTTCCTCAGATTAACACCATAACGCTGACCGAATTAAAAAAAAAACAAAAAAAACAGACCTGGTTTTAATTAACAGTAACCGCACTGGAATGAGAACCATAAAAAAAAATAGCCTCATATCTAACTCCGCAAAGCGGTTTGTGATAGAATTAGAAGTGTTAACGGGGTTGAGATGGCTTTATTTACTCTTTGGGTCAAGCACCGTACCCAGACAGTTTTATGCAAAGTGGGCATAAATATACTCTATCTTACATGGTCATTTTTTTTTATATATATTGGGTGATTAATCATGGAAAAATATGGAGCTGGTCCATATTGATTCATATAAAAATTGTAACAGTGATGATTATATTTATATCTCCCAAAATGACCCAAATCCCTGGTGTCCTTCGGAATGTTTGCTGGGTATGAGGGTATCACAGGGTTCTACAGCCCTAAAAGCCCCAATAATGTGTATAGAAGCTCAGTAGGGCAGGTAGCAGTGGCATATATTTACTTTGAGTGCTGTACCTAGTACTCCCAGCCGGCCCCTCTCTGTCCAACGTTTTTACTTTGTGTCTACACCTTGTAATGCATCATATAGAGTTTTGGGAAAATCAGAGGTCTCCCTTGTAACTGGTCCATTGACCAGTAGAGAGGCAGATCATCCAAGATGGTGATCTGCTGCCCCTGGATCTGCCACCCTAGTCCTAGTTGTCCCAGTCTAGGCTATGCCACTGGTTGGTGGGATATCATCGAAAGGCAGTAATTGTAAATGTTAGATTAATTCCAAATTCAACCATCATTACCGATATACTTTCATTGTTTTTCATTATCATTCTCGAATCAGGAATTCTTTTCTTGATGTCTGGATAGGAACTATCTGACTGATGGTTTAATGTAAATATCGTATAAAACGGATGAATTCTGGGGGAAAAAATGGCAAAAAATGAAAGAATACATTTTTTTTTCCAAAATGCATAAAAAAAAAATCAGCATTAAGTTCCCATTGAAATAACTTCGGTATAACAAACCCATGTTTTTAAAAGCAAATTATTGCCGACCCTCGGGTAAATAAAGTTTATACGTAGACTGTTTATTTTCTCGACGTGGGATTAAACCCACGCTCTCGAATATTCTAGACCTGCCACGTTAATTATATTTCCTCTATGCTTTTGTGTTCTGATCCAAACATAATGTTTGCCCAGCCGTTCCGTGGCCTTAATCACGACTCAACACAGCCCACTGCTCACATTCTCGCTCTGGCCTTGGAAACGCGAGGTCTTTTTCCACACTTTGTTGTAAATCCAGAAGTTTCTTTTAATCATTTTTCTTGACCTAAGTGGAATAGGCAGAATTTTGGCACCGAAAAAAAAAACATTTTCTTAACATTTTTTTTTTTCTTAGAGCGTAAGCGTCAAGCTCCATTCCAGCTATGACTCCTCGAGTCTTGCTTTCTTCCATGACGTCGGTAATTTTCAAGCCAGCTATTTCCCGAGAAGTTCATCGCGAGGTATCCAGACCCTTACACAACAGGCTGTGCCCTACTGATATTGTATAAATATATATTTTTAGAAGGCCAGACCCATCATGAAAGAGTATTGGCAAGAGGGGGGATCTGAATAAATCATAGTCCTGTCCAAAACAGATACAATCCAGGAATACTCTGTAAAGAAAAAAAACCCCAACAAATTATACCCTTTTGAGTCGGGAGCCTCAGCTTTGCATTTAAGGGGAACAAAAAAAGTTATTCTCCCCATAATGAGACTTTTTGGAGACCTATACAGATGCATAATGCTACAATTTACAATAGGACCTACATTAATGTTATACGCAAAGCATAATTTGATCTATGCATTGTGCTAGGCATATTGCTAGCTGGTTGATGGACCTAAAGACCTTCTCATGAAAGGTCTTCTTCTGTACCATCAAGAAGACTCCCTTCACAATGCGTTATAGGAAATCAAGCAACCTTCTTAAATATCTCATAAGGTCGTAGGTCAAATCTTCAGATCGAAACATCACTTGCTCTATACATTTTCTATCAATTTCCCATACATTTGGCTCAGATCAGATATTTTTTCTGTATCGGTCTGGTGCTGTCATTTCTAATTTAATTTATTAATTATTATTAATTATTTTAACACACTGAAAATGTATTTGCTATATTTTCTTTGTCCCTGAAAAGGGCTGAGTATGCATTCCGCCAAGAGAAAAAAAAAGCAAGGCAACCCAAAAAAATCTACTCTACGGATAAGATAATTTTGTAAATATTTCACTTTTTTCTAAATATATTTCATATGCTAAGCATGTGTGTCTGTGTCGCGTGTGTGTGTTCTCTGGAATTAACACGTATGGCTAGAAATAACTTTAATTGTAAACGCCAGACAGCACTCCAATGAACCTGTTTTATGGATGATGGCTTCTCTCGACCACAATGAGGTCATGTTGGATCACGAAGCTAAGCATGTAGTGTCAACTACCAGTTCATCATATTTATGGAATGCCTGACTCAGGTTCTCGGAGTTTGGATTGTAAAATAAATAAAGACATCCACGCTCTATTGTCGAACGGTGCCGGGTGCTCGACGTCCATTGGTGACTTTTAGGAAACGTACTAAAATAATGAGTCATAGATATCTATAGTAGGAAAGTCCTCATGCCAAATCTCTGGAAAGTATCAGTTTCTTTGGACTACAATTAAGTTGGACAATGGAAGAAGACGGAGGCTATGGTGTAAAGCAGATATTTCACAATGGTGACATATCATCAGAGAGTAGGTGGAATAATATCAGCATCTGGGTGTTCCGATTTCTTTACAAAGAACGTCCATGAGCTCAAAACTCTGAGTGATTCTAATTTGGAACCCAATGTAATTTGGAAATCCAATAGTGTTTAAAGTATGGTCTAGGTTCATAACAAAGAAGATCCGAGTCAGGGATGCTTAGATGGTAATAGGAACAAATAGGTAACAAATGACAAAGAGAAAGCCCCAATAGAAAGCTTGAGATATATGTTTGGAGGATTGTATGCATAGGATGTTTAGTGGTGCATGGACAGGTTATGAGTGTGTACTACTGTCTATGGTCTGAAGATCCAGATCTTCCATAATCCTGTCTCGTCCAAAGTAACATCTACCTCAATGATGATAATATTAAAGAAAACTCATGTTTTATGAACTTAATAGTGAATAATAAGTTGTCAAAATTGTGTCTTGAAAATGTCCAATAACCAACCTTCCTGATACATTCCATTGTTCTTCATAGAGATACTTTGTCTTCACACAGTATTGTTAGATCAACATATAAGTTTATGATGTGACTTGTATGACACCTCCAGACTCTTGCGTTGGAAATAATTCCCGGTCTTCAACCTGTCTTTCTCAAAACACATCTTGACTGTTCTACCATGTATTCTGACCATGAGGATTTTGCATGGAATTTATTGACGTAACTCTCATTCCTGCTGCTGAAAAATATTTCAACTCAATCATTTTGGCTGCGTCAACTCAACTTTGGATAGCCATGGAACGTGGAAAGAAGGTTGGACCCAAAACACCCAAGCACTCAGACCCTTTGCCACTTCACAAAGTCGTTAGAAAGTATTAACATTCTGGTCACGAACCAAAACTCTAATACTTCAGGGCAGAACTGTCCCTGCTCAGGAATCAATACGAAAAACAGGTGAACCAGCAGAGAAATGGCATATTCCAGAATCCTGCAAAGCTCCCTATATCGTGTAGCTTTCTGTTGGCAGACCTTGTCCTTCCAGGGTAAGTCAGTTGCCCTTATTACAACCTTAAAATGAATCCCAGGAAAGTGAAATTAAGTCGTTAACTGAGCTTTTCACCAAAAGCAGCACATTTACTCTCACCAGAGCATGGAATATTGCGTCAGTGTTCAGTGTTCACTCGCAGTGTGTTTCTGATGTAATTATCCCAGCCTGTATTTACGACCTGCGATTAACATCCTGTACTTAACCCATAATACTGTCTGGCCGCCACGTTACTTAATTTCCCATGATCAAAGGACATTAATGCCATTAACACATTCGTCACAACATAAGTCGCCCTGCTAAACCTGGGAGGACTTTTTCGATAAAAATATTGGGTAGCCTATCCTGTTATATTAGGCAGTGGTTGCCTGAATAGTTTGAGAACGTTCTTCATTCGTCTTTAACATTCTGCTTTTCATCTACAAATAGTATTTTCTCAGTAAACCATAAGGAAAAGCAATGATGTCTTTTTACTATTCCTTGAAATGAATGTTTCACCGGGACCCCGGGACGTAGCCTGGGGTTTTATAAGTAATAGTAGCGATTCTCTGTTGATAAGGAGATGTCTGATCACAGTCAGGTGTAGAGGGTGAGACTCAGACAATGTAGGGTTCCGTGGCTGGAAACCAATGATCTGAAAGCAAGCAGACAATCTGGTGTCGGGAATGGTGGTCAAATGTGGTGAAGAATGAGGTCTGGGTTCATAGAAAAAAAATGGAGGTATTCGTAGTTTAATGCAACAAGGTCAAGGTCAACCATCTAAAAAAAAATGTGTTTTGAGGTCACACAAGTTGGTTTGAATACCATAATAGACAAGTTGCACAAACCTCCAGTCCTGGGGTTAACAACCAATGGATACATTACATTGTATAGGTTTGTACTTTCAGAGACATGTTGGGTTCCATGATTCTTGATCCACATCAAGAAAGTCACTATATAGAATATATTGAATAATATAATTCTTATCACTTGTATTGATTTCGCCATAAAAAGAAGGTAGATAATTCCATTGAGTTCAGAACAAAGCCTACAATGAAGGATCTGGTGGAGGAAATTAGTCTGATCTGAAGCTTAGGCTTTGCATTAGGCGTAGATAAGATAATGTCCTAGTTTGGTGTGGTTGTGTTGAGTATGATGAAACACACAACTCCGAGTAATGAAAGCTCTGTTGTATATAATTTGCGTAAAGATGAGAAACCTTGGAGAAACACAACATTGTGTAGGTATTTTTTTGTTAATAATCCAATGAGAATGTTCAACTATATATGATTCCACTCGTTAGTAAAGGTTAATGAAAGGACATGTTCTCAGGCTACACCCTGTGTGGTTTAGGAGATAACACCGCAGTATCACATCTACTAGGACCCAGAGCTCTTGGCACTATAGCCCCAAATTTACATTTTCCTTGATAAAAATGGTCGCACATGGTCTGATAATGTAACTCTCAAACAGTGTTTGATGCAGCACATAAAAAAACAGTCCAGATATCCAGTTTGACATTTTTCCACCTGCTTTAAATCTCCAAGACCGGTTTGATAAGATTTATATTTAAAGTAATAAAAAGCACTTATAGCTAGACCTGCGCTTCATGTAAGGTTGAAGGGGTCCTCGGGCATAGCCCGCAAGAGAAGCCACATACTTAACAGGCTACCAGGTGGTTTGCGCAGATACAATATATATTGCAAGATCTTTAGGACACACTGGTCAGTTTGGACGAAGTGGACAAAATGTCTCTCTCTCTCTCACGCTCTCGCTCACTCTTCTGCATAAGTTTAAAGGTTAATCAGAGATTAATGATTCTAGTGCTTGGTTATAATTATGTGGAGCTGGTTGAGGCTCTTAGGTATTGACGGCTCCCGCAGATATTAAAAGGATTTAAAAGAACTTGTTGTTCTGGGCACGCCAATTATATCGGACGCTCTGGTTTTAGCAGACATTAAGCATTTCTCAAGATGTCAAAATTAACAGATATATTCACCTTGAGAGCCGATATTGGTTAGTTCCTTTTCTGTTTAATAATAGTCTAACATACAAAAAAAAAACCCAAGAACATGTCTGATGTAGCAGACGTGATGGGAAATGTTCCATGTGGTCTGGAGGGTTTCCTTGAGTTGGATCTTTTGTACTCTCCAGGTTTGGGACATCGGTTATCAAACTGTGTGGTGGATTTTATTGCATTGAAAACAAGTTCTGAATTTAAGACAAGACCAAGGACTTTAGGTCATCCAAAGACCATGATGCTTAGATCGAATGTTCTCATACTACCTGTACCTCTAGCTGACATTTAGTGCCTTGTGAGTGAGGATGATACTTGTCTGTTTCCTATCCACCGCTTACCACCATAATTTAACTTACATTTTCCTGGGGGACAACCCAAGGTCCAAATGGACAACCCAAGGTTAAAACCCAGGTAACCCTAGGCATGAATCCTGGAATCGCCCCCTAACCTTGCCCTGCATCATGAAGCAATTCTAGAATCATGCATTGTGGGTGTACTAGGGGCTACAATTCTGGGGGTTTGGGGGAACTCCCCCCCGTCACCCTTTGCCATCTGGTCACCCATGATATAATCTCAACCACCCCTCGATACTTTGCATCCAGCATAAAAACATCAGCTTATATTTACTAAGGAAGAAAAAAAAAGTCAAGGTGCATGAATCAGGAAAGGAGTACAAGGAATGCACAAGGAATGAGTGTTTCGAGCATTCCTCTCAATACCAGCGTTCAAAAGGTTAGCGTTCAATGCGTGTCTTTTTCTCTGTAGGAACGTTCCTTGCTCAGTAGACCTTTCGAGAAAACAAACTCTTTAAGAATGTTTGTTCTTTTTTATCTTCTTGTTTACAATCTTCATCAACAATGAAGCCATTTACTATAAAGGCCAACAGGGGATGAGTCATTGGCAACACTTTACCCTGTTCTAGAATACGGCGCGAAGAATACTCTTCAGAATGTAGGTCCTTATTAACGGAACGCCGGAGATTAATCATCGCTCGCGTGGTTACTGGGCCAGTGTCCTTGAATAGACTCAAATCACGCTCAGATTGGAAGATCTCGGAGAAAATGTAAATTTTGAGCAATACATTTAATTCATGTATTAAAACAAAGCCATTTATTATTTTAAATCGATTTTAAGTATTTTTAGGTATTTTTTTAGATTATTATAACCAGATTTATATCTAAAACTATAAATCATTAATTGGTTTTTTTTCTTAATAAATTGTGTGTTTCTAGCTCGCCTGTCTCTTTTTATCAGCTAAGAATCATATTGATAAATCAGCAATGTCTCTGTATTTGATTCAGGAGCCGTATGCCTATCCCATGCATGTTTAAATCCCCTCACAGTTTTCGCCTCTACCACTTTTGCTGGGAGGCTGTGCCACGCATCTACCACCCTCTCAGTGCTGTAAAATGTCCTTACATTACAGCAAAAAAAATCAGATGTGTTTTTTTTGTGTGCTCTGTAACTTACAATGCATAAAAAAGAGACATTTCCGTAGGCAGCCTTTGGTGATCCGAGCAGTGAAAACCAGCTGCCCGATTCTCTGTCAATACCCCAGGAGAGGGTAAATGTTTACTGAAGATTAGATTGGCTTATCGCTGCTTTTAGAACGGAATCCCGGAGTAAATGTATCATTGTGACTCCATTATCCAAACACAAATGAATATAGTTACATTGGTATTAAAAAAATACAATCAGAGTAAAAAAAACACAATTTACTCTATTTTTTCGTCTGAAACCTATGCTGGGTGGCTTCTCTAGTTATCCACTACCTACTCAGTATTTTCTACATATAATATATGAACAGTGAGAGGCACTAGAAAGTAAAGAGTAATTCCTCCCCGTGGTAATTTATGTGTATTGTTTTGGAATGCAGTAATACCGAAATCGGATACTCTGCAGGTATGTTAAATAAACAGATCTATTGCGGATCCTGCTGTAAAGACTCGAACCTTAATCAGTCGTTGGTCTCCTCTTCAGGAGCCGTGTGTCTATCCCATGCATGTTTAAATCCCCTCGCTGTATTACCCTCTACCACTTCTGCTGGGAGGCTGTTCCACCTATCTACCATCCACCAGTAGGACGAGCTATATGTTTACAAGCTTTTGTTATTTCTAAATGTATATTCAGAGTAGGCTTCACCAGTAGCGAAAAATGCATATTTATTGACTACCAACCCAGGTTACTGGTTATTTAATCATTTAAAAGGCTATTTCTCAGGTCAAAGTCTACAAGGTTTCACGAGGCAAACGTGTTACAAGGACGTGTAATTATTACCCAGAAATCTCATCACGCATTCTCCGGAATTCTGCCCTAAAAAAAAGGGAGAAAACGTATTCCGGATGATTGTGTCCCGGTTATGTATTACATCCCATACATACATTATCTACCTAGACGTTGTCTATGGGTTGAGACATTCATGAGGACGCTGCATTGTTACAGCAACGAAGTTGACAGAAGGCTGGGAGAGTGATATAGAGTAATATTCTATATATTAATATAGAAATATACTTCTGGATTGTGAATATATGGCGTGTTAAAGCCAAATACCATGTGACAGCCGCTTAATTAAAAAAAATCTGGGTCGTCTCGTCCGGAAATGTGTTTTCTGGTCTCCTCCACCCCCAGGGACTCTTAAAAGCCATTGCGCTTGACATGGTCATTCAAGACTAATGGTGCCTCAAACACCTGCCTGGTTCATATTATAGATGTATGATCAGGGGGATCAGGAGCAGATAACAGGTAACAGGTTAGTGGGGGGAGGGGTATCATTGGTCTTCTATATTTGGTAGTCAACCACTACCAAAATCTTTATTTTTGTATTTTAATTTTTTTTGTGTTTTTACCCACAATTCTATTTATAGCTACTGAGTTAGAGTATAGCGTTCTTCACAAAGCATTCACACCCTGACTTGATCCTTTAAGTGCATGCACAATTTGTATTGGGCAATGCTCCAGGGATGGCTGTCATCTTCTAGTCTGGGGCAAGGAAAGCCAAGCATCCCATTCCCTTCCCCATAACTAACACACACACTAACACATCCAGACTCGCGCTGTATGAGCTCCCTCAGTGTCACGTCGTTAACCCGCTAGGCTCTCTTCTCCATGATAAGGCTGTCCAACTTAGACCAGACCTGTCTGAAGAATTTAGAATGGCCCAGGTGGCAATTGTCCCCGAGCTGTGCTATATCACTGGGCCATTTGGCTTTGCCCCCTCCGATGACTAGCTGAAGATTTGTAGCCCACCGCTGACAACGATGTATAGATAGAACAGCCAGGCCAGAAGATGTATACATATACTCCGAAGCCCTTAAGATCTACCAAACAACCCTGGCCAATGGACTTGTTATGTACCTTCAGTACACTTGACGTCTATAAGATTTCTACCCTACCCCATGAACAAAAATGTCAAGCTGACCAAGTTGTGTCTGCGTTCGCTCGGATCTTTCTCATGTACTTTTTTCCAGTCGTTTGTAACAAAGAGATCTCACGCGAAACAAGTGGTTTCTAGTTCCCTTGTGTTCGGCGTGCGACCTTGCGCGTACAGGGTTCATACTGGTTAATTCCTGTCCCAACCAGAGCTTAATAGCAGCAGTAACCTAAATTGCCGTGTTTAATCTTAACTTGTTTTAGGGCACTTAGCTCCTGTTTAATAAAATACAGCCTGGGGGGAAAACAAACCAGAAAGACGTTGGCAGCTTGCAATTTCGGTTTCAAAGGTAAATTAGTGAGGGATTCAGAACCTTAAGAGCCAAAACCTCAGAAGAACGAAGAGGATTTAGAATGGATATGTGACACCAGGTCCACCTATGACCTCATACTAAAGAAACCTCCAAAACTATATGGTAACCTGTCCTTTCCGTGGTAATAGCTTGATGACCGCTTGACACAGAGCTTTAGACACCATTGGAGAGGAAAGTAGCTGAAGGTCCTCATTAACAGATATGGTCCTGATCATGGAGAAACATTCATGATGTTTAGATGGTTTCCATGTTCTCCTTCTACTCCTGACGAGTGAGCTCAATGGTTCATTTTGATCCCCCGAGGATGTAGAGGGTTTAGAGACTACGGCACGGCCGGTGCTGCGTTACTTGTGACCTCTGCGTCATACTCCAACACCGGTTACTTTTTACGTAATTAGTTACTTTTAAACAATTAACCGGAATTGTGACGTCATCACCGAATCACCATAAAGACTAATTTCCTCCCCCCTCTCTTGCAACAACTCTAGACCTAGTCACTTCTTAATTATGAAACAGAAGATCTTAAGAAGATCAATACTACATTAACACTTATGTAAATCAAACAACGGCGTCACTTTGCGAGACATCTCCTTTGAAGTCGCCCACCTGAAGTTAACAATAGACATGTTATGTAAATCCTTGTTGGAATTGGGACGAGAGGTTAATGTTTACTCTGTATCTGACGTCTCGTTCTTCGGAAAGTTCACCTAATTTTTCATTCTATATATATGTGTTAATGAGCTCTCTTTCATTCGGTGTCTCGAGAAGCCTGCTATTGATTTAGCTTTGTTACAAGTAAACAATGCTTCTTCTTTGATCAAGTTTTTTCTAAACTCACCCAATGTTCTGAAGGTCCCTCGGTGGAATTTCGTATGAAGTGCAGTGATACATTTTATGAAGTCATAGCCCAGGACCACTTGCCCGACATGTAGCCTACTTTACCTGTTAAAGTTAAATGTATCGACCCCATGATTTGCTGATCTTTTGGTCTTTTAACCATTCAAGGATTCTGTTCCAAGAACCCAACCATTCAAAAGTCAAGAGAGGGTCACCATGGGGCATCAGGTTCATAAATGTGTTCACCTAGCCTTCATATAGAATGATCCTTGGTCCCGTCACAAGGATATTTTGTTTCTAAGTGGAAGAATTGGTCTACCGCAAGAAAAATCAACCTTCCCCCCCCCCAGCAGAAATCCGTCATCGCATTCCAGCCGTTTGAAAGAAGTCGGAGACCGAAAGAAAATCAAGCAAAGGGTTCGCGAGGATAGACAAAACAAGGCGATGTGGAGACAAACTGGAGGTTTGACAATTACCTGATAGGACCAAAGAGGGGAAAAAAAAGTCAGAACAGCTAAATGAACGGAAAATTCTCATACTGGGCTCCACTTCACAATACTAATTTCATTTGTAAGCGCTCAGTTTCCCAAGGTAGGAAAATTAATAGCTGCCAAGAGTAATAAAACTGATAGAATTTTTATTTTTTTAAATGCCTTCCTCTTTTAAGGAGAAGATGGATGGAAACCTTAAACGCAGTAATAATTCTACAGCAGTGTTTGGTTAGTTAAATAACATGGTTCTTTCTTAACTCCTTGGTGAAGAGAATGCTCCTTGGCGTCGTTCTGATGAAACGGAAGGGATTAGCCCATCAACCCTCATCAACAGCTATGGGCTTCCAAAAAGAATTAAAGTTGGAAACATAGTACATGATGGTTAAAGGCTAACATCTACCCCTTGCCTTTCTAGTATTGACCCAAGAAGTGTTGACCACAGGATAAACTCTAATAAAAGTTCCAAAAGGTTGCAACATTCTATTAAAAGCAGGTAGATTGGACTCTATCACAATATCATGTTCTCTTTTTCCAGAAAACAAAAAGATTTGGTAAATCCTTGCTCTGAACGGAGAGAGTAACTTTGGGCAGCAGCGCACGGAAGCGTCGTTATGAAACTGGAAAAGGTTCAGAGGCGGACAACAAAATTCATTAAGGGAATGGAAGATTTTAGCAATGAAGACAGGCTGTTCAAATTAGGTTCGTCTACAGTGGAAACGAGGCGCCTACGGAGGGATACCGTTTCTAAATACGAGTCTATTCAAGGTCAATATTCTGGAAAGGACTTTATACACAGTTATGCTGTACTTATGCCTTGTCTACAGGACACAAAAATTATTTACAGTAGGGCAGTCAAGATGTAGAATCCACTGTCTTTTAGGGTTAAGTCTGCATGCCTTTTGTCCAAGACACCAAAAGGCTTTACAGTAAGGGCAGTCAAGGTGTAGAATCCACTGTCTTTTAGGACTAAGTTTACATGACTTATGTCTACAGGACACAAAAGGTCTTTACAGTAAGGGCAGTCAAGATGTAGAATCCACAGTCTTTTAGGGTTAAGTCTGCATGCCTTTTGTTCAAGACACAAAAAGTCTTTACCGTAAGGGCAATCAAGATGTAGAATCCACTGTCTTTTAGGGTTAAGTTTACATGCCTTATGTCTACAGGACACAAAAAGTCTTTACCGTAAGGGCAGTCAAGATGTAGAATCCACAGTTGTTTATGGTTAATTTTGTAGAATTACCCAATATCTATGAAATTGCCATGGAGTCTCTTGTTGTGGCAGATGATCATTTTAATTTCCAGGTGAGGGTGAGGGGTTGGTCCATTACCTGCACGGTTTTCCCTTCTTCCTGCCCCTTTACCACCACCTACCTGTGCCCCGGCTCCACCACCTTTCAGCTGTCACTTGTTTTCCCCACATCTGCAGATACCTTATATATTTCCAGTAGAATTACCCCTACACATTTCTAACAAAAACATTTTTTTACCCCCCCCCCTATATTTTAAGGCTCCTTTCTTTTATCAGCTTCTACCACCATATTGATTTAACGATCTTCTGGTTTAAGAGCAATGCTAGTTGAGTAGTTTAATCAGAAAAAAACATATTTTTAGTCTACAGGATAAAATCAAGGCCCTAATGCTTTCTCCATAGCAACCGCTCAACAATATCTATCTTTTTTTAAAAAATGTTCCAGTATATTTTCTACAAAATCTTTTTTTACACCAATTCCAACAGCTGTGAAATGTTCCTTAAATTCATTATATATATATATAGATAGATAGATGTAAAATTGTGACTTCTCTGAGTGGGTTGATGGAGGAGTTGTGTGCGCTTTGTGTCCTACATTTCTTTGTTCCTGAACTATTTTACTGACATGTAAAATCGTAATTGCTCGCTAGTCATCGTTTTAATATTATGCAATGAAAGCACAGAAAGAAAGCACAAGTAACAAGAGAAAAGTCAAACAAAACACAGTATAAACTTTTCTACGAGGCAGGCCTGGCCGATAAGGTTGGCCATGGCCTACAAAATGGGTTCCAACACTCTAGGGTTGCCAACGGTAACCACTGTAAACTGCTTGGAGTCATGAAAAAACCCTTTTATATTTATTTTTTTATGTCTACAAACCATTTTTTGTGGCTAAATTTATCCATTTCCGAACATTTATTTTTTTTACAGCAGTACGTGTTAAATTAGAAAAAAAAATAAAAATCTCCCAAAGTAAGACAAACTCACCAAAACTGGATTCATTGGTTTTTTTATTATATTTTTATCAAATAATTTAGGTCAGGTCCTACATATGAATATCTTACACACCTTCAAAAAGATTGTTTGGTGTAAAAAACATTTTGGGCACAAAGGCCAAGCTTTTACGTCGGCTGAAATAATTAGATTTAAGCCTAAAAAAAACAAAAAAAAAACCCCAAATAAAAGGTAACTGGAGTTAACTCTGACTATCTGTGATCTAGATGCCAATCGCTTTGTACGCAGATCTTCAGGGTCAGATTATTCCGAGGAACAAGGGTAAATATTTAACCAAAATTCCTCTTTCCTAACTCCTACTAACAAGTTAGATTATTTGCTTGGTGGGTGCGGAAGAAAGAGGCTGCAGAAGGAGAGCAAGGTGAGCAGCACGTAAAATACTTGCTTTTCTTCTTAAAAAAACATTGTTGGCCATCGTACATTTTTGGCCGAAAATGTCCTTTACTTAGTCAACTTTTTTAGGCTTCTGTGTCCTTTCCTCATACATTGTGGACATTTTTGGAATGAAGTTTGCTTTGTCTTATAGAAGGGAAGGGACGCGTTTTTTTGTGGGACGAATGCATGTTAGGGGCACACCGACAAGCCATCACTGCTTGATGCCATCACTCTTGGTGCATTAACTCCTGAAATGCGTTTATGTCTGTGTTATGTTAGAAGAAAATGGAGGGGATGAGGGGAAACACGGAAAGTGAAGAATACGTTCTCATAACATACAAAAAAAAAAAACTTATATCAGGAGGATGGAGCCTCGGCCTCGGAGACAGAGAAATTCCTTTAGCTGTCGGTAAAGTCCTAACTCAAAGAAAGGCACGGGTTTCAGGATAGGAACATGGAAATGTACGAGCTTCAATAATCTTTGAGTCTTGGCTGCCAACTTGTGCGCACGTTTTGGGTGTATCTATGGTTTGTTAATTGTCACTCAGTTGAGTCGTGTCACCATTCATTTCAATGCCTTTGGACACGTCAACTCGTGGCCTTCTCATTGGGGGGTCCTTCCCTATAAAATTTACTAAAAGCCCAAGTGACAATCCTCTTGTTGTTCTCTGCTCCATTTTGGAACACATATATATATCGGTTCATTGAGTCTGTCTTAATGGCTTTTCTCGTTTTTACCATTTTTCGAATGCTCCACCACCTTTTGCCCCATGTGCCTCCTGGATACTTCTAAGCCTACCCTGAAACCACTTTTATTTTATCTTATTTTATAATGTCTTTTGAGTTTTTGGGTTCATCTTTGTCTTCGCGCTGTTGAAACTTAAATCCAGCCCCAAGCAAACCAGTATTTTTCTCTTACTTGACATTTTGTAGCACAAAAGGTCTTTTTTATCTTGCATTTCAGGCTTTGCAATCCGAGACAACTCTCAAGCGAGTAAATATTTGCTTTTTTTTTTTTTGTCTTCTTTCACGGCTGATGACATTCCTGTTTAGAAACGTGCTTTCTTCGCTCCCTGTAAGATGTGCCATCACACCTTTGGTGGTTAACATAAGTAAGCGGTATTAATTGGAATTTATTAACCGTGAGCTCGGCCGACGGCCCCTGAAGGCATGATCCAGACATCCGCCGGTCAGACCATGGATATACAATTATATGTTCTGCGAATCGTCATGTCTTTGCGGCACAGCGGACAGTAGGGTGAGTCTAGGGGAAAGACTAAATATTTCTAGTTAACTCCCATGAACGTGGCTCTAATGTATCAATACATCTTTATATAATGTATGCAATCTAAATATTATATTTATATCTGTATTGAAAAAAAATACTGTGTATAATACATATAGTGTGACAAAATGCCACTTAGAACTGGAGGCTTTATCTAGGATTATTAGCAAAAAATAGTGTTCCTGGGTAAAAATCACTTAACTGACCAGGTACAGTTTTAATGTTTTTATTAAGAATAAATAAGAGATTTCCTTAGTAAAGGTGTCTTAGTCTCTTGCCAATAGACTAACGCAGTCTAACAAAGCGTCCTCAGCAGCGCGGGTCTTCATGATGGGTAGCGGAAAGAAAAGCGAGCTTTTAAACCCCTTCTCTACGAGCCCAGGTGGGCTAAAAAAGTGGAAATTCTGGTCTGGATTTACTAGCAGCTCCATTAAAACATTTAGAGTCCAAGGGGCGCAAATCTCAGCAAAGATCACAAAGCCAGCCCAGGGGCTATTTAAAGCTGCAGTTCCACCGGCTCATCAGCATTTAACACTTTTGTAACTAACCCTTTCGGAAGAGGAATAAACTCCTAATTCTGATTCATGTGACACGAAAGCAGCCCAAAGTAGTAATAAAAAAAGTTTCTTTAAAGTTTCTTTGGTGTTTTAACCCTTCAGAGGATTCAGAGGAGAGAATAAAATGACGGATCTGCTAAGGATTATTTGCTTAAAATAAAAGAATGTTTTGTCTTAGTGGAAGCCTTATATTTGTAACACAAAGTTTTCGATGCGTAGTTGTGTATCTGTATGTAAATATATTACTCATTTAATCCCTTTGGCTTCTATGAGTTGTCTGAGCTGCATAACCAGCTTTTCATGGCTAATCCTTCATTACACAGTCCTTGGTGTCATTTTAGGTTCAGAATTCAAATTTCTATGGAACGTATGCTTAAATTCCCTCACTGTATTAACATCTACCACCTCTGCTGGGAGGGTGTTCCACTTATCTACTACCCTCTCGTAATCCCGGTCTAGCAACCCTTAGTGTATAAAACACTCATTGCTATATGTTTTACTCATTTGGTAGCTGTCAACAAATCCCCAAGCCAATCAGGTCAGCAGGCTTTCAATAGTTAATAGATACAAAAAGATACGCACAGTTATTCCACCTCATTGGGTTTACCTATTTTGTGAAATGTCAACATCCTTCAATCAATCAATGGTCCAAACAGTGTTAACCCGTGAAGAACGGCAAGAGGGATTGACCCCAATAACAATCATGGATTTGATCGAGAGATTTATCCTTATCATGGAAGAGTTATTGGATTAATCTCCTATTCCTTATCTCCGTTAGAAGCGTGATTGTTACGCTCCATATCTTGCCACGTAGGACAGAAGCAAACAAGGCTCTCCTAATACTGGACAATCTCTGATTTAGAACTCGGGTTTAAATATTGGACCTACAGAAATTACAGGTAGAATTGAAAGGGTAGATTGAATCCATGGGGGGTGTCCCTTAATCAAGTCAAAATGCTTCACTATCCGCCTTCAGTTATGGTGTTAGTATAACTGCGTGGATGTCTATGTTAGCCACCCTTCCTGAACACAGTTGACTAATTCTGTTTCCAAATGAGATGAATATTTAAGAATATTTACTAGTTAATAGTAATATAATATTTTCAGGCAGCTGTATATTAGCCATACCGCCTGTGGGAAACAATAGAATAGCCGAGTCTTAATCACCCAGCCGGACCCTCTGACTATTAAAAGTCTATGGAGGAACGGACTTAATTAGCATTGCTGTAAAGCATCAGCTCAGTGTGGTGTTTGAGCCGGGAAAGTCACCCAAAATATCACATGACTGACAGCAACGGCGGCTCCAGGTCTGAGGATAAAGGGATTTTATTGGGACAAAATGAGTCAGAACCGCTAATATCAACCATTTTTGCTCAGATTAACCCCTGATACATATACATTTGAGTGTGTTACCAAAAACTATGTATAACATGATCTGTCTGTTCCTCCATCGTGAATCCAATCCCCCTCTGCTTTTTTTTGCCAGCTGCTAAGATCACTTTATTCAGACTCAGCAGCCAATTCCCTCGAAGTCGGGAAAACATTGTTCAGATAACTCAGCCGAGTGCAAGCTGTCTTTTCATCTTTTGGTGTATGTGTCACTTGATATTCCCATAAGGTTGGACCTCATCCAAGCTGGAAAGTGTGGGTGCAGCCTGATAATATTTAGGTTGTTGCAATATCGCTACCGTACACAAAAGGGTTTCGGAGATATGCCTATCCCCCCCCCCACCTTTGATTGTAATATCTTGGTTCGTTACTTTGTGTCAATGGGTTACAGTGTCCTTGTGAGTTGGGCGGCCCAGTAACACAGAGACGGAGATAAGAGCCAAACGTTGCTTAAAAACAGGCTTTTAGAAGGTAGTGGAAATTTGTCTTGAAAAGATTGGCAAGAGGACAGAGCCATGTTTTCGGTGGCAGATAGGGATATCGCTCTATTTGAAATTCGTGCCAAAGAACACAGAACTATTATGTAGGAGTGCTAATTATAGGGAGTATTCGAGAGTCCAAATGAAAACACTGCTTTGTCTCCTGCATAAAACGATACGGTTGTATAGAAAATGGTATAAAACCCCAAAAGTTTGTATATTATGAGAAGTTCATGCAGTTCTTCAGGCTTTCTAACTCAACTGAACAGGGAAGTTGAAAGAATTTTACCTAATGCCCCATATGTTAATTCGTTAATTTGGGTTCTAATGGGAATTGTAGAACTTATGACATGTTTATGCTCGATTTCTATCCTTGAGAGATCCCAGGTAAGTGGTACAGGTGGAAACGTTGTCTAGATGGACCTCAAGGTCTGCCACGTAGCAAAGTGTATTCAACTTTGAATCTCAATTGTAAGGAGCCAAACTAGACGTGGGGTTCTGTTCTGTTTTACCTCCGTTGGAAGGCAATCTGCACTCAGATACCCTTCTTTCCTTCAAGGAAACATCCATATGACCACCGGGGAACTCCTCATTGTCTAAAGAAAATCGATCCTTCTGAGAAACGTGTTCTTGTGTTTTGAAGACCATTCAAAAAGTCTCTGTATTGATCAACAATTCCTTTTCATGCTGATAAAATTGCTGCCTCTATTATGTTTTCTTCTTTCAAACCTTCTCTTTCCACGAGGATTTACTTACCAAGCAGCTGCCTGGGTGAAACGTGGCCGATTCCTACTCCTATCTACATGATTGTATAGACGTTGTAGATAGAACTTCGGTTTGGTGGCCTAACCCATCCTGATGTGGTAGATTTTGCGGCTACTTGGTGGTCTAACGTCAGCAGAGATCAGTTGGAACAGTTGTAAAAGTGCTGTTGTAAACTTATAACTTGTTTTGGATCAACCAATGGAACGTCCATATTGATTAATCCATAATTGTTCTTCAAGTGACATTAAATAATTTTTTTTCTTAGGGGCAAAAAAATAAAGTTTAATGTTGCTTTAACAAAAATAGCCCACCTTGTCCAGAATTCCATGCCTCACAATCATATTATTATTATTATTATTGTAAAAGGTCCTTATACAAGATGCCAACTTCACCATCACAGGTTAGCCTCCTCCACCCTTTTTTTTACGTTGTCTACCCACCCTTTGGCATTACAATTGCTTTTGAAACCAGTCAAACCAGTAATAAGCGGTTGCATCTGGATCCACTATAACTCTTTTCGAATGCGATGAAAAGCATCTACTTATCAGCTTTCCCATCTACATACAAATGGTTCATCTCTGACATCGCGACAAACTGCTTTTCATCGAATGTGTCACCTCTGTGTTTTGAGTGAACATATTGTGTGAAACATTGTGTTTTCCAGACACTGAATAGACAGCGATTTCAGGACAGGAATTTACTATTTTGCATTTAAATTACAGTTAAAAACTGTATCTGAGAGCCCCTTAGCTGAAATAGCATTGTGGGAGATGTAGTCCTGCAGCAGCTGGAGGGCCGCAGGTTGGACACCCCTGATCTTGCTACTTACCATGCTAGAGATGAGTTTGGTTGAACATTTATTGAATAAAAATAATTGACAAAGTGTGTCTCATCAGTGACCTTCTAGAGCTCAAGTGTTCACGCCACTTCCGCTTTACTTTGGCGTTCATCTAGAAGGTTCCTTAAAAAGCCGAAAAATTGAGCGAGTTAGACACGAATACCCCAATGGGAGGTGAATTTGACTCTCGTTGTGACTCTCAGTCCCCCTCAAGGCCATATGTAAAATTTCAGGTCAACACATAAAAATGGCGTTGGGTAGTGGACCAAAGCCTTTGAGTAGCCCATGAGCCACCTGCTCCCCTGCCCCGTTAGCGTCTCCGAGAAGAACATACTATGATGCCCTCCTTAGAACCTAGAGATGTCTCCATTGTACATTCCTAATATCTACTTTACAGCCATATATTTATTTGCCATATGTCAAAACCGCTTTCCTAATTTGGCACTTTTTTTGAATTGCGTTCGCTTTACTCGGGGGTATAAGTTAACCATCTTAACTTCCTATCTGTAAAGGAATTCCATTGTTTCAGCGGTTTCTTCTCCGGCAATGACCACAAGAGACCTTAGACAGAGATTCCATCTAAACGCTGTCATCTTGTTTGTGCCGTTATGTAATTAAAGAGGGGGAAACCTCGGATCTGATTAAAGGAACAGGAGCAGTTGGTTAGGTTAAATTGACGAAACACATGCACATTTACGTAAAACGTCTGTCACCGTGGATGTTTTTCCTTTGGAACGCTTGGATATGAAATTTAGGGCCAGGATTTCCTGCACATTATCATACAAGTCAGGCAACAGTTGTTCTCAATAAATATTTGTATCTTGCTAGCAATGTGGAGTTGGGATGTCCATGGCTGTTAACGTTAACATAATGGCATGCGTTGCCATGTAAACAAGATCGTTAAGTCACACGCCAATGCCAACGATGTCATATTTCCCTTTTTTTTTTCTTGAAAAAGCTCGTATTATACTTTGTATCTGTATAAACAATGTTACAAAAGCAGATAAAATAAAAAACAAAATAGTTTTTTTTAATCGCCGCTTTTAGTGGATAAGAGTAGTTCTAAACAGAATATTTTAATATAAGAATTTTTAGAATTTTTAAAAGAAAACAAATATTATTTTAAATTATTTATAGTCTGATAGTCTCAAAGTCTAAAGAACGTCTGGGTTAGAAGAGATGGTTGCATAAAAATTGATCGACAGTCAATAAAAGCAGTCTTTAAGATTTTTTTAAATAATACACTTCCACGTAGACTGCATTTTAACCCTTTAGGTTAGGACGTCCAGAATGTAGCAAACCTACATCCTACACAATTATTAACAGAATTTTAAGTAGTAGTCCTTCTAACCCCTTCAATCAGGCAAGGTTGGGCACTTTTGTTTCATGGGGTGTGGTTAGGGGTGTGGCTATGGGTGGAGCTTTACCATGATTTTTTTTAATGTGACTTTCTTAACTATTGAGTCAAAGTTGATACATTTTATCGGGCCAACTCAGAACAGAATCGTAGATGTCGTGATTTAGAATTTTTGTATGTTTAAAAACCTAAAACTAAACATTTTTATTAATCCATTATTAAGAATATGTTGCATTCCCAAGATATTCTGAGTTGTTTATAGGTGGTTCCCCTATAACATCTGACTCATTGCACAAACCTTTTTCATTCTGGCACAAATGATGGATCAAAGAGCCTTTATTTATGCTGACGATGAAAAGGGAAACACATGAAACGGTAACCTGGCCAAAGCATGTGTGCATGGGAGAGGCAGCTCATTTTATCTAAGGCCATCTTGGGTTATCCAAAGTATCGACTGCGAGTTTGAGGTTTCATTAGGTAAGCGGCCACACGCCTGAGCCCTTAAGTTCTGGTTTTTCAAGTTCTATTAAGAGTGAATTCTAAGGAACATAATAAAGTAGGAGACCTATTTGTGATTTTCCTGGTAATTGTGGATTATAAGAGGCCATTTGTGTGGGCGCAGAAGGCTCTTGTCACCAGAAAGCAACGTGAGATCATGTGATCTAATTATACATTGATATCAATTATTGCGAAGGGATCCACAATCTCTAAAATTCCGAGGTTTGTTGACTTGATACACACCTTGAAGGCTGTTCTTAAGACGGAGAACCATGTGGGTTCTAGGGCTGAGTTAGAGGGTCTTTTTGGGTCCATCTCTATATTCCAAATTTTCAACCAGTACCAGAAAAATTATGATTTTTTTGACATTTCTAACTTAGTTCCAAAAGTTATCTAATGCAACGAAATTGTCTAAAAAGCGTTCTAAGGTTATAGAAGAAAGCTATATCAGGGGGAGGATAGAGGAACACAAGGGTTTGGGGCAGAAAGAGGTATAAACTGTAACAGTGATTACAGTATGTAATATATATAAATATTGTGTCCTTTTGAGATCTCATTTTACAGATACATTTATTATTTGCTTTTTTTCCCCAACTCTGATGGGGCCGTTTAATGGGCTCAGGGTTTATTTACGGGAAGATGTCTCAGAACGTCCTCAGTTTGGCCCTGACATGGACACGAGGATCGATTTCCTTTCAATCTATTTTTCGGATTCTATTTAAAAAGCTTGCTGGTTTGTGTTTCTCATTTGCTTTCCTGAGGATGCTCAGTGACATCTTCAGTTTGATTTCAATGTTATTATAAAACTCCAGCGAGCTGTCCATCTGCTTTTCTGTTTTCTCCAGAGCTTCCTGCACCAAAAATCAAGACATCTCAAACTTCCGTTATTTGTAGGAAGCATGAGGTCATGAACTGGATTCCTTTTTTTTTTTTATAACATTTCTTTGAAAGTTAAAACTTGTGTTTGGTTTTTATTTTTTGGGGGGAGGGGGTTATTTTAGAAGATTTATTTGGGACAACAAGAAGAACCATAGAAGCGTGTCTATAAATATCTCTTTTTTTTCTTTTTCATGGAGATGATCCAGAAATCTGCATTTGTCAGGAAGCTATATTTATTTTATTCTGCTTTTGAAGTGAGACAAGATTCCGATTTTTGCGCTGTTGCTGCTCTTGAAAAATATTGTTCTATTTATTGAATGTTTTTATTATAAAACTCCACTGGTATAATTGAAGAACTCATTGAGTCAAATGGGCTTGAGCTGGGTTCTTCAGGAGAGGAAAGGCAGATGTCAGAGCCCACCAAACTAAAAATGTATCTTTTGGGGTCCAATTCCTCCTTCTCTTCTGTTTTTTTTGGGGGGGGCTTGTGAGTGGCAAATTTTTGGGGTGGCCATTGCAAGCAGCCAATGTCTCCTCCCATTCTGTTTTCTTGTGAGGGTCTTATGAGTGTCTAATACACTTCCAATGGGTCCTCCTCTTCTTTTTTTAGTGGGGTCCTTGTGGGTGTCCAATGGCTCCTCTTCTTCTTTTTTGAGGGGGGGTCCTTGTGGGTGTCCAATGCCTCCTCCCCTTCTTTTTTTGGGGGGGGGGTCCTTGCGAGTGTCCAATGCCTCCTACTTTTCTTTTTTCCCAGTGGGGTCCTTGTGGGTGTCCAATGCCTTTGTTTTTTGGGGGGAGGCCATTGCAAGCACCCAATGTCTCCTGTCCTTCTGGTTTTTTTTTGGAAGGTCTTGTGAGTGCGTGATCAGGGTCCGGCACATAATCCTCTGCCTTTAACCCTTTCACATCCCAGATGCATGAGCATCCCTCTTGACTTTATTAATCTCTTTTTTTGTATAGTACATGAGGTTTTGTTTGAGACGTACTACTGTCCTTGTCCAATTTGAGCTTTTCTTACACGAAATCTTATATAATATTTAAATTCTCATGATAATTATCTATACATAGGAAACCAAAGTTAATTACTATGCGAGGAGGTAAATGGCTCCATTCAGTGCTTTATGGGATAATCCCTCGAGGTTTAATGCATTCGGAATTCTTCAATACAGCTCTAATTACTAAAGAACTGATTAAACAGAAGCTGATATCAAATAAGAGGAAGAAAATAATCTTAAACTGGACATGCAAGTGGAAACTGGAACACCTGCTGGAAACAACTTTCACGTAGACTGCTTAACTCTTCGAGTGCAAGAGAGCGGTGCAATGTGCCCTCCCCCATAAGCACTCAAACAGTTAATGATATCATCTGTGCCTTTACATAGGGGTATAATAAGGAATTATAGTGGATACAGCAATGTATGGGCTATTAATATAGGGTGAAACCCTCCATACTGGGTGTTTACCTGCAAACCTTGGTTATTTAATGTAGACACAACACCGGTGATATCACAGCCTGGGCTAATAGAAAGCAGGGAACAAAGGGAATCCAAAATCATCCGTGAACACGGGGCCTTGGAAACATCTGGACATTTAAAATTAGGAATGAAAACATTCCGCGATTCTGGACAGAAAACGAGCCTGCATGGAGATGTTTGAGAGTTCAGTACGTCTCGGACATGCTTTCGACCTGTCTGGCTAATTAAAGGAGTTTTGATTGATTATGGCTACTGGATTCGGAACAACCAGATACTGGCTGGGAGTACTTGGATGCAGAAGGAAAGTTTGGAGTTGGGAGAGCTGAGACGCTCTGCGTGTACCAGGGAAAAGAATGGGAATAAACTGTAATTGGTCATTTCTTTTTTAAAGGCGATTATGATGTTTAAATGTACAAAAGAGCCCAACCTTGCATGTTATACCATCGACTTCTGGGCTTCCTTTGGTGGGACACTCAAATCTGTCCATGTTCTTTGGGTGGCGCTGGTAAGTGTGCGTTACGCATTCATGGTCGTCAATGGATGGGACTGTGGTTGGGACAATCAGCAGTTGGGGCTGTTAGTAACTAAACAGAGGTCTAGTGGGCGATAAGGGAGTAACCTCCATGCTAATATGTCATGGAACTTCCTGAGGTATGCTACCGGAGCTCTCCATTTTCTGGCGGAATGGGGTTTGTGAAGTTGTGGAGCTAGCCATACAAATGGCAAGGTGTCTACGAGTAGGGGCTACTGTCTTTAGTTGGTGGGATATGGAAGGAAATTGGGCTAGAGGTAGGTGGCGAGTCGGCATGGCCAAATGCTGCTCTCGTGCCCCGAAAAATAATAAACTGACCTGGAGATCTGGGGAAGCAGCACTTCTCCCAGAGACTCCTGATCACAGCCAGAGAGCTGCCGGGTATACCTATGGAAATCAGAGTCTCCAACAGGCTCCCAGGTCAGTGTGTCCTGACCACTAGCTTCCCAGGTCCACTCCTTGCAATGCGTCTGGGGGCTCTCCCTACCCATATGCATGGCTACCTCTATAAAGTGTAGGAGACCACTGGTTGTCAGCCCTGTGAAGTTCCTATGATTATGAAGCATTTGGCTGAGATTCCCACGTGACTGAAACCTCCACCACCCCTAGGCAGTAGCTTTATATTCTTGAAAACAACACAGAGGTGTTAAAAGACCAGTTGTTATGTTCTACAGATGCTGCGTCTCATTCTCTTTATGTTGTCTTCCCAATCCCCACCCATGCTCCACGTACGAGTCCTTCTAAGAGAAAAAGGAAAGCCTGCCTCTTACATGTTAGTCCTCTCTATTTGCCAGCAAAGTAACCAGGTGTAGCATGGAATCGCCAGTCTTGGGAACCTGGCCAAGGACTTAAAAGCCTTAGATTGTGTGGTTGTTTTTGTTCCTATTAACTTTCTTGTATTCAACAAGTGGTTGATTGTATACAGCAAGCGGCCTATTATTACACCGCAGAACATACACCCTTTGGCATCTACAGCCGGGTTATAACATACAGGGACAAATGACGACATCTCCCAACATTTACTTTCACAACCTGAGCCGCGCCTGTAATCAAGTCGCCACTACCCAACCTGTTTATGATGACAATATTGTTACAGTAACAACATCAACTTCATAGCGTTATTAAAGTTCCAAACGTTTCCCAGTTTTGCAAGCAGGAAGAGAAACCGCGGCCAACGTTAACGTCTTATCCCAACAACAAGAAATTCAAAGGATCAGGTGAGCTAGACGGCACGGGTCTGTCTGTTCCTTTTTTGGAATTTGAACCTCAGAGTGATATTAGTTCCTTGGAGGAAATAAAAAAAATAAAAATAATAATTTAGCTCTTTTTGATTTTTAAATGGCTTGTTTGTCGGCAAGCTAACGAGGTGTCATGGCTGGTGTTGTGATTGTTGGTTTTACAGCTGGAACTTTGGGATGGTAAACAGATTTTGTTTTTTCTGTAAATGTTCAAAGTTTTGTAATTCTAGTTTTATAGGATTTAGTAAAACATTTATAAAATGACTTATTTTTATGTTACGAAGTGTAACAAGCTCATGAGTCACAGTCTTCTGTTTCATATTGCTGTAGAAGGTAAGTTAAGTCTACCGAGAGGTTTGTTTAGGACGGCTCGAGAGATAAGAATTGCAAATTCTTTCAGCTGACAACAGTTACATTTTTATGATGTTTGAAACAGTAAAAAAAAACAAGATTGGTAACAATTTAAGGTTCATGCATAATATTTGTTACTCTGGAAGGATAATAAATAATAAAAATAATAATAAAATTAATATTAATAAAAATAATAATTTATTGTTTTATATAGCGCCATCATATTCTATAATAATAATAATAAAAATTATTATTATTACAGGCAATAATTTTTAAATGTGAGATTTGGAATGTCTTTCTGGCACACAGGGGGTTAAACATAAAAAAAAGCATTTGAAGTTTGCAGAGAGAGAAGGTGACCATTCTCTGTCCACCTAAAATTCCCAAACTCGTATAAAAATCCTTTTGCCATCACATAATGTTCAGTGTTGCAATCACGGTCGATCCTTTAGAATAATATATTGCAGAATTGTGTACCAGAAGTCTTGGGTACATTTTGTGTTGCACAAGTCTACGGTATAGATTTAACCCTTTCCGCCCCATAGACCAGGTGTTACATCACATAGCATCGCAGTACTTACTCCTCTGAAGCTTGTAAGGGTTAATCTTTTACACATGAGGTCAGCGCATGGTATTTAAGCTACGTTTTTATCCTCCCTGCTCTATTTTTACTTATCTAAGGTTTCATCTATATGTACTTAAATATTACACGTATGACCAGAAACAGTTAGGTGGATGTTTACAATTTAAATAAGTTGTAAATAAAATTCTTTATTCTTCTATATTCCTTACTCGGTTACATAAGTAGCAGACTTTGTGCTTTTGGATTTGTATTTATTTTAATTTAAACAAAATTCCATGAATTCGTACAAATGTCCAAAAATGAGGAGGGACCCCCAATGAGACAAACGAAAAGGAAGCAGAGAGCTCCTAATTTTCATTTGCATTTTGTTGTATTTTCGCTCTCTCTCGCTCTCTTATACACTCACACACTCTCCCTTTATCTCGCACTCTTTTACACTCTCTCTCAATGTATCTATACTTTCTCCGCCGATTGTGTCCCTGTCTCTTTTTCCGCAGCTCTGCTTCTTCTCTAGCCACTTCTTGTTCTTCTTTCTTCTTTCTTATTTGGCTTCTCCAAGAGGCCAGAATAATGCAGACGAATCCGCCAAGAAAGGGAAGCGGACCGGGAAGACAGGGACACAAATGGGGTCGGCGGACAAGGTGAATAGACAGAGTTAGAAAGCGTGAGAGAGAGTGAATGAAAGTGTAAGGGAGACTGAGTGAGAGTATATGAGAGAATGGAGAGAGCGTGAGTGAGGGTGAGTGACTGCATTTTTTTTCCTAATAGAAAAAGCCCTCCCAATTTCTTCCGAACCAAAAGGGCAGGAAAAAACAGACCAAAAACTAAACAAAAAAATGAGTCTGAGTAATTTTTGGTCCAATTGAATAAATCTAATATAAAGCTACCAATAAGTCAGATTTAAACCTTGATTAACCCCTGCATCTAGGCACCTAGCCAAATGCAAACGCTAATGGGGGGGGAGTATGAATTCTGGCGCAAAGTGTTTAAAGATGTTTACAACTCCTGGTTTTGAACATTGCATCTATGTGTCAGATCACTAAACGATGAGCATTAGATTTAGAGCGTAGATAAATGTCAGAGCAGTTTGTACAAAGGTTACAAGTCCGCAAACGTGTCACATATGAAGCTGAGTCTGAAGCCAAGACAACATTCCCCCCTCCAGGTAGGTTCAAATTCTTCAAACAGGGCTAACATGACCTGGACTGGCCCACTTATGGAGGCAGGAGCTCGGTGGGGTCATGTAACACAATGTTACGTGACCCCCCACCTTTTGATTGTGTGGCTGTGTGCAACTATACAAAAAAGAATGCATGTAATGTAAGGCTGTGAGAGAGCGAGGTGTGATAGAGACAGGTGTGATGGAGACAGGTGTGATGGAGACAGGTGTGATGGAGACAGGCGTGATGGAGACAGGTGTGAGAGATATTAGACCTATGATAGAGTGAGTGTGACAAATGAGCGATATGATCATAGAGTGAAGTGAGATGTGAGAGGTATAAGGTGTGATAACGGAGTAATGTGTGAGAGGTGTAAAGTGTGATATAATGTGAATGGTATAGTGTGAGTGTGTATGTAAATGGGTGTGTTAGAGTGAGTGTGCGTTACTCAATGAGCCACCTTGTGCTCAGCTGCAGACTCGGTGTGTAGGCCATGTGGGAGCTGCAATGGAGCTCAGACATCCGTTGATCTTCCAGCTCCTTTGGCTGATCAATGGAGATTGAAGGATCTCCCCAACTCGCCTACGATCTCTGCAAAAGCGGGACAGTGAAGCAGGGAAAGTGGGACAGCAGGACTGGTAAAAAATGGGACACATGGGAGCTATGGAGGTGGGTATAGCTACAAGATATCCGTGAACGCACATTTTTTTAAGAAATCAAGGAATTTAAGATAAAAGCAAAGATTTTAGATCTTAGATCAGCACTGACCTGCTAAACCTGAAAGGGCTGTGATTTATACTCCAATAAGTTGGCAATACAAACAGCGCAGCTGCAACCCGAGCCGGTAACGAAAGCAAGAGGGACCCCGACGTTTCTACCCTTTGTTTAAACCGGTATTTTCCATTCCCCATGTGCCGGTCAGAGGAGTGTGCAGCTAAACCCCAAAAGGCACTCCAAGAATGCGAAACTACAAATACATCTGTCACATGGAGCCCTTCGGAAAACCAAGCTTTCAGCCTGCGTGTAAAAATAGATTTTTCAATTATTTAAATCATAAACACGCCACAGATTAAAACAATAAGTGCGTATTTTTATTAACAAAATGTTGCTATTAATCACAATTCATGCAACGCTATGTATATTAAGGATATGAAAGCTCCAACAGCCCATCTTATATAATTTATATCTATCTATATATATATATATATATATATATAATTATGATACATGAGTTTGCTCTAATTTCAGTTATAATTACAATTCTGTCATCTGATTGGCTGCAGGCAAGAAGCCAATCAGAATTCAATTATGTTTTGAGATGAGTCCCTTTTTTTCCCCTGAGTTTATCTGCCCCTATTACCTGATTTTTCTAAAAATGCAGGGCTTCACGCGCAACTAAAGACAGAGTAGTCGAGTTCCTTAACTTTTACATAATTATTTAAAACAAAGAAAGAATTCAAAGCCTGCCCAGCGAATACCATTCGAAAAAACACCAATTTATGCCATAAATATTGGGGGATTCCATGGCACTATATGCCATATATTGCTTAGCCTGCCACGGCGTCATTTATGTATTTGAGTGCCTTAATTCCGCTAAAGGGCGGAGCCACGGGGCCTCTCTCTGCTCCTCCAATCGTGGGAGAGAATGGGCTTGGAGGCTCCACCTTTTGCGGAACTTCACCGAGAGGGCAGGTTCACGGAGAAGCTGAGGAAGAAAGAAGACACGAGGAGAAGCGGACGAAGAACAAAGACAGAAGTAAGAAGACAGAAGAGTCAAGAGAAGGAGTGTGACAGAGAGTGAGTGAAAGCGTGAGTAAGAGTGTGTAAGAGTGAAAAAAACAACTGAATTCAAATAAAAATTCTGAGCTCTTTGTTTCTTTTTTCTTTGGAGGTCCCTCCTCTTTTTTCTGACACTTGTACAAATCAACCAAATTGGCGTGAAAAATTTGGTTTTAATTGAAATTCATACAAATCCCAACGCGCGAGTCTATTATTTGATATAAAATCCGTTTATAGTGAAGTCTCACTGACTTTTTAGGTCTTGACTGCAATAAAGCGGTTAATTATAGGCCCGTCGGAAAGCGCGGTAACGTGCTAAGCCCTAGGAATCTCAGAGCAAATTTGGAAAGAAAAAAAAAAAAATACACAAATAATCAGCTGAACTATATATTTCTGTTACTTATTATAGCGGTAACCCTTCAGCGGAGTGTATGGCGATTTTTTTTATGGGGTCTGGTTTCACTTAAAAGAATTAAATGTCACTGTGTTTGTTTTTTTTAGATATTCCAGTGCAAATTGCTGCCCCGTTGCATGACTTTTAAGTTTGTGTAAGTGTCTGCAGCTCTGTGCTATTTACGTCTGAGCGTTTAATGTTTAAATAGAAATTCCTTTATTCTGATATTTTGTTACTTCCGCCACTTTATTGAGGTTTGGAATTCACAATTCCACCACACTTGGTTCTCTCTCCCCGTAGTCTGTGCCCTTCCAGGCTTGTTTTCATCTTCTCATTAAGTACTCTTGAAGTTCAAAAATGATTGAGCCCACATTTTGGGTACATTTTTTAGGCAACAAATCGAAGTGACGCCCAATGAGTGATTTATTATTATTATTATTATTATTATGTTTTTTGAATCAAGATGACTTAAATCAGGCTGCGCTAAATTGTATCCACAGGATCGTGTCCCGTTAAGTAACGAAGCGTGACAACGCTCTGACGGTCGCACCGTTCTATTTATAAATAACTTTGTAATAAAACATTTTAATAACAAACCATATTTTGCTGTGTGACAATATTAAGAAATATGTAACAACTTTTAATATTTGGTTGAGCAATGTTTTTGTTTTGTTTTTTTAATCGCTCTGATCTGTTGGTTTGGATCTGGTGTCTTCTCCATATTCCACTCTATATAATAATATCCGAGCGTCCTGATTGGTGCTTTTTTAAACCGGCTGCCACCATTAGTTACAACAATGAAGGCTTTGCGATGCGCTATTAAAAGGTTAATACGTGAAGCCTTGGGGTCAGGTTTCTTGGATAGGAAGAGTAGAATTTTCTAATTTGACTTCTGGTTCTTGATTTAAATTCAGAAGTCAGCTGGGTGGCTAGGGACCTCCGTTCCGTTCAAAGCCAAGTCCATCACCTGAAAATAATACTTGTAGGGCTTGTTTCTTTGAAGTTGGTGTGCCAGGTGCATTGTGGGTATCTGTGTGCGTTCCAGCGATACTATATTTTGTTTTCTGCGATCCTTTTTTATTTTGTATTAAGCCGAGTGGGAAACGTGTGCATAAATGTTATAGTTGAGGCAGATGTGATTTATGTCGCTGAGAGAGGTGTGTATGACTAAGAGTGATTTGTGTAGCTAAGAGTGGTGTGTATGGTAGAGTACCATTTATGTGGCTGAGAGCTATGTGAGTGGTTTGCTCTATATGCCTAAGAGTGGTGCGTTTGTGTATGTGTGTGTGGAAAGGTGCAAATTCAGTGACTGGTACCTCTTCTTCTCACCTCGTGTTCCTTCTAGGCACCATGAGCCCTAAAGACCTTCAGTGCTCATCCCATCCTCACATATGTCAGTTAGTGAGCGCCAGTCCCTTCCTCCAATTGGAAGGGACTGGGATTTCAAAATGGCCGCCTCTCACAATGCTTGGTCATGGGGATCTCATACAGGACAGATCCTATAGTCAGTACGTAGAGTTATTGCAAAGGAATAAGACAGGTAACCCTTGCCATGCCAAAAGGGGTGAGCATCATATATAACACCTCCCTGCAAGGTTTATTGACCTAGCGTTGGTGGTCTTGATTCCCTACCCCAGTAGTTTCTGACTTTTGCACCTGGACAGGCTGACACTATAATCATCTGTGTCCAGGAATAGAAATTCCTCTTTTGGATTAAAGAACCGTTCCTTTTCTTTTTGCCGAGATGCTATAATTGGGACCAATCCAGGCTGAGCCGTGCAGCTGCACAATCTGACAATTCGGAGCTTTGGGTCTCAGCTGCAGTTTTGTTAACTTGCAGTTTATGTTGTTAATAAAACGACACATTTTTTATTTAATTTTTTTTAACCATAAAAAAATCAAAATAATCCTAGCAATGGTTTTATTTTAGGGAAGTGATGTTCCAGCATCTTCAATAACAAACATAAAAAGTTTTAAATATATTTTGTGTCTGTAACACGGATCAGAGTTACCAGTAGCCGGGATTTATACAAATTTATCCCCTTATGCTTGTGGCTTTTTTTTTATTTTTTTTTTTTTCTTCTAAATGATTGTTGCTTGAATCAGTCAAGATGAAAACAATTATCCTGTTTATAATTTTAAACCAAATCCGCTTTGTTTTATTTATTTATTTATTACATTTCTTAACCAGGCTTGTGTCATTCGCGTGATACATTGTTTCTAACCGTCTGTTTATTATATTTTTTTTAATTGATGCTAAAATCAGTGTGAATGTTCTTCTGTTTTAATATTATTTCTTTTATTTTCTTTGTACGCAGGTGTTCTGAGCTCTGAGGTCTTTTTCGTATCGGTGTCGGTATCGCGAGTGGATTTCGAGATGAATCAAAGCACAGAAACGTGGAGACTGGTGAACTTCAAGGAGCACAGCTGGTATCAGTACAGCACTTTGGGCAAAAAGAACTTCCACAGCCGCTTTATGCAGAAAGATGGAAGCTGCAACGTGTACTTCAGAAACATATTAAGTGAATGGGAAAGTTACGTAGCGGACATCTTTACAACTTTGGTGGACATTAAATGGCGTCACATGTTGATCATATTCTCCTTGTCTTATGTTCTCTCTTGGCTGCTGTTTGGATTTATATTCTGGATCATAGCCCTTCAACATGGAGACTTAAGCAATTTGGAGACGGCCCCGTGTATCGACAACGTGCACACGTTTGCAGGAGCGTTTCTGTTCTCTTTGGAAACCCAGACAACCATTGGGTATGGTAACCGCTGTGTGACGGAAGAGTGCTCTTCAGCTATTATTCTGGTAACGCTTCAATCGGTCCTGAGTTGCATAATCGATACGTTCATCATCGGCGCGGCTATGGCAAAGATGGCAACTGCGCGGAAGAGAGCACAGACCATCCGGTTCAGTTTTTTTGCCCTTGTAGGCCTGAGAGATGGTAAACTCTGTCTTATGTGGCGTATTGGTGATTTCCGATCAAACCACGTAGTGGAAGGAAACGTTAGGGCACAACTCTTACGCTACAACGAAGATCACGAGAAAGGCATCACCTTGGAGTACAAAGACCTCAAATTGGTCAACGACCAGATAATACTGGTCACTCCAGTAACTGTCGTTCACGTAATTGACCAAGACAGTCCCTTGTATGCTTTTGACCGTAAAGCTTTGGCTTCGGATAGATTTGAGATCCTGGTCACGTTCATATACACAGGTGATTCAACTGGAACATCTCACCAGTCAAGAACGTCCTATTTGCCGCGTGAAATCCTCTGGGGGTTTAGATTCAACAACATCTTGCAGGCGAAGAAAAAATATTACAAAGTGGACTGTGAGCAGTTTGAGGAAATGACAGAATATTATGCACCTTTCTGCAGCGCAAAACAATTAGACATCAATGCTCGACCGAGTAGCGCATCTATCAGCTCTCGACCAAAGTTCTTTGGTGAAGTTGCTTCTACAAGCTCAATGGGCAATGGCTTATCCAACGTTGCTTCCACAAGTTCAATGCCCAACAACCTGTTGCATATGAGGTCTAACACCTCCGTGTCCAGCGGGTTAGCCCACGTTGGATCTACAAACTCAATGCCCAATGGCATATCCAACATATCTCCAAGCATAACGACCGTGTCGTCACTCGGAACCGAAGACAGCAGAAACACAGACCACCAAGAAAGTGGCACAATCTTGGCCATCCAACACCATGGAGAAAAACCTCATCGTAAAATTACTGTAACCCCAAGTGAAATCTCATTGGAATCCTGAAAACAAGACAACAGAGGTGTTTTTATTATGTGCCATTAGACTGTAAGTAAAGGTGTAGCACAACACCAGCTAGTAAAGCACTTATCCAGGCGTTTTTAAAGGCTTTTCACCGTGATTCACCCAATTAAAATCCGCATGACGGGTTTTAAAGATGCCGATCATAAACAAGTTCTCAGATACCTTTGAAAAACAAGTATTAAGGTGAAGGACTGAGACATTAAAGATGGCAATGGCAGCAGTACCTGTGAAACCTTCTAAAAGAGCTCTGCTTTCTGTGCAACTTAGAGCTATTGTCCTAAAACAATCTTTCTGGTTCTGAACCCCCCCCCCAAAAACTGTTTTTATGTTAAAATCGGGACCTGGAAAAGTCTGGACAACGAGGTGGCCTCTCAGCGAGGGATTATAGGAAGACGAGATCCTTTTATTGTTAATACACACGTTTTTAATAGTTTCGAAAATGGTCAAATGAAATATACCCAAGTTGCTGGTTATTAAACCTAAAACATTGATCAATGAACCAGAAAAGATAATATGGCTTAGGATAGTTTCATACTGGAATTTCGGGCCATACTTCAGCAATTAAGCCATGAACCCAAGATCACAGAATCAACGTTTCGATTTTTAGTACTCCAATAATGATTCAGCGACAACGTTCATGATTTCAGCTTTATCTTTATAAGTATTATGAATGCCAGTGTCTGGCTATTTAAGAGTTCAGAACATTATTGGCCCCATCACTTGCTTTACTAACCTACAACGAGAAACATTTGTAGCAAAACGGGGTAGTTATTACTGTAGATAACATAAGAGAAAGTGTTTTGATGATGTTTTATCACTCTAAAATAGCAAAAAAAGGAAAATGATCAATCAAATCTCTTATCTTGACCAAAAAGTATCTATGGGTTGAGCCACAACATATAAGCTATAATGTTCCATCAAAGAAGATGATTTAGGCAGCGTCGAAGTCACGTATCAGATCTCTTATTTTTTATTAAATTCTTATTATTATTTTAATTTGCTCTTTTTTTATAATTAACCAATTACATACATTTTTTCACCTGAGACACAAAAATATTTCATTTTATTCTATTAAGTAAATCTAAAAAAAAAAAGGTTTATTTAAGAAAGTAAATTATCAAGGCGTTTCAGGTCATTTTGATTTTGGTTTTGGCAGGTTTAATAGACTTATTTGGAGTTATTTTGGTTATTCCTAAATTGGGATGAAATTTAATCTCATTAATAAATTTGAAATTTGGTTATATCATGTATGTTTTTGTCGAAACACAACCTAAAAAACATTGTGATATTAACACCAAAAAAAAACAACTCACTAAAATGTCTGCAATTGTTTAGTATGTTGGTTCTGAGATCCTGTATTGAGTATCACATAACTGAATAGCGTTGAGAGTATTGTAGAAAAATAGGGTCTCAAACAAATAAACTTTATGTGTAGAAGTTTTCTTGCTTTCTTTGTCTTTCTTGGAAAATTCCAGCACGATCCATTTCCATGATGATGATGAACGGAAAATGCTAACCTGATGTTTTTACAGGTCAAAGGGCAAGAATTTTTCTCTGTGAGTTCGTGATGTGAGTGGCGTCTCACCCAACCTGCCTGTATCGCCAACCTACGTAGGGACAGACGTGTCGGTACAGATTTAACATCCTGGTCCGATGACTTGGGTTGACGGAGGTCAACAGCCAAAGGAGACATTTGAGTGTGGAAAAAATGCAAAGCTTCAGAAGTAGTTGGCCGTTCAAGATGAAAACTTCACGTAGACTACGGGTGGTTTCTTCTAGTAGGGACATGTCAACCACACCAACTGGAAACCCCATCTCTTAGACTTAGATGAAAGGTTAAAGTGCAGTCCAAATTACGACCCATATCCAGTTAATGGAGTCAGAGTAGTCTTTGTTGTTCCAAGACATGAGGGACTTATGACCTGTAGCAAACCTTTGCTTTTCATTGAAGAGACTCCAGCTTCTCATTATCATCATTTCAAAGAGTTCTCTTCCAAAGCAAATAACATGGGTGAGAGGATGTGTTTTATTGAGACAATGCGAGATGTGGGTTTGGTCGGGAACAGGAGGCTCCTTGTTCTTCATTGTTCTTCATTCTATGTCCATGCTGTGTAGGCTCAATGACCTTTGAGGGCCAGGTATTTTTATTTTGTATTGTAGGTTAAAGCCCTAACAATATCATGTCATGAGCTAACGTGTAAGGGCATCTTCATGGCAAGGCAAAAGGGGCCGATGCCGGGGCAAATGCATTTCAAAGAGGCCATAACATTGCCCTTTACCACTAATTGTCTTTTCCTAATGCTTCCTACTTTTTTGTATCCTCACCATGGCAACCAACAGAATGTGATCATCATATGTGACATATGACCAGCGTCCAGTCGACTTGTTTCAAGCAAGGTGATTGGTTCTTACCAATCACAGCTTACTTAATGGTCCAATTCTAATTTTGCAGCAAATGTACATCTTCGTTATTGCAGCACCAAATTATAGTTGATTATCCATAGACTTGAAGCATTTCCCATTTAATTCTTTTTACACTTATATTATTTATTGTTTTATATAGCACCGTCATATTCGGCAGCGCTGTACAATGGGTGTTTTGCGTTTTAAGATGTTCTCTAAACCCATTTAAACAGTTTAGCATGACTTTAAATCTTGTATTCTTATTTTAAAAAGGAAAATTATTTAAATAAAAAAGAAAAAATAAGAAAATAATTAGCTTTTTCCTTCTTTTAATTCTTTTAAGAATAAAAGAAGCCTATATGCTATATATATATATATATATATATATATATATATATATATATATATATATATATATATATATATATATATAACCTGGTCCCAGATACTTAATCATATAATGATTTGGAAACACGGGGGCAATTTCTTACATTTACATTATAATTACTATTATCTTGGAAAAGAACATTTTTATTTCTTTTGAGTTTTGATTCACAGATGCTGGATGGGGAACGTCAGCTAGCGTGACTGATTCTGGAAGCCAGTTTTTATTTTGGCAGTTGACGGTGAACTTTTTGGCCAATTGTTATGTTAAAAGCAATTTACAAAGGAGTTTTAATCTATTTGGAAATGCGGGAGTTAAGATTAGAAAGTGTGAGTGTTTTACACCAAGCCTGTTCCTGAATTAACCCTTTGCTTGTCGAGCGCAGTGACAGAGCAGAAACCCCATCGTATTATTTCTTTTAACAAAGAGCAGAAAAGTAACCTAATGGGGTAAACAGTATGGTTTGGGTTGGGGGTAGATCATGTCTTGCCGCCTTTGGAGGTGGAAAATCTTGGACCACATGTGTATGTATGTGGGATTTAACCATGCGGTGTTTGCCTTCCAACAGTCACATCTGTTGAGTATAATGTTTTCATGCAGTCAAATAGCATAGAGGCGTCAGAATGGAGAGACTTTACCCCATGATGTGTATATATTTATATTGCCTGGCGGAGGCAAACTAGGATTTAGAGGACTGGTCAAAAATGTACAGCAGTCCACGGATACTTAGTCATTTCTAGAGCTTTGAATGGACAGTAAGCATGAGCAGATGAGCCGCTGTAGACTGAGGACTACAACTCCCAGCATGCCTAAATGGGAGTTGTAGTCCTCAAAAGAAAGTCTGAAAGTCAGGGCAGATTTGCTGAGATAGCTGTAGCAATATTGGGGCAGATGAGAGGGATCTAAGCTTAGAAGTCCCTTAGGAGAATGGCGATATGCCTCTTATGCAGCATCCTATCTATTACAGGACACAGGTGCTCCCCCTGGTGGGCGAGCCAGGAATACCAACAGGTAGCAACCTCTGGAAATCTG
Organism: Sceloporus occidentalis; assembly: GCA_023333645.1. NCBI lineage: Eukaryota > Metazoa > Chordata > Lepidosauria > Squamata > Phrynosomatidae > Sceloporus > Sceloporus occidentalis. The sequence goes on along the minus strand of JALMGF010000182.1, from coordinate 1,404,411 downwards.
AAACACTATTCTCAGAGTCTCATGGCTTCTAGAATATTTGATGCCAAAGGGTTAAATCACAAGCGGTCAGAGAATAAAAAGTGTCTTCAATCTGACTTCTTTTGTTATGTATTTTGTACAGCATGATACAAGAGATAAATGCATTCTATTTCAATTAAGGCTTGGATTACCAGGATCTGAATTACTCTTTATCACATATAGTATGACAGATGGCTGGCGTTTAGCGAGTGGTTAAATACACTATCTATAGATATTAATCCTGACATCCTCAGGCTTAAACACTGTATGTCAATGACGGGGCTTGAGGATGAACGTGTGGTTGTTCACAACTGCATCTGAGAACTTTATAAAGACTTGCCCTTCAGTGAAAGGTTGGTCGATAAGCTGAATAGCCCTCCAGCAGAAGTGGTGATAATGTGGTAATAGTGGTAAGAGGTTAATAAAGTGATGTCATTTAAGCTGATGGAACAATCTGTAAAAAGGTTCCTTCTCAGCTCTTCTCACTTGAACATTGGATGCGCCAGGTTATTACATCATATGCTAGTGCTCCTCATCTAGACCATGGGGAGCCTGAGAATGGAAAATCAAACAGATCGGTGCCTTGCTGTCATTGGGTCAGAGCCATTATTATAAGACCTATTACCTTCCATAATACAGATTCAAAATAAAGAAAACTTTTAAAAGGGGGAGGAGACATAATAGCCCCACCCACTCATTACCCTGTCACACCCACTTCTAATAAATCCTTTTTTATTATTCTTTTAATAATAAGAATAATTATGTGTGATAAGAAATAAAAAATAAATCTTAAAATTAATGCAGATTGAAGACCTTTATAGCTTCCAGACATCGTATTGAAATATCTTTGTATAAATAGCTGTTGGTGAGAAGACAAAGTGCCAAAGTTAAGGGTTAAACATCTTTTGTAGACATATATAGCACCCCTTAGCACCAGTTTTGTCTACATGGTATATAATTAACTTTCTTTCCAACAAACATTTTTGAACCTAGGGTCTGTGCTAAATATAACGTTAACGATATTTAAATCGAGGACAATATCCGCAGACCTGATCTTCATTTAGCCCGCTGGATTACAGCCATCGCATATTTTCTTGCCGGGAAAGAGTTAATTGATAGCTAATGTACTTTAAGGGATTAAATCAGAATCCATTTCAAGCCTTGTCTGGTATCTCCACACCCCGGCGGGCTAACGCTGCTAAATTCGTCAACAGCGTGTTTAAGAACAGATTTTCCGTTGTAATTTTGTTTTAAAATGCCACTGAATTACATTGTATCAATTGTTTTAACCCTTTGAGAGAGCGCACGAAATGCGTGGCTCAGAACTGTGGAATGTATAGGGGTGACACTAATTTCATGTGAATTTTTGGTTTTAAGAATAGAATTGTAGCAGTTGAATTGATCCTGGCTTTAATACGTGTAACTAGTAAAAAAAATATATAACTTTTTAACCTTCGTTCCGAGAGGGTTCTCGAAGTTCTAGAGTTCTTTGTGATGAGTTAGCAAATTTTATTAAAGGATTGGTACAAAGGTATGGCAAGCCTGGGGGCAGATGTGCGTAACTGGGGGACAGGTTGGAAAATACAAGGAAATAATAACTAAAAAAATATTTTTCTCAATCATAGCTTTTATTTAAAAAAATAGTTTACATGAATTAACATTTACTGGTAAAACTCTTTTCCTTTAGGGTCGTCTTATATTCAGGCTTTTTCTTTTTTTCCCTAAGTTAATATTCAGATTTTGGGGGGTCGTCTTATAATCAGGGTCGTCTTATAATCGAGCAAATACGGTAATAGAGGTACATCACATAGTGACATGTAGTCTCTTCTCCACTCCCTTCCAGAGTTCTCTCTACTATACAAGTTTAAAAAACTATATTATATGCTAAACATGTTATCTTTGTACCAGATAGTAAATCATGCCCTGAGATATAGTGATTTGTAGTAGAGAATGGTTGATGTGCTGGAAATAAAAAAAAATAAAAAATAAAAATAAATAAATATATAAATGTAACAAAATGAATACATTGTTACATTATCTCAACAAAAAAAGAAACATATGTTCTTATTCAGTAAAGACTCCCGAATCAGTCGTTTGTCTCGTCTTAGATTCAGGAGCCGTATGTCTATCCCATGCATGCTTAAATTTCCTCCCTGTATTAGCTTCTACCACTTCTGCTAGAAGGCTGTTCCACTTATCTGCAACCCTCTCAGTAAAGTATAAGGCTCTGACCCTCTAGTTGCAGATTATGGCCTCTTGTTCTTACATTTCTCCCTCTTTGAAATAAACATCAATTTAACTTTGTTAAATCCCCTTTTATACTTAAATGTCTATCACATGTATGCATGGTGCTTCTTTAAATAAAAAAAAACATTTTAACATGATCATCCTGCTTTAACACTTTCTCCACCAGATAAAATCTTTTTGAAACAATGTCTCTAATTATAACACGTGGCTATAATATCCCCGGGGAAGCATATTCCATCACAAAACGAAATTACATACTATGAATACCGAGGGAATAGAATATTATTTTAACACTAAATTGCAAGCGGCTTGGGACTAGTGTCTCACAGGCATAAGACTTCCCATAATATGTTAATTCACATTATAACAATGACCTCGAGTGACCCAAAATGTGTTACTCCTCAATTTAGGATTAAGACAAAAGGGCTCTGTTGAAGATCATTGTTTTTTTTGTTTTTTTTTTCTTGGTTGATGCTTTTGCCAAAAACAAAACATCTGGATACCTAAAATACTACAGCAATGGAATGAGTTAAATTTAGATCTGCATTGTGAACACTTTGTCTGTGACCTCTGATTTATTTACAAATGTCCAAGGAAAAGCACGAGGGGCTTGGAAGACTCTTAGAATCACATCAAATTGTATTGTAGATTAGTGCTGCCCCTAGTGTACATCCTTAGGAATTACAACCTCAGAGTTATATGGGCAGTTTAATGTCTCTGACAATCCTACTACAAAAAAAATACATATTAAACTACTCTGTGAGTAACCCTAATCCTCTGTGAGTACTTCAATATGCATATAGAAAAAATACAATTAAAAAACACTCTTACCTGTAGACACTGCAGCTGTTGTCTGAACAGACCCAATGCTCCCCAGCATTCACAGAGCCGACGCTTGGCCGAACACATCTCCTGTGCTGTAACTAACTGGGGAGCAGGGGGAAAGGGGCAAATATATATGGGGGTTCTGTAGCATTCCCCCCATGCATTTGCAAGTGGGACCCTATGAAAATTTAGGGACAGCTATTATATGCGTTAAGGTGAATATGATGGCTGGAGTGTTCCTTGAACAAACTCTTAAATCATTAGCAATGGAAAAAAAACCCAGGAATATTTGATCCTAAGTAAATTTAACTCATTAAAGGAAAAGTGATTTAAATACTTGAAAATAAAAAAGGTTCGGATTGGGTTAAAAGATGCAATAAGAATTCAATACGGTTTTTTTCTCCAAATCCTACCTTTGCAGTACACTACATGGGGTGAGAAAAAGGGACAGAACATTGGTAGAATAATGTAAATCTTGCCACCCTTTGCCACAAATATTATCTTCTCTGGTGTAAAATAGTCCATCATCTCAAAAATTTATATATATATATATATATACAATTGCATAAAAGGAATGTTATGCTAAAAGCTATAGCTATAAAGGTTATAGTTGTCCTTTAGAGGATTAGAATGTACATTGACGAAATATAAGAGAAGAAAGTTCTCAAAAGCAGAAGAGAATATGAAATATTACAGAAATATGTAGAATAGCAACGGTTAAAATGATAAAGTGAAACGATCAAGGTTACGTTACAAAGCCTGAGGATTTAGAGCAGTTAATAAAAAAGACTTGGTTTAGAAAGATCTTCCACGTTCTGATATAAAGTGGTGTTTATATGCGTATCTTGGACATCTTCCGTTTTCTGGATTGCCCTCCGATCCAGAACAGCATCTAATGCTCTTTAAAGCTGCATACCGGTGAATAAGACGGTTTCTACTCCCTCCTCTGCCCAATTTGTTTCTTTTTTACCGTTCTTGAGGTCAGCGTTGAATGCTTAACCGTGCAGTAAAAGCTTAAGTTTTGCAAAAAGTTATTGTGTTTGGGGAAAAACTACCCTTTCCTGATGGACATTTTCCAGTTCGTCAACCACTTTCATAACAAACCCTTGCCAGATCATATGCAAAAGGTTGGGCTGGTTCAAATACTCGATCATATGTCACTTCTTAGGAACAAACAATAAGACGTTCGTCGGGTACATTTTATTTTCCTTTTGATGCAGATTACATGAACTTTGAACCCTATAAAAACGACGCTTCCCATGGGGGGGGGGGATACGTTCCTACAAGAATCCTGTGTGTGACTGCAGTATTATTTTCTTGAAGATCGGAAGAAAATTATGACTTTTGGGAAGAGAGAAGAAAAGAAAATCTGATAGACATCGAACAAAACTGGTGACGTCTTCTGTCCAACCGTTCAATGGAAGGTACCTCTTCTTCAGGAGTTGCAATATTTAAGATTAATGGGTCATAGGTTACTTCCTAAATGTTACAAAAACATCCAAGTGATCCATATCTGGCCACGGAGCTTCAGATCATGTGGATAGATGCCAACCAGTGACCAGAGTTATATAATTGGTAGTTGGAACGGGGCTCTCCACCTGAAAACAATGTCAGAGGATATGAACTCATGCTGCCTTACTAAGTTCCTTTATAGCTGGAAGCTCATAAGGAATATCTTCAATAAGAATTAAAACCTTTTTATCAAAAGTTTAGGGGATTAAAGATGGTTCTGGTCCACCATCAACATTGCTGTCTTTCAGGATCTACTTGAACCCCCAAAGGTCAGCATACGGAGAGATTTTTGTATTTTCATGTATGTCCGCTCAAAGAAACCGCTGATTTTAAAGAATAACAGTCACTAAGAAACTTTTAACCCCTTAAGGCCAAGGAGTGGTCCCTAAACCCATTGAAAACAATGCATTTTGAGCCCGTACATGTACGAGCTTTGTCATTAAGGGGTTAAAATATCTCCAGATAAGTTCTACACCTTGTAGAGAGAAGTAAAAGAACGCTGTCATTTTGTTTTTTCTCTTTAATGCTCCCTATTCCTTAAAAACTGTGTTTAAAAGTTTATTGAAATACTACAGCTGCCTAGAAATAGAGTCCTTCCACGCCTCCAAAGCCCTCCCCTATGTATTACATCACAGCAGCCCGACTGCCTACAGCCACTCCCACCTGCCATTCATGCTCATGCACGTCAAACAGCAAAGCGTTACAACGTCTAAGTGGAGCAGCACCTTTAAATATTTATATTTTGCTAAATGCGTAACATTATTGTTATAATAGTGCAACACGGCCAGTTGAGAGTTGAGTTAAATGTGATAGAACCAAGGGGGGGCAGGTAGAAGAGAGTGGTTGAGGGGGCAGTTTCAGTGGTGAGTTTTAAATATTTTAGACAAATTAAGTATTTCTAGCAGGCGTTCAATATGATATAATTCATAAATATTTCCATTGTGAAACAAATACAACAAAACTGCCAAATCAGCCCGTTTAGGGAACAGACTACTAAGCTCCATTATTAAGTATTGTTATACCATTAATCTTCTACATGGTTTGTTCAAATATTGAAATGCCCCACGCTGCTTTATTTAGCTCTGTCAATAATTTTTACATCATGCAAAGCGTTGTTTACGCAATGAGTTACCAGAACACTTTATCAGGATACTGTGTAAGCAAAAGTATAATTTGTCTTTCCTGTTCCCTAATATCTTGGTGAATTCAAACAGAGATAATATATTATATTATTTGTACAGCCCTTGGTACTGGAGTGGATTTTGGACCAACTTTCCATCACATTTGAAAAAAAAAACAATTAAAAAAATGACGGTGATATAAAATATAAAATGTAATTAAATCAAGATTGAGGGTCAAATGCAACCATCCAATAAACAGAGACAATAAGATAAAATAAAAATATAGAAAATATTTCTAGCATTCTATATTTGATGGAAATCCCTTAAAATAGAGTAATGAGTTATTTTCCCATGATGGTAGAACTCTACCACCAATCAGTTGAGGATGTTCTTAAAGTGGAGAATGGTAATGTATATAGAATTAGATTATCATGGCTTCGAAATGTTTATTCGAATTGACGTGATCGTTAATAAACTGGTTAACGTGTCATGGATTAACTAGAAGTCTTCATTTGGAAAATATTGTCCATTGGCAGAGATCGATCTTCCATGGAAATGTGACCAGATACCCCTCTATCCAAAATAATGTAATTTACATTATTTCTATCACGTGTGAATGAAAAACAAACCTACTCTATTGCTTGTAAAAGTGTAATTGAGTTATATTGACCCTTGAATTAAAAATGTCTCCTACCTATCCTCAAATATGTGAGAAAAAAAAGACAAAAAAGTGACCCTTGTCAATATGATTTCCAACTTATTCCATACTTCATTGATGAGATTGTAACTGCCAAGCATTGTTAACGTGGTGTTCCTTTAAGTTTTTTTTTTTGGTAAATTCGGAGGCATGTTTAGATCATTATCATGTTGGAATGTCAATTTTGAATCAAGTATGTGCCTCCTACATACTTCAGCTATTTCCTCTATCGATAGGAAAACAACCCCAAAGTTCAAGTCATCCACAAAATTTGAACAAAGCTCCGATTCCTTTCTCAGTGAGAAGTTTTTTTTTTGGTCTCCAACCAAACAACCAAGATACGAAGTATTATGGCGTCCAGGCTCTTCGTAAGCCAACAGTCAACATTCCGTAGGCTACCTTCTAGATTAGATGTCTACATAGAAGATTATTTGTGTTTAGTCTTTCCCAGTTTTAGGGAAAGGGCATTCGAGTTCGATCTCAAACATGTACCATTATTTCAGTCCCTTTAAGTGTAAGGCGCCGTTGGTAACTTCTTGGCAGGTATGCCTTGGAGTCTTTCCTGGATTTCTTTAGTGACCTTGATAACGTATCTTATTTGGTAGCATTGTTTCAGATGGAGCTGTGTATTTCTTTATTTGCCTCCTGTGAGGTTTACAGAGGATTATCATTATCAGTATAGTTACAAAAAGCATTCCTGAGAAGTGGAAACCTAACAGTAATAGTGTACATGGATAATGATTGGAAAAAAACCCCAGATACAGGGTCAGGATAACGATAACTGTAAAACAACAAAGCCTAGGGTCATATTCTTAATGGAAAATGGACATAGGGCCTAGGGGGGCATTTAATAGAAAGCTACAACATTACCAGAGGTTCCGGAGAAAATCCATCATTCTGTGACTTTGAATGCAACCCCAGCTTTACCATAATGAAATAGGACAGTGCCCCTAACATGTATTTTTTGGGGTTCCATTATTATGTGCAATTTACCTACAGTTACAAAATAAAGAGATAATTATTTTAAAACATAAGGTATCTCTATATTTCCCATCAAGAAATATAATAGTAGAACCAGCTAACCCTAGAAAAGTGTAGAAAATAAAGAGAAATCTACCTGTTTCTCGATATTTCCATGAAGACGTAGACTGGCTCCTAACAATGGGTGCTTTCACAAACTGCTTTGATAAAATGTAATTGGATGACTTAACAATACTTTCTAGAACCTTATTGTAAATAAAATGACAAGTTAAACATGTATTCATCATACAATAATAGAAAATACAGGTCCTGGGGGGGGAACCCCACGATGTGCGTTATAGCTCCTATTTGGATTGACATATCAAGGCTACAATGTATTTTGTCAGTTGTATGGAAAGGATTGTGTATTATGAAGAGCATACCAACGGACAACAAACATATCCATGCATACATTCGTCCTTATCTGATTTGATTTTGTCGGGATTACAGAATGTCCTGTTATCACAACGTGTCTACAAAAAAAAGGAAACACTTAAGATGAAGAATGTTTCTTGGTAGAAGATAAATGGCTAGTTGGTATTTAGACTGCTCCTTTGGGTCGTATTCAATACATGGTAGGCAGCAACAAGCTATATGGTGGACAAAGCAGCAATGTCAATGTCATGGGTTGACCCTTCAAACTGTTAAAGTGAAGTTAAAAGTGGAACAAAAACAAAATTCATCCATTTGGCCACTGGTTTTGTTATTGCTAGCATTTACTTAACATGAGCTCCATGAGCCTGTCGGAAAACAAGTGGTGGCCCGACCAGTGGGACCATGATCTTCAGACCAGATCGTGGCTGCTCTCCTTGCACACGTATGTATGAACGTGCACATATATACGCATTAATGCTCGGCTGGATTCCAGTAAACATGCTCCCTTAGCGGGATTATTAGTCTCCTGACCCGCGACTTCCAAAATTGAGGTGCTTGTAAATGGACGTGATCCACGTAGTCTGTGAATCTTTTCCAACATCTGCCATCCAAATTTAGGCTATTTCAATACAGGGGGGGGATAAAGTTAGAATTCTCTTGGAAACACCAGGGATTCTGAAAAAGCTTTCAAGGATTCTATTTCTCTCTACAATCTCATTAAGACGGTGTTACAAGGGATCTACCTACCTTGAGAAAGGGATGTTTGTGTATTTGCCAAATGTTGGTTGGTCATATGATTTGATTAAAAGTGGAGTTAAAGTAAGTCCTGTGAGTGCCCGGTCTTTTATTTAGCTTTCTTTACACTAAATATGTATTGCTGTTCTTGAACTGGCGCGGTGAGGCCTCACGCTGGCCCTGATTTTAGATCTTTACTCTCCCACTCAGCTATATGTGTGGGCACAGACTCCCGTTCCCTCGCATGCACTCCCCCGCAACACGCAAAAGCACAACATAACCATTTTACGGGATCGCTGAAGTTTGGTGCATTTAAATTTGATAAAGCAAATGCAACTATTTGCTATGTGAACATAAAATCTTCAGGATAGAGGGTAGGGTTACCTTTGTCACCAGTGAGGCATTCACATATAACTTTATAATGTCCATAAACGCTGAAACATGAAAAGAAAGAAAAACAATTAAGAAACCAGGTAACCCGCATCATTACTGCCTGCGACGGCGAGGACTTCGAGCTTTTCATTATCGCTAAGCAACCGTGTCTACGAGGGTTAATGCACTCCTACACAGGCAGCCGCAGAATAAGACGTCGCGGATCACGATGCACCGAGAAATCTTTTAACACAATCACTTCTGCCTTAATTTCATTCTCAGATTGTGATATTCTCCCACGGCTATGAAGTGTGCGCCGCAAAGCTGGCCCCAGGAGCTAGCATTTCAGCATTAAGTAAGAATGACATTTCCATCTCTTAATTATTTGCGTGACCATTCCGCTATATCACTTTAAACTATATTCATTTATTACGTTACCATAGCTGCTGGAAAGCTGTTCCATTAACCTACTTCTCTCTTTAACTGTTGGAGAAACGACAGCTCCCATGAGGTTCAGTAACTTTGCAGAAACCGAGGCCTGGAATTCTGTTACGTATCAAATATAATTCATAGGATACAAGAAAGACTTTATTTGGATGATTATTAGCCAATCTGACATCTGATGTCTCTCTAAACCAACTTGTGACTTTCAAAAGAACTCTTTGGATTCCACCAATGGCAAGTCCCCACAACCGAACCTTTGCAATGAGTTTTTAAGGGTTAATATTTGGCGGTGTCTCTGGGTCAACTCGTTTAGCGCGTCCTCAGGTATGGAAACATATCCATACAGGACTTGATTCATTTTGCGCGACAGCCTTTAATAAGCCATGGATCACAGGGACTTTGTTGGGTAACACAATTGCCCCTAGGCTGTCTATAGAGTAGCTCCAGCGTAATGATATCGACAATCTGCTTAGTAGATGGGAAACACTAGGCCGTGCATCATAAATAAAAGATCAGCACCTCTCCGTTGTCTGGTTTTACCCCAACGTGCCGGGGTTGTTCACACACCAGTTATAATACCCCGGGGAGGGTTACTCGTTAGGCACTGATGGTGCTCGCTAAACCAACAATGAATGGAAACTTACACTAAGGTCAATTACCGCTCCTAACATCAATTATTTAGAAAAACAGCATGTTCTATAGTGATATATATATACCATTACAGCAATGTACAGAAACATAAGTGGCATCCGACTAATTACAGGCAGTCATACAATCAATGCGCGGACAGGAGATTTTTGGAAAACGTTTTTGGTGGGGGATAAAGGGTGAAAAGGGTTTAGTGTGGATTTTTATTTTTGGAAGCCGCGTCAGAAAGAAATGTGCTCCTAGTGCCAAAAAAAAAAAATCTTCACTCAAAACCCCCCCCAAAACACGTGCGCTGTGCAAAAAAGCTGCTCCATAATATAATGGGGGGAAACAATGGTAATCCAGTTTATAAAAGTAAGGAAAACTTTATTTCTTCGGGTTCATCTGCTGTAGTATTGAAGTCAAATCCTTCCTCACGTTGTATCACTAATGATCCACAGAACAGTCCGATACAAAGTATACAACGGGAGGAACAGAAGTCATTTTATCATGGTCTTCAGAAAAGGAACGGTCTGAACATTCTCTTTGAGAATTACAATGTTTCAGTTGACCACTTAGATCAGGTTTAGGTTGACCTGTTAGGTCTTTAGAAGATAGTAATGACCAATCTGTCACATTGATACAAATGTTCTGGGTCTTCAGCTTATGTGGACTAAAATATTAAGCAAAAAAAGGGATGGCTAAGAAAAAAAATGTTTCAATTTGAAAAATCTAGATCATCAGACTAGATAATCTCTAAGGAACAATTAGGAAAAACCCAAAGACATTGGCACTGGAAACAACATTTCCCAGAGACATGAGCTAACATGGGTTTGGTTGACACGTTTGTAGACTTGGCCTTGGGAAAAGATAAAAAAAAAATGCAGGCCTGGGAAACATGTATACTAAATAATTACAAACCTGGCCAACATGTTCGAACACAATCCAAACAAGAGACAAAGAAGACATTACAGAGACCAATACAAAGTATTGTCTCCGACCATGACTGGCTTTGGACTAACCGGCTTCCTGAGCCGAGACTGAATGAGGCGCCAGGCTCTCACCCACTCATGAATTATCGCAGCATAACGATAATCCAAAATATCTGGAGTATTAAATTGATGAGCTGCCTCCATTACGAGTGAAGAATTCTCAATGTATAATGTTACCAATGGTGCCACGATTTTATAGTGGGTGGAGGACGTGGACCAATGCCTATTCCGTTAGACAAACCATTCCATGAGACAACTAGACTTGGTTATTAGTCTGTTACCCACAACAAACAGGAGACACGGTGCTCACAATGTATAGTAAAGTTGTATACCAGAGCTATAACATATTGGAGGGGGGAATAACACGTCCCTTGCGTCTGTCGATGGGCGAAATATCACAGTCTGGAGTTTGCATGCACTTTTATTAACAGATTGTATATGATTGCTACTACTGCTTCATTAGAAACGATGAGCCACGTTAATGAAAAATATATAAACGTTAAAAACCACAGGATTTGGGGATCTAAATCTGGGTTCTGTCCAGGTCCTTCTAATTGTGATGCCCTTCTTTTATTAGGGAGACTCCTGTAATCGTTTAGGACCAGGACCATCATGTCGATAATGATCCTAGGACCCTATGCTTATGGTATTTCCCAGCCACGACTTCCATCTGCAGCCGCCGATGGGTTTAGATGAACATGATGGCGTCAGCTCATTATTATGCATGCAGCTAAGGATTAATTCACGCATACATAATTCTTGATTTGATGAGCTGAATGAGTAATTTTTTTATGCAGTAATAGATGACTGGTGTTATGCGGGTAGAATCATGACATCTCTCCATAATTCCTCACTTTGGAAAGTCCAAACACCTCCTAGATATCTCACCCTACATCCTCGACACGTGTTATTAACATATTCCACTGCGCGCAGCAATTTACATATGGGGTGCTTAACAAATACATAAAGATATTTTTATATCATGAGCTGAGGACCCTGCCCATGAGCTTACCATCTAGCCTTATGGCACTTTCATACAAAAGTTCCTGGCAGGAATGGTGGCTCATGAGCTTACAATCTAAAATGATCTCACATGACAAAGAAAAGCAATTTGATTCAATGTCAGAGTTTTTGAGATACAGATTGTAAATATAAATATATAATATATAATTCTTGTTTTGCCTATAGAGACTGTAGGACGCTTATTATATTTAAAGGCGCTCTAACTTGGAATGTAAAATAAGGATGAATTTTAGGCCACTTTTATTCTAAAAAAAAACATTTTTAGGTATTTTTGGGTTAATATTATTTACCAATAACTTTGGATTGCCTCAAATTCTCCTGGTTGATTACGTAATATTGTTAGAAGTGATAAAAACATACCTGCATAAGAGCTTTTACATTGCAAACTAATTGCCAATTAATTAAAATATCCAAAACATTTTAACTCTTATTTATGTAAATACAAATTGATTTAATGGTGCATAATTGTAGCACCCATAATGGCTTAATATTATTTGTCAATGATACATTAGCGTGTGAATTCAAATTTGCTGCAAGGTTAAAATGGGATTTATTCTTCTCTATACAATGAAACTGTCAGCAGTCCCAAATCTGCATTCAATATCTTGTATAATTATCGATAAATTAATTCCATCACTACCACCCAGAATCACACCCGTGTTCTATTTAGTTATATAACATACGTCACATTCCATGGTCATGGACCTGCTACTTGTATCCAGGTTCCTACATGGCTTTCCACGCTATACTTGATCTATAAAAGAAATCTTAATGTTCCTGTCTGGTTCTTGTAGGTCGGTGCATCATGAAGACACCATAATGGGGTCACTTTGAAGGACAATTTTGGGACCATCCTGTGTTGTCCAGGTCATTGGTTCTTTATTGAGACACCATGAGTCCCCTTGAGTAGGACAATCCTGCTCACCTGTTGTCCATAGACCATAAAACCAACAAAATGGGCAGAATTCCAAGAAAACCACATAAAATATTCTCAGAAACCAGTTAAACTACCAAAAACCTTCCAAGCCATGTCAATAAAACAATAAAATTAAATATTCCCACTGTTAGTAGACGAGACTGACCTAGGAACTCAAAAAATGTTTTTTTTTTCAGGAATTCCTTGACAGGCTTTTAATTATTGTTTATACCAAGTTTATAGCCGTTATTGGGGCAGGACTGCGTATTTTTACTATTTAACCACATTAAATAGAAAAATGCAAGTTTTTTTTTTAGTTCCACATTTTTTTCAACAAAAAATAGTGAAAAATTGAGCAAAATTGGCTATGCTTGTATGCATTTTTAACAATTTTTTTTAGGATGCACCAGTCAAACAAAAAAAAAAGTAGATTTAAACAAAATTTACTGTTGAAGTGATTGTACCGCATCCACAAGATGGCTGATTTTTTTTTTTAAATTCAAAATAAAATATTGTAATATTAAAATATTATTTTTTATTTAAATTTTAAAAATAACTTAATTTAATCTCTGCTAAAAAATAACATTCACATAGCATCATGTAGTTTTTTTTTTGTTTTTTTTGGTGGGGGTTGTTAAAAAATGACAGAGGCCAGATCAATGAAAAGCTGTCAAAACGAGTAAGTAGATGACCGCAGCGCTGTATGGAGTTCAACACGTTGTTACATAAGTAAGTTCGATACGTTTCATCTGCTGAACCCAGCCCGGGGCGGAACGCTCAGAAACATACGGAATACTGACCTCATGGGGTAATGCGATGAGCTCGGAAGTTATCATATCCACATTTTGTTGACCCAGATTTTAACAATATTCAAAATATTAATAACATTTGTTTTATGTCGGTATTTATGTTTGTAAACAATGGATATGTTCATTTAAAGGGACACTTCAGCCGTCATATACACTTTAATGCATATCATAGCTGTATATTTTTGTGGTGTCCCCCTTGCATGGGGGGGGGATTCTTTCTATTAGAATTTGCCCCTTTCCCCACCCCCACAGCCATGCTCAGCCACGTGACATACTTACCTCCAGATAGTTTGAGTGCTGGATCGCCGAACGGTCCCGGAGACCCCCCGCGCAGACGCTCAGAAAGTACTCCAATTGTTTTCAATGGGAGCGCTTTCCTGCCACTGAGTGGCACTAAATGTCGGTCCACGGACGAGGCTTTCCATTGCAGCTCTGGAGCTGCAGCTTCCACTAAAGGTAAGTAATTATTATTAATTATTTTGCAGGTTTAATGAATGCATATTTATATATATATAATATATTCATATACAGATATATGGAGTTTATTAAATGTTAAAAAATACATCTTTCTGACTTATCGACCTCTGGGTAACAGCTCCACAGAAGCAGGGCCACTAAACGGGACCAGGATAGACTTGATAGAAAAGAAGTAGCGCAGGGCACGTTGTTTATGATAAGAAAAGAGGAATACGGAATAAAGAGAAAAAAATACTTAAAAAATATAAAAGTTTTCGTGAATACGTTCGCATTCACGAAACTGCCCTTTAACCCCAGCATTGCTGAAGGCGACATAACCTCCGCTGGGTAATTTCCAGACTTCTTGCTACACCTGATCTTGGAATTCGAAAGCGTATTTAACACTATAAGATTTTTTTTTTTTTTTAAATCTTTTTAACAAAAAAACACATAAAAAATTAGATTTTTGGAATTTTTCAAAAATGTTCAATTTGTTTTGGACGTTTTTTCCAAAAGGAATAAAATAACTTAACTCATTCTGATCAGCCATTTGGGGATACTTGTGTTCTTTTTTTTAAGCTCCTAGAAGAAGAGGGGCATTGGGGTATTCGGAGCCCAAATAAGTAAAGAAACATTCGACAAATTTATTCTATGAATTTAATTCCAAGAATACGCCAGGAATAAATATAGATCAGTATGCAAATTGGCACCTCCGAGAAACAGAATGTTACGCCGAGCCGCATACGGCGGGGTTTAAATAGAAATGTGATTACATAAAGTGTTCTTATCGTGGACAATTATGGGCATCATGGGAGTTTCATGATAGGATCCACTTTGAAAAAATTTATTTGTTAAGGAAATCTACCCTAACTCCCTCTAGACTGTAAGCTCCTGTGCGCGGGGCCTCTTCGCCTGTTGATTCTGTAAGTCCAATTGTTATGTCCTGTCTACCCATTGTACAGCGCTACTGAATATGATGGCACTATTTAAAACAATTATTATTTATAATAAATAAATAATATTTATTATCATTATTATTATTATTATTAATATTGGAAATATGCCTCTTTTTTCGGGGAAGGTATAGAATTATGCCGAAAATTTGGTAAATATGATTGGCTAAATGACGTATCTATTTGTACAGCACTGCGGTATCTGATGGCGCTATATAAAACAATAAATAGTAATGGATTGCAAGCTTTCGAGACTATCTAGGTCTCTTGGTATAACACAAGAAGGGACCTAGATGGTCTCGAAAGCTTGCAATCCATTATACGTCAGCCAATAAAGGGATTATCTTTACTAAATTTATTTTCTCTCTGGGTTTTTTTCTTTTTTTGGTGGTCTCACACTCCATATGTTAACCAGAAGAGAGGAGCGAGGGGGTGTAAAAAATATGGAGACGAGGCAGCGGCGTCACCGGAGAGGGAACATTTCCCCCTACGTGATGAGTACCATGTGCCTCCCCAACGATGAATAAAATGAAATACAGTGGCTGGCGCTGCAGACCACCTGTTCCGATCGTCGGGGGACTGCGCTGACTGTCAGGTGAGACGTCTCGTGACGAGCTCAACCCGGTCTGCCATATACAGTAGAGTGGTATTTGCAGCGCCTACCTCGTGGATATTACTTATTATAGGTGGCCCCTATGTTTGCCTTTGGCCCCCAGCCTACCTCCTGTGTATGATCCCTGGAGACGCCGGTTAACCCTGAAAGACACTTGCCAACTTTCTTAAACATCTCAGTGGATAATTAATGTGGGAGCTGGATACCAGATATTAGATCCAATCTCTGTAACCTGGCATTTTAATTTGATCTGTTGGGAAGACGAAGCCAAAGACTCATCCCCGGGATCTTAATCCCCCACCCAGCAGATCTGCAGCCTCGTCGGCGTTGATGCACGTACTGTATATAAGGGGCAGACTGTATACTAAACTCAGCTCTCTGTAATGGAGAATCGGGATGTCTCGTTAAAAAGCAGACAGCAAACCTCATCACTTTTATTAGGATAATTAAATATATTAATGTAAATATAATAAATTCCTTTATACTATTAAGACTTCGCTAACTCTGTGAATGCATATAAAGAGTGTGGTTATTACACATATAATATATTTGGTCTCCACTGTGTATGAAAAGTAGAAGTGCTGTATATACGTATATATATATATATATATATATAAAAAACAGATGGAATAAGTAACCTCTACTCTACTATATATATTATATATATATATATATATATATATATATATATAATTTATACCTATGTGTGATTTTACACATATGTTGGCATGTAAAGTATACGACCCTCCCAACTTTAGCACCCAAAATAGTTAACGCTTTCTACTCTCTAAGAGCTTTTTTTTTTTTAAGCTCATCCCTTGGCACTGAAAGGGTTAATGAATACCAACCCCCCCCTCCCCTACGGTTGTCAGTCTTTTCAGTTTTTCTAGCATTACTATACATGAAGTGGGACACAATGTGTCAGTCTCACATAAAGGCTGTTTGCAGTCATCTGCGCAGGACCTCTTTAAATTAACCCTTTCTCGCCTATTCCGAAATCTTTAAGATAATGCATTTTTCTTCCAAGGGAAACAACATCAGGTTGTTATTGAAGGGTACGTTTTTCTGTCTTGAAGATACTGCCCACTGTCCCATTGCTTGAATCTCGATTAACCCTTTTGTTGGCATACATAGAAAATGTCAAACTTGTAATTTCCAGGGACGTGTTAAAAAAAAAAAATGCACACAGAAACATAGAATGTGCCGGCATCTTTGGTCTCGTCTTGAATTCAGAAGCAATATGCCTATTCCATGCATGGTTAAATTCCTTTACTGTATTAGCCTCTACCACTTCTGCTGGGAGACTGTTCAACATATCTACCACCCTCTCAGTAAAGTAAAACGTCCTTACATTACATCAACACATGAATGACACAGCCGTGTAAATTCCTGCAAGCCCAGAGCACATTGAGGCAGCGGAGCCTTTACTGAGCAGACAAAGTCCTTTCCTATCTGCTATCTCCTTCCACTAACATCCATTCAATGAATTAGCAGGAGAGCTCCTAGACAGCCCTACCCCTCAGCTGTCAGTCACGCCTCCTCCTGCCTCTCCATTGGCTGTGAGGCCCTCCGATGGGCGTGTCACGCCGGCTAGGCATTTAAAAGCACATGGCAGCACTATGAGCCAGACAGTGGATATGATTATAGTGAGAGATAGATCTGGAGGTTCAGATACAAGGATTAGTGGATTGAACCCTTTGGATTTGAGCTTCTCATTGATTCCAGAATCAAATTACCACTGGATCTTATTTTATCCTTCTTCTTGATACATCATTTCCAAATATTAGGTAAGTCTTTATACAATTTGATACTCTTAAGATTGTTTTACAGTCTGATGTATCTAATAATGATGCAGCAACAAAGTAACAGTGAGGATGCTTTAGGAGATTCTGATGTATCCAGATTGAATCTGGTGGCTGTGATCTGTCTCTGCCTATTGTAGCCATATCATGCAATTGCTAAAAATATATTTTCATGAATGCAACAGTTGGACAGCAAGGCAGGGTCTGGTGTGTAGCATCTGTTTGTACTCATAAGGCATCCAGCAGCTGTTCCATGGGGGGGGGGGCAGTACAGTAGTTAAAAGATTCTTAAAACAGAATGGATTGGAGATTAAGCATTTTGCACACATCTGCAGACTTTCTCCC
The DNA here is from genome assembly GCA_023333645.1 of Sceloporus occidentalis. NCBI lineage: Eukaryota > Metazoa > Chordata > Lepidosauria > Squamata > Phrynosomatidae > Sceloporus > Sceloporus occidentalis. The sequence goes on along the minus strand of JALMGF010000182.1, from coordinate 1,386,509 downwards.
TCTTTCTTACGGATGCTTAATGAACTGGTCACTGCTCTTCTTTCCAAAAGTGTGTGTGAATGTGTGTGTGTGTGTGTGTGTGAATGTGTGGGGAGGGGGGGGGAGGATATGATTTAAGCAGAGGACAGTGTGGTTCAATAAAAATGACTGTGCTTTGGGGAATGTTGCATGATCTGAAAGTCTGACAGCTGAGATTTAACATTTAATAAAAGTTAACAGATTCCCCAAGTGGGATAATAGCAGAGAGGGAGGTCTGCTCTGTGTTCCAGAGAACAGCAGTTGAAACAGTTAATAAATAACTAAAGCATGATTAAGAGGATCATAGTAATTTTACAGTTAAGATGCAGTTGGGTGATGTAACACGGCCATGTAATTTCCACATTAAGATCTGGCAGCCTGGCTACTTCTGCTTTCAGATGAAATGCAGAAAGCCATCCTTCCTCTGGTGCCACCACAATGAACATCATGTTGCTATAAGTCACCATGTAAAATCTTATCTGCTTTGTGATAGATCTTGAATTTTTAATGTTAGAACCTGGAGATTTAGCAGGGCAAAGTCAAAGAAGTATTTTATTTTAGTCCATATAGACGGTTCCCATCTAATGACCTCATGGTCTTCACAACATCTCAGGTCAAGAGTCTCCAAAAGATAAAGAACATAGGTTGGGTATCTTGTCTGGGTATCTTGTCTGGGTCCTTGATGTATGGTAGATCCGTGAAAATGGTAATAATTGGAGGGGGCATTTTTTTTTCTGTCCATTTAGAGAGCCCCATCTAAAATTCTAATTGTCTTCCCAACATCTCAGATGAAAAGTCACTAAAAGATGAAGACACAGGTTGGGCGTCTTCTCTATGCACTTGAGTTAATATCTATGGTTCAATAGATGGTTTAGGAAGGAAGGCAAAAAGTGGTTTATAACAAGGTGTGGATACTTCTAGAAGCAGCTGATGGACTTGAGAATTTTGGATTAAAATATGGTTAAGAAATGTCTAATTTTTTTTTTACATATAATCTCACATTTTTGATAAACAGCCCCATACTTTGGGTCTCAATAATGGGGATTGTCTTTGTATTTTTTGCCCAGCCGATTCCCTTGCTGTCGATTCTTAATATCTTTTTGATTTTTTTCCAAGTCCAGAGCCAAAACTTCCAACACTCACCCTACTGGGGCTTGTAACCTCTTTAACTTGTCATCACCAAGACGCTACAGCCACCTCTTTAAATCAGAAGCTAAAATAAATGAATCATAATAAATAAATGTAACAAAATACATGTGAAAATCAAATATAGATGCGATTGTTATTTATACTGCGTTTTTATATACCTGGAGACATCTTTGTTTATGTTTTCATCGAGTGCACCTGCTCAGGTGATGCAAGTGTAAAGGTGTAGATTTATGGCTGCGAAGGAATAATATTATCCATTAATATTCATTTTTAAATAAAATCATTTTTTTGGGGGGGGGGGATAAGCCTTCTGATACATATGTGGTTGGCTTATAATAGATTGTGAATTAATATCTTTATGAATCATCTGGTTTAAAAAAAAAAGCCATCAGGCCGGGCTGTATCATGCAGGTGGTTAAAACTAACGCAGAAGCCGCAGCGAAACCCGATTTATTTAATTTTTTCCTCCTCGTTTACGTTCTGTGGCTATAAACGTTAGGTGTCCCTATCTCATAGCAAACAAGCGCGCTTCACTGTTTACAGAAGGCAGGGGAGTTTGGCTGGTGAAGGCTGAAGAGTCCTCGCGTAGCAACCTGTCGACCGGTGGCGTCAGTATGGGAAATCACCTCGTTCTCCCGGGACGCTCCAGGTCTCTTATCCCAGCCGCGTACCAGCAAAGGACATCGGGGCTGGCAAACCTTTACAAATCCACAGTAGCCGGAGGCTAAACTTGCGACATCTTGGGCAACCTGTGTTACAAGGCTGGTGTCTCCTTGAAATGCAACATTCAAGACTCAGATCTTAATCTTGGTCTCGTCTTAGCTTCAGGAGCCATACGCCTACCTCATGCATGTCTAAAATCCCTCTACCGATTCTGCTGGGCGGCAGTTCCACTTATCTCCCACTCCCTCAGTAACGTAAACCTTGCGTTCCATCTGAGCCTCCGACCTTCCAGTTTTAGATCGTGGCCTCTTGTTCCCCTCCCAAGAAATAAACTTCCTTCCTGTACGTTGTTAAACCCCTTCATGTATTTAATTGTTTCTATCGCACATCTCTCTCCCTTCTCTCCTCCAAGCCAGACACATTACTTCGATCCCTTATGCTAGTTCTATGTCTCTACTTCTAGCCGATGATGTGTTACATTACAGCTGGGACTACAACCCACATAGCCCTTAGCCAGCCAGTGTCTTGCCAAATGCTGAGTAAGCACCATAGGTGTAAGGTGACCCAGTAAGTTAACCGGGACTGTAAGGGTTAAAACCGTACCATTCTATATGATGTGCTGGGAGTAGCAGGTGGGCGCATGGTTTAAGCTAATGACCCCTATGATGATTAATTTTACAGGTTACTCCGATGCCAAACATGGGTGTCTATGAGCTTTCTAAACTGTAGCATATAAAATATCCCGGGTATAAATATTTGCATTATAAAACGGTAAGTCTAAATATTTGCATTCCGTTTAATGAATATGCTACATTTTCTCATAAGGTTATCCCTATATAGTGCTTCGCGGCAAGATACAAAACCGGGTGTTCCCTGCCTGTTCCCCGTCGTTTTTATACTAAGCCATTGAGTTTTCTGTTGGGTGAAAGGGCTGACACTCCCAATACGCTCAGCCAGAGATGTCTAAAGACACGTAGATTATGTTGGATGCCATAACTAAAGCTGTTGACTATAGACTTGATCCATAAAAATCTACAGGGAACTTTGTTCTGGAAAGGGTGGTAGATAAGTGGAACAGCCTCCCAGCAGAAGTGGTAGAGGCTAATACAGTAAGGGATGCCATATAGCTCCTGACCAAGGACTGATTAAGGTTTGAGTCTTTACAGCAGGAAAAAGAGACACACTAGCAGGGGGGCAGATGGGGCCGATCTTCCAGCAAATTCTAATTTGTTTCTAAAGCATATAATAATAGGAGGTCTTGTCCTGAGCTTAAAGGTGTTAGGAAAGCTTTGAGGGGGGGTGGGGGGAGTACAGAGAGCAAGATCCTGCCACTAGGCAGAGGTGGTTAATGTGAACACTGCAAGACCGTGAACCATTTGAGCACCGGAGACCTAATGAATGCACTGCTAGTCCCCCTGGTGGTCTAAGGGTTAAATCCAGAATTCTTTAGTATTCTCTTATTACTGTATAAAAGTTTATACTCTGTATTGGAAGGCAGCCAGACTGGTGGTCGGATGTCCTGTCTTTATTTAGTGACACAGTGGACTCACGTTTTACTGTTTAACGAGTCAGGGTATACTACATTAAGTAGATAGAGCCCTAAAAATGTACCCATTAGGATGTTTGCTGGATTTAAAAAAATTTGTTTTGGGGCGAGTGTGTGTATGTATGAATGTATGTATGTATATATATATATATATATATATATATATATATATATATATATATATATATATATATATATATATATATATATATATATATATATCTGTGTCGGCAGTGCTTGGCTGCTACCCCCCCCCCCCTCCACTCCCCTTTTGAAAATGCATTACCCAGTTTATCTGGATATAATAAATTCTCCACTTTGGAAAATTGGACGGGGGGGGGCTTATTTTCGAGATATCTAAATTTTTTCCAGAGCGCTATTTAGGTTTCAGGGCTTCAAAAGCTTCAAAAAGAAAAAAAAAAACCCACAAGGATTGTATAGCTGCAAATTTGAATTGTAATGTATGTCTGGGACTAATCAATGCTTCACCTATGGAAAACATGACAAGCCCAACAGCTATTAATAGAAAGGAGATGTTATTTATAGGAGGGCAAGTAAACTGTAGAATTCTGGAAGGTTTATTATTTTAGGAAGTCACCGTCTCTGCTTCTCCTAATGCTGGGTTTCATTCATTCTGTAATTCAAGATGTACATCGGGAGGGAGAACGTTTTGAAATATAGCTCCTTGTGGACGCAACCTGATAGGTTTGAGTTTTTTTTCCTCCTGCCGAGACAGTCTCCTGCTTGGCATAAATTATTAGCTAGAAGACATTGGGGACAAGGACACCCTATATTACAATATGTATTATTAGCCTTCCGGCTTGAAGCCAGCTTTTATATATGTCCCTTAAAAGCTTTAGGGTCAAAAAAGGAAAGAAAGGGTAAAAAAAAAACATGGCTGGTGTGAAAAAGTTGCCTAAATCTGGTTCTGATTACAGCACGACCTTTCAAGTTTCTTAAAGTTAAGTCATACTTTAAAGGGCAGGATTTAAAGGGTCGGGGGGGGGGCATTGGATCCAATGGTCTTTCAGCTAAGTAAAGGAACATACAAAGAAGATAGCGCCCTCCTGAAACTAAAAGTTTTTATTAGGGATTTTCCCCATAATAAATATTTATGGAGAGTGATGGTTGCGGAGAATAGTAGAGGTGAAAGGGGTCACAAGTGTTGGTGCCGTCCTTTAATCATATAGGTTTTGGTGATCTACAGCAGTTAAGAGGATCTAATCTTCCATGAAATTCAGCATTTTCAGGTTCTTAATTGTGTATTTTTTTTTACACGGGACGGTTTAGCTTTGGAATTTAAAGCCCCAGGCGCTTCAGTGACCAGCAACGTGTTTATCTAGTTTTTCTGCTTGGAAAAATGATCAGAATCCTTTTAAAAGGACTGGCCTTGTCAGTAATTTACCCAGTCCAATATTTCATATTGATGATAAAAGGGACTGGAGGTGCCCAGGTATACCCCTAGGACTTGGATGGCTACAAATTGAATCCATTGGTCCATATTTAGCTTTAACGTTCCTAGAAAACCTATATAATACCAAGAGCCCGTTGCTTATATGGATTTATTTAGACCAGGTGTCGCTACTTGATTCCAAATCAAGTTACTTGCAACATAGGGACTTATTACTTTGGTTTTTCTAATGTCTATTGAGAGAGCATTGCTGATATAGTTGTGTATGCGTAAAAGTTTCCACAACTGGTGATATCTAATACTTTATGTGTTCATATAAGAAACTCCAAGAACAGCTGTAAGAGACATAGGGAAGTACAAATGCAACCGAAAATGTCCCCCACACTGTGTATCGCATATACTGAGCAATTTAAAGGTATACAAACCTTTACACACACACACACACACACACATATTATTGCAGTCTTTACTGGAAAGGTAAAGCTGCCTCTATAGAAAGATTGGATGTTCAATGCATACTACGCATGATTCATTGACCATAGAGAAAAAAATCTATCTTCTGTTCATATTCAAAAAGTAGATTGTAAGCTCTTCTGCTCCAGGTCATAGGTCAAAACATTATCGGAAAAAGGAATCGGATTCCTGATAATCCGCAGGCGGTATCCCAGCAGCTGGTGGTAGCAGGTTTTTGGAAGCGCGATTCTTGGAAAAAAGGAAAGATGACAGTCGCAGGAGTAATAAGAGAAAAAAAAAATCTCTTTGGAGTTAAAAGGGATTTTACTTATTGGAGGGTAAAATTCCAAGTTTGCAGGACTCTCCGATTTTCGCTCTATTCCCAGGGGAGGGATATCTATAATTTGAGATGTTTACTGTTCTCTGATATAATGACTGGTTTTTAATCTCGTTTCCCCCTTAAATCGTATTAATTAATGATTTTCTGCTGTTGTGAGCTGCAAATGAAAACGCTGTTACGATGTAAACTTTACAAGATGCTTAAGAACGGTGGAGAGTCACGTTTTGGGTCTAATCTGCAGAACATTCTTTTTTTTTTTTTTTTTTTTTGTAAAGTAGTTTGGAAAAAAAGAAATTCCTGGGCAATAATAGGAGTTTTTTCCTCTTTCAAGTGTTTGCGTGAGAACACACAAGGAGATGGATGATAAGCGGGAGTTGTGTATTGGAAAGGACACTGATGTTTCGAGGGTCATCTTGTGGGTAATGAGTCCCAGAGGAACCAGACCCCGCGTGTTTGTGTGTGTGTGTCTCCTACAGCTCGGAGAAACATGGTGTGCTGGAGAATGGGACACAGAGTGATTTATAATTATTATTTAAATGATCATTAACCCTTGTGTCTGCCCAAAGGGCTCATCAACCACCAACCAGCTCCATCACAAGCCCTCGAGAAAACGCAACTTGAATGTTCTTTACAATGTTTTTTTTCTCTTTACATGACTGTTGGGTGCCCAAAAGACTTCCCTGATAAAAAAGATTACATAATCTATCTAAATTATTTGTCTTTTACGCTGAATTATTGTGAAATAACATATCTAGTATTTCCGTTGATCTAAGGTTTAGTGAGAAAAATTTTCTTTTTTCTTTTTCTCTCTACAGGACATGATGATGTCAACATGACAATGAAATTCTGCTGACACGGCAAATGTTAGAAGACTTCCCTTGGTAACACCAAGGCCCTACCGAGATAGGAATCTCAACATCAATTTCTTCCCGTGTGTGTGTGTCCCTTGAGCGTTCAAAACTGTTTCTCCAAAGAGTTTTGCAGAAACTAAGACTGTTTTCTAAAGCAGAAGCACCGCAGTCCACGACTGAAGTGATGGGCAGCGTGCGAACCAACCGCTACAGCGTTGTGTCGTCAGAAGAGGACGGAATGAAGCTGGCCACCATGGCAGTTGCAAACGGGTATGGGAACGGCAAAAGCAAAATCCATACCCGACAACAATGCAGGAGCCGCTTCGTCAAGAAGGACGGGCACTGCAATGTTCAGTTCATTAATGTTAGCGAGAAGGGACAGCGTTACTTATCTGACATTTTTACCACGTGTGTAGATATCCGTTGGCGGTGGATGCTGGTGATCTTCTGCCTGGCTTTCGTCCTCTCGTGGCTATTCTTTGGCTGTGTCTTCTGGCTAATTGCGCTTCTTCATGAGGACTTGGGTGCTCCAGAAAACCACAAACCGTGTGTGACCCAGGTAAACAGTTTCACAGCAGCCTTCCTCTTCTCCATCGAGACACAGACGACCATCGGTTATGGCTTCAGGTGCGTCACAGACGAGTGCCCGCTTGCGGTGTTCATGGTAGTGTTCCAGTCTATCGTTGGATGCATCATCGACGCCTTCATCATCGGTGCTGTTATGGCTAAAATGGCAAAGCCGAAAAAGAGAAACGAGACCCTTGTGTTCAGCAACAATGCTGTCATAGCCATGAGGGACGGTAAACTGTGCTTGATGTGGCGTGTTGGGAACCTGAGGAAGAGCCATCTGGTAGAAGCTCACGTCCGAGCTCAGCTTCTGAAATCCCGCATCACGTCAGAAGGCGAGTACATCCCTTTAGATCAAATAGACATTAACGTTGGATTTGACAGCGGAATAGACAGAATTTTCTTAGTTTCCCCCATTACCATTGTACACGAAATTGACGAAGAAAGTCCTCTGTATGATTTGAGCAAACAGGATCTGGACAATTCTGACTTTGAAATTGTTGTGATATTGGAAGGCATGGTAGAGGCGACAGCAATGACCACCCAGTGCCGGAGCTCATATCTGGCAAGCGAAATATTCTGGGGCCACAGGTATGAGCCTGTTCTTTTCGAAGAGAAGAATTACTACAAGGTGGACTATTCTAGGTTCCACAAAACCTATGAAGTGCCCAATACCCCTATTTGTAGCGCCAGAGACTTAGCAGAGAAGAAGTACATCATTTCCAACGCAAACACGTTTTGCTACGAGAATGAAGTATCGCTAACGAGCAAAGAGGAGGAAGGCAGCGATACTGGGGTAGCGGATAGCATGAGCACAGAAATGCATCCTGAGATGGACCATCACAACCAGGTTCCTCTTGAGCCTAGGCCTTTAAGGCGGGAATCAGAAATATGACTAATGAACCGTTGCCTTCAGCTTGGCAAATTGTTTGGTCAGCGCCTACTGCTGAAAAGGGACCCAACGCAGTTTTCTGATGTCTGTAAGGTTGAACAGAGGTTTCAAATTAATGCGACCTTCAACTAAAACCAACAGGAAAGCAACCGCAAGTGCAGATGAGAAAGGTTTGGGTTGGGGCAGCGTAAGCTGGAACGTTCCAGGTCGCTGGACGAGGTCCCACTACGCATTGTGATACGGAGGGGCAGTGTTCTGTGCCCCAGATATTGCTATGGCGGATCATGAAATGATCACCATAGATCGTAGAAACACCATCTCGGTCTCTGGGTCGCCCCCGGAGTAACTTCGACTCTCCCTGCCCTTCCAACAGTTGTATCGAAACCTTACACACATTGCGTTTTTCATGGACGGACAACTGAGACAGAGCACTAAAAAACATTCAAGTGTAACCAGAAGGCACATAATATTGTAAAATAAGTTATGTATACTATTTTTTTGACAAAACTTGAACTTGCAGACAAGCTTGTTGAGTTTTCAACTTATCTGTAATATTGGGAACAAGCCCATTTTTAATGGCATAACAATAGGCAACTATCTGCCTTAAATTTGAAGCTGCTGCTATATTTACATACACCTGTTTGGTTCCGCTGCGGTGTAAACATTTTATGTTTTCAGTGTTTTTAGCTGTATCGAGAGAACGGGCAACGCGACGATAAGATGGCCAAAAAAAAAAAAAGCCAAATTTTTGTAATTGGAAGTCCCGCAAATAACTTTGTTTCTAGAGGGAACCTGCTTCTCAATTTGGTGGAAGATGCAGTAAATTGTGCAAAGTTTAAATATCTCCAGTTCCAATTTTGTTATATGATGACTATGTACTAAAAGTGGTACTACACAAAAACTCCATGGGCGGGGGGGTAACTGGAGAGGAATATCTCTAAACTAGCACACCTTAGTACATCTCCCCCCCACCAGTGATCTGCAGGTCAGCTCTGGAGATGAACTATAAAAAAAAAAATATTTTTTAACTTAAAATATATCTACATAAGTAAATACCAAAGACAAATCAAATGAGTTAAAAAAAAAAAAAAAAAGAAAAAAGAAAAAAAAGAAAAAGCTAATGTCCGCATTCCTGGCTGAGTGTGAAGAATAGCTGTGTTTTTTATTTATTTTTTCATAATTCTTTTAAAAAAAAATAAATTTTTTTATATATATATATATATATATATATATATATATATATATATATATATATATATATATATATATATATATATATATATATATATATATATATATATATAGAGAGAGAGAGAGAGAGAGAGAGAAAAGACTTTGATAGACCATTGCTGTTAGATTACACAATATAAAAAAAAATCAAATCTCCAAAAACAAAGCTGATTGGCTATAGAGAGTTGCAAATATGTATATTCTTCGGCCTGATAACAAAAGTCAGATTGGTCTAACATCTGCTTTTTTTTTTCTAATGTAAGCAAGATTTAAAAAAAAAAATAAAAAAAAATATTGATGGCTTTCCAAATTCTACGCCTGGAATTTGAATCAGCAAATTTTCTAGTTCTGTAGAAAACAAAAAGCTGATATTCTCATTTAAATAATCACACATATCTGTGGCCTTTAACTATTGCCTTTAGAAAACTCCCAATAAATAAATAAATAAATAAAAATAAAACAAATTTGGTCCTAAAAATGACAAAGACGTGTCCTTAGGACTCGGAGCGAGATCATATTTTGGGATAACTGGCGAGCATAGTTTGTCTTTGAGGGCGGTGGAATGAGATATTGCTGCTATGGATGTACGCAGAGAGTTTATTTCCAGACAAATTGGAGAGGCAAAGGGTGGATTGATCTCGTATAAAAAAAAAAAAAAAAAAAATTATATATAAAAAAAAAAATGTTGGAGAAAAAAATAAGAGATCTCGTTTGGAACTGTTGGTACACATTGGAAAAAATGATTATTTGGAGCAGATGATACAGTAAAAGGCTCTCCAATAATTGTAAACATGGAAAAGTGAAATCTTTGATTCATTCCTTTAGCTTGGCCAGAAATATTTCTGGTATGAAGCAGGCATATGTTAGCCATATTGACATTTTTTCTGAGCATCAGCTGAGAAGGGCAGTGTCGGCTTCATCTAAAAATATAGCCACGCGAAATGTCCATGTGGGCTTGGACCTGGAAGGTGATTTCTCTAAATTAGGTACTTTGAATACAATTCACCACTACTTTTTTTAAAAATACTGTTTTTAATATCTATTTTTAAAGGCAAACCATCAGAACACTAAAAAAAAAATCCTAAAAAACCCAAACTTATTTCTCCTCCCCTTGAAAATTGTGAGACCCTTTAAATCATACCTGAACAAGTACAGTATCTCGAAAACATATGCCATTAAAAATAATCTTGTCCTGATTTTTTATTTTTCTTTATAACATGGAAACCGGTGAAGGCCTGCTTGGCCCTTGATGTCCTACAATGAAAGGGTAAAAAAAAAACAACTTTTTGCATTGTCGAAATGATTATTGATACTTGGATGGATTTAAAATCAGGACCAGATGGTGTTGCATCAAGGATGTTAAAACAAATGCAGTTTGCCTGCTGCTAATGTATTGTTATAAGGGAAGACCAAAGAGTATTTTGTGAAATGGAACCCTACTTTAGATAGCATTAAACATTTTTGTTGCTCCTGGTGACTGACAATTATAGCAACTTTCTCATTTAAAGGTGCTTATACTATTTAGAAGTGATATAATGAATTGGCATACATGGGAACTTTCTGGGATTGACTCGGAGTCTCCTGGTGAAGTGCTGTTTCCCTGGGTCTCCGGGTCACTTTTCTTTTTTTTCTGGCATTTGGCCCTGCCCACATCCCCTCCTACTCCCTGCCCACTGAAGGCTGTCTGGGGGTTAGCCCCACCTATACAGATGACTATCCCCCCATGAAGCCACTCCCCCAAAAGTAGGAGACCTCTGGATAGCCTGGGCAGTTCTCCGGTATGCAAATTAGCTTCCAGCTACTTAAAGCTTGGTTACCGTAGACTTTTACCTGCTTAAAAGTGCTTTTCTACAGGACGGCACATTTAAGATGTGAATTTTGTTTTATTTTCTGGGTTTTTTCATTAGTATTCAACGTTATCCTCTAAGAAGGCAAAACCAAACGATGAAAATAGAATGCTGTGACATCATAGCTCAGGATTATAATTACTCTTTGGTTGGTGGAAACTGGTGTTTCCATAGAAACTCTGTTTTCTGTTCTAGCCCTTCAAATGGAAAATTAATTTCTGAAACAATGTCATAATGCACTCAAAACAGCATCATGCCGAATTTGATTTCAATTCTGAGCTGAACACTAATGTTCTAAATAAAATAAGGTTTAACTAGCTGGAAATAAAGCACTTGGTCCAGTATTTGCTGTATATTACAGCATTTTATCCCCCCCCCTCTTGCTTTGGCACCTTTAAAAAAGAAATTTGGATAAAAAAAGTCAGATTAAATAGAATTGTTAAATTATTAGAAGAAAACTACACTAAGCGTCTTACTGATGAAGATTCAGTCGCAATGAGTTCTGAACTTGAAGTGGCTGCTATGCACTTTTAGCCCTTTTTATTTTTTTTTATTTTTTTGCTCTGATCACCGCTTCACACCCCATAAAAAGGGTCAACTTACTGCCCCCAATATTTTTCATGCTATTTTAAATAGTGTGCATTTTATAGGAGTCTAAACATTTTTCTTAAAGCCAAATGTAAATAAAATAAAATAAAATCTACAAAAAAAAATGGTAAAGTCATGATATGCCAAGGGAGGTATGCAAAATTGTGCAAAGGATTCTGGCAGCTGATCTACCAGAATTAAGATAATATCTACAAACCTCAAATTATACTATGGGTGTATGTTATTTATGTAAGCATGGTCTCTAAAGTTGAAAGTGTTTTTTTTGTTTTTGGAATTTTTTAAAATTTCATTTTTTATTTTAAACTGTTACTAGCATTGGCATCCTTAAAATGTTATTTTGTTAGTTTTGCTTTTGTGCAAAAACCCTTTGTCTTCACCATGCAATTTTGCACTTATTCAGAGAGGGAATGAAATTACTACAATTGTAGCAACAAAAAATCCCCTAAAATTATGATTTTTGACAAATTTTTTTTTTAGAAACGAGTCGATAATGCTTTCATACTGCTTTTAGCCCTACTTTGTTGCAGACCCCTTTTGGATCAGGTCAAAAATGTTTTGCAAATGGTGCAGGGCTAAACTGTATTTGCAATATCCACCGATAATTAACCCATCAATGAATTTTTATTACAATGTTTAGGACCCTCCAAGAAAATTAAAATGTAAAAAAATTTTTAAAAAATATATATTTTGATACAATTAATTTTTTTCTGGGCATGAATCAATAGGCCTGATTTTTTTTTTTACGTATTTTGTCACCTTGCTCGAGACCAATAATGCAATAGAAGTCAGGTTTCGGCATGAATTTTAGTTGCGAGGGGGCTGTCTCAGTATTGTTATAAAAAAAAATATGTATCCTTCCTGAAATACTTGAAATCAGACATTTTTTTTTTTCTTTCTAAAAAAATGTCTTGGCAAGAGCACTGCACGTGAAGACACAAAGGGAGTTTGTGTTAGCAAATATTTTTTGTGTAGTCCTCTAAAATTGTATTGCTTTGTTTAATAGATATTCGAGGGGAGTAGAGTTTTAAATACGTCTTTGGGAGATGAACCTAATTTGTTGTAGTTTTTACCAGAACAAGCTGTAGGATCACCAGATGCCTTTTTATCCATTATTCTTGCAATTCCACCTTAATACTATGGTGTTGGTTGGTTATTATAATTTTTTTTTAACCTTGTCACTGCCAGACGGAACATGCACACATCTTCTGGCATCAAAGTAGGCTGAAAGAGGTCTCTTTTTCCTGTTATATAGATATATTTTTTACTAGATCTGTTCCTAAAAGCAGAAAATTCAAGGTCTGGGTATATCAACTTCTTGGGTTTGGGCCATTCTTCCATGTTGAATTGTGGCTCGATAGTCCCTTTTAGTCTACTGGTCTTTCTAACCTCAGCCAGTCAGTTTGGTTGAGGATATTGGGCATTGTAGTCAACAAAAGGGCTTGAAAAGTTACAATTTAACCTCTTTTCTAGGCAACACAACGGTCAGTCGGACCCTCTAAAAATGGCGGCCCTTCATCTTAGGCCACTTGTGGAAGTTGACCAGTTCAATAATAGAAAATAATAGCTTTTTCAAAAGAACATGGAATGCAAAGTGGGTAAATTATTCTATTTATTTAAAATTATCTGATTGGTGATAGGATTTTTCACAAAAAAATATATTTTTTAATGTATTTAAAAGGTAGATCTTGATATTCAAGGTAAAGACAAAGGGTTTGCAACTGCAATTTTCTTATCTTATATTTTGTGTTTATAAGTAATAAGATGTACTGTAATGTCTTTAAACTCTGGTTGTCCTTTCTTGTAAAAGGTCAAAGGGCACAGCCCAGAAAACCACCTTTAGCCAATCCTAATTCTGACTTTGTTTAGCTGTTCCTACAACGTGAACAGTGTTTGACAATCATTGTAAATAACTGTTTTATTTCTGATTGTAGCCTTTTTTTTAAAAAAAATTGTATCAAAGTCTTCCTAAAATGTACTGCACAGATCCTGGATTGTACAGAATTTTTTTTTAATTAATATTATGTCTTATTTTATTATTTCTAAAATAAAATTTCACAGAAGTTGATTGATCTGTTTTTGGTCTTTAATTTTATTTTAAATGGTGGGCTGTAACACCGGCTATACATTCTTGACAATCTGAAGAACAAAACAAAAGGGCTATTGAGCCCTTTGTGTAAGAATATCTGGGTTATGTAGACAGTCCTCAATCCACAGGACAGTCGGCACACGACATATGGGTAGACGTGTCTGGTGTAAGTGCCCCATGGTGCCTCATTCACCATAAAGTCCAACGCATGACTGTTTGGGTTCAGGAAGATCTGGACCAGCAATGTTCCTTTGAAGGTGAAGAGTAGGTGCAGGTGAAAGTGACCCAACATTGAAACTATCAAGATGATGATAACCACAATGACCTCTCAGAGGAACCATTCCTGATCCAAGGCAGGTGTTTTTCTTGACCCTTCTTTGAATTTTGTTTTGACCAAAGGCTAAAGAGCCATATGGGTTATTTATACAAAGACATTCTGGTATAATGGTCCAATCAGTAGGAACAGAATCTGTACACAACGTTCTGCCACATTAAATATTCAGGGTTTAACTAAATAACGTTCTTTTGCCTCTTTAAGGTTTATTCATGATGAACTTTGATCTTCATCGCCTTTATTTCAGGGTTCATGAATCCACCTTTCTCATTGCATTAAACCCCTGGGGTACTGTGAACTATTCTTAAGATCAAAAGTTAAAACCTTCATGGTTGGACGGGGGGGGGGGGGCAGAGAATGAACGTCGTGTTAATGACTTTTATAAAAAAAGCTGGAACAATCTCTAACAAATGCCAAAGGATTCCAGAGCTGATGTTGACATTTCCTATGGACCAACACAACCTCAAGTGAATGGAAATCTTTAAGAAGTATGTTATAGAGAATATAATACCAACCAATACCAGCGGCGTGTCCAGTAACCACTCCTAATGCGATTAAACTGGAACAGGTCTCGGTAAATAAAGTGAAAACCACCGCGATTAATTGGGAGAATTCCACAGCTTTTTTGTTAGTTTAACACTCCGGGTATCATGGGGGGGGGCGAACATAGGGCATTGCAAAGCAATAGGATGGAGAGACGTCAAAATGTAAAGGAACCCAATAAATAAATCAAACATTGTATCACCTACGGCGATAGAACTAAGATTCTAAAGGTCAATTTCATTCAACGTGAGAATTCAAAGGGAAAAATCAAAGCCAGGAGGTGACATTTTGGAAAGATTAACCGTTTAATGTACAGATACAATATTTGGGCAAAATAAAAAGGTTTTGCTTGCTTAAGGTTCCTAAAATTACAAATGCATCAGTCAGGCTATCAAGCAATTTAAGGATGTGAAACTGTAGAAAAGCCCCTTAATAATTGACTTATATTTGTTACAGAAACAAATGATAAATTGTATGATATTCAGCTTTGAATTTTTTTTTTTCAGTAATAGATGCAATTTTTTTTTAAAAGGCGCTGTTCCTTTGGTTTGTGATAATGGAGCCAGCAGAAAATTTGCCCAACACACTTAGAGCTGATAAAGTGAGAAGATGCTTTCAATTTGGAGTTAACGCTCTGAATCTCAATGGGTTCTGGGTGGTTATAGGTTGCTGCCAACTATAGATTTCTGCAGGTCCATACCTTCCAACCCTGGGCAAGTGTCTTGGGTGCAAAGTTTGAACAGTGGTGTTGTCACCATAACAACCATAGAAATGGTCAGTTAGACAATGGAACATTCTATTGGTTGCTAGAGTGATAAGACAACTTCCCATACTCTAGAACAACAACATTTACTCCGGAGATTTATAGTATGGTAACTCAGCTCTGGGATGACCTTATGGTAACCCTGTGATGGGGTATATTTTAAGCTGTTTAGCCCTACATTGTGCAAATTTTGTTTCATGCATTCAAAAAAGTAACGCCAAAGGTTATTATTGGCTGCTTGTCGGCGATGAAAATGTGACTGTTTGGACTGGCAGACACAACTTCATAATAACAGACAGATTACTCTCATAGCGAAAGAGGAAGAGACTTCTCATTCAGCGTGTGTTGTTACCTCTCAACCTTCAGGGTGACAAGTGTTTGCACTTGGAAGGGACAAGACATAAATCTCCGCAATTTATTTATCTCTCTTCCACCAAAAGGACAGAAAGTTCCATCCATCTAAATTCCTTTGCACAAATAATTCGGAGGCTAGCATGGTCCGGATATGAAGCCGTTGTCGTGTGAAATCAACTCGCAAGAGGCAGTATCCGTTTGGGAATATTATTATTTGCACAGAAACTGCAAACACAGAGATGTGGAACTTGGCCATCAGATAACACGCGATCGGAAAGCCTGGGTTTAGTTATCCGACGCGATTAGGAGTAGGAGAAAGCCCCTGTCCATAAGATGTAGTTTAGAACCCACAATTATGAATCCATTAGCTAGTTTAACTTCTCTGTAATGTTTTCCACCACTATGCAAAATCCAAATTTGTTGCATGATTACTGACAATATGGCGGCAATACTGTATCACTGGATGCCTATGACAAAGTGGAACCATGAATGGTCCCTTCCCCAGAGTTATCAGATAAGAATCGGTAGGTCTATATAATTTGGAATCGCTGATTTCCTTCATGGTGTTTGTTCCAAGTTCTTCTACTAAATGGCTGTTCCAGATACCTCCAACCATTTCTATAAAATTGGGCATAGGGACCTCTCCAGTCTTCTACTCATTACACTCAAATACATTTCGTTCTAATGATCCTTTTGTGCTCCGGATTTCTGCCTGTTGTCACCCCAAGTGTAAGCAAGTTCATGGTGTCCATGGTGGTAATATATGCCTAAATGGAAGCAGACCGGGCATAATTCACACCACAGGCAACAGTAGATACACCTCATTGAGGTTTTTACATGGAATGTGGGATGTTGGCAGAGACGATCAACATTTTTCCACTGTGCCTTTACTGAAAGCAACTTCTTGGGGTGAAAATTCAACCTCAAATGTGGAACTATAACTATAAGGCCAAGATCATGCTAGGAGTTATAGTCCATGTCAGCTGTGGGACCAGTGGTTATCATCTACATCTGCGGAGATGGCTTCATTGTGGAAAACTCTAGGAGCGAAACAGTTAAGCCCCTTATCTCATCGGTAAATCGTTAGCGCTGAGAACAGTGTTCTAGCCGAATTTAAAAAAAAAAAGAGCTTTAAACAATGAAATTATAGATCATTAATGATAATTGCAGCTGTAAATTGGAAAAAAAACATGGTTTTCTATCTGCCGCCCCTGCACAGGGTAAGAACCAGGGAAAGACATTGCATTGCAAATCATTTACATTTGGCACCCGAAACAATAGGCTTTGTTTGAAATGTTGCAGCTGTTTGATATGTGTGCTTTTGTCTCTGTTCACTGACAACAGGCAACATTGTTACTTACACTAACCTTATTCTGTGTAGTAGGTCTAGTCTGTTAACCATCAAAAACATCTTCAGCCAAGACCGGATTTACATCTCATGCTCTGCAAAGCAAAGGATCATCTCCTTCTTCCAAACTTTTTTTTTTTTTTTTTTAAATAGCCAGGTGCAAAAACAGGGAAGGAGCAGCAAAAAATATGACACTGCAATGTGTGTTTTGGTATTGGAGAAGTTTTGGAACAATAGGGGTAAAAGGCGTACAATAAAGGGCCAGCCAACACTGGTATCTTTCTCTTATGTCTCCATGATCCATGATTGTCTTCAGTTGTATTTTAGAAATGCCCTAGATGAGCCTGGGTAGGGTAGCTGAGTGATGAACCTCCACTCTGTTTAGCTTTATGTCCAGGTCCACCAATTGCCTTTCTCTTCTGCCTCTTCGTCTACCATTATGCCATACAACTAGCCGTGCCAGGCTTAGCTTGCCTTCACCCTTTCCTTCCCATATGAAGACAGATACCTTAAGAGAAGTATGATTTCATACTCCAGTGGGTATGATGTCATATTCCAATTTACTGAGTTACTGGAAGAACGTGAACACAGCCAACCTTGTCCCAATTGTTCCATGCCTTCTGCAAGATAAGTAAATTACTTTTCATAGGTTCCTGGGTCATGAAACACTTCTTTATCTTTGAATGTCAGCAATTAATGGTGTTTGGCAGGTAGTGGAGTCTCAGATACTTCCATAGAAGAGCAGATGTGGCTTGGGACGTTCTCGTAGGCATCCTCTAAAGTCCTTTGCCTTCCAATTCCTATTGGAGTATGATCCCATAGGGATACGGTGAGGAGGATTTAAGTTTTGCGAAAGAAGACCGTCTTAAGACATAATAATGCAGAACGCAGAAGTAAAAGGTGTGTGGTAATAGCAAGCTGCCAAACCTGGAAGGCATCTCAAGGGGTCCAGCAATCTCTAGGGTCCACCTATTATTCCTTACGTGATTTCATGAACAAGCTTCTTTTTTAGGAGACCACCTCAAGATGTCAAGTTGAGCAATTAATTCATAGTGTCCATGGGTACCTAGAATTATTATCCATAGAAAACTGTTACATGTTAATAATCACCTTCTGCTTTTTATTGATCTTTACAGCTTACACGAGATCTAGAAACTATTGGAATCTTTAGGGGGGAAAAAGTATCGCTGGACAGTAAATCGCGGATTGGCCGTCAGAAAGGTGACAACTTTAAACAAAGATGAGCGGAATGAGTTGAAAGTCGTGACAAAGATGGGATCTGTAAGGTTGCCTTTGTACGGTGACACACAGCAGAGCACTTATATGTAAATGTTGAATATATAATGGTGTATTGGAGAGGGGGGGTGGGGATGACAAGTTTTCTCTTGAAATTACAAGTCTGTCAGAACTGAGACATTGTGACGCACTCTACAGAAAAATGCTTTACATTGAGTATTTAACTCATCGCAGGGAATTTTTCACCTAGAAAATGTCCAAATGATTACCCATATAAAATAATTTTCTCATCTTTGTTATCTCAACCATAAAAAAAATATTTCTCTGGTTGTTAATACATTTTCTGTTCTTACAAAGTATTGTAGTGGAAAATTATTCCACTAAACACCAGTTCAGATGAATAGACGTGATTGGAATGCCATGCGGCTGCCCCAACCTGGGGATCATGAGCCGAGACGGCTGCTAGACCTCCTTCCCTTTGATATTTTGTCCACCAGGACATCCAGTATCCAGCAGAAGTGTCTTGATTGGCTTGCGTGTCTCTTGATGGGTAGAGTTTGAGGTCTAGCTTGGCCTAGGCTCAACTCGTGCTTTGCTTGGACTGGCTTGCCCTGCCCTGACGGCTGCGTAAAAAACGATTATAGATTTACAGTTTAAGGGAATTTGGGAAGTGTACGTGTCTTTTATCTCTATTTCGTTGAAGCAAAGGAAGAAGCTAGGGGCACCTCTCTATACCAAATGGACTTGACCCTCCTTGCCCATCATCTCAAGCCAATCTGCTATCCCTGTCCCTTTGTAGTTCATCCAGGTCCATATCCTCGATAGACTTGACCTTCTTCATCCACTAGTGATAGAAGGAGATTGAGCAGGTCTCCAATGCAGAAGGATTATAACCTAAATCCTTAGTAGGTAATGAATCTGAGACTTGTGTGTTACCTTGTAGATTGATGCCCGTTGGAAATGCTTTGTGAAGATCTGGTTTCTATACCAGCGCTCAGCCAGACTAGGCCTCCATGCAATACATTGACTGCTAACCATCCTCACCTACTAAGATGGTTCAAGGATTGATCTACCAACAATGTGGCCGAGCCTGGTGTGAAAAAAAGGGGAATTACACATTTTCTGGAATTTTCTGTGTTGATAGGAAATAATTATATAAAAATGGCGTTGAATACACTTAGAAAATTCACCTGGTGATTTACATCTCCAATGATTCCCGTAAAAAGTTGTAGTAGTTGTCGACAGCTCACTAATATTACTCTATTTGTACCATATCTTGGCAGCAACAAGACATTCACAGTTCCTTCCTCCCCGTGCAAGTTTCATATTTTTTTTCAGAATTTATTTATTTATTTTTTTTAAGAGGGAGGAAATAACAGATTGCCCAGAAAAGTGACTAATGGTCACATGAAGAGTCTTCAGTGTAAAAGACGGGACCTCTGAGTACCTTTATGGAAAACTCTAAGGACTGATACAAAAAAACTTCAAACACTGTGGAAAGTATTAGGATCGTATTTGGGAAAAAAGATATATTCTGGATGAAACAAACAAACTTGTTAAAAAGTATTTGTTATGCTTTACATTTACAATTTATATGGCCAACCTATTGGCTTTCTAGATATCAATAGGGCTGTTTCTTTCTGGAAGATAAACATACTGGTTATTTCTTTGGTAGGAATTGAGTTATGTCCCCGGGGGTCTTATGCAATGAGCCAAATGCCATCAAAGTAAGGAACGTTCTTGGAACCATCCGTTCAGGCACCAAAACAGAAGGCTGAATGAGACGTCTGACCCAGCTCTGCATGGCTTCTGCACGTTCTTTCATTCTTGGTGAGCCAAGGTGGCTCGATTGTTGAGTTTGATCCTGTCTCGTGCCAGTGTTGGCTTGTCCGGCTACATACTGTGTAAAACATGGTCTTTCAGGAGCTAGAAGGCATCCTGTAACGATCTACGCAATCAGTACAAATATGTAGCCCACGTCTCGTCTTGTCATGTTCAAAGGAACAGCATTGATGACCTTTAGCCTAGAGAAGGATTTTTGGACCACCTGTTATTCTTAACAATAACCATAGATTTACAACAACGACCGACCAGTTGATCCACGTGTCTTCAACCAGTATCCTTAAGGAAGGAAACTTTAACGTTGGTGGACAAGTATGTTCTAAACCAGCTTATAAACGAAGCTGTGATATTGGTCATCATTAAACCCAATATCTGAGAGTTCGGTCATTAATGGTTCCTTTAAGTTCTCTTTATTCCACATTCATAAACCCTTTATCTTTTAAAAGGACATGTATACTTAAAACATTGAACATTGCAACATTTTTTTCTACTATATACAAACAAGCGCTAATATCACTAGATATTTGAGAATGTTGCAATGTACAAAATTATTAAGTTTTGTACCATTCTGCGGAGCCAAGTTCAGCAGAAGACCTACATTATGCATTGTTTAAACCCATGAACAATAAAAGACAAACAAAAAAAATCCCCCCCAAAAAGTATCAAGTCTTCGAATTCAGCAAATTCTTTTATATCACTGAACCTGTTGCGTAAAAATTGTTACAAAGTGACTGTATTAACTAATAATATTTTGACTATTCTGATTTTTTTTCCTTAATTTTCTCTGTAATTTCGTAATTTGAGTAGAGCGGGATTTCTCCGTCTCGCTGTACGCTGTCTGCTCGCGCCTGGTTTGCGTACAAAAAAGGCTCTTAACGCGCACGTTCGGCTGTAAAATTGCCCGTCTCCTAGGTGATGGGGGAGGGGGGGGTGGAATGACTCCATGGAATACTGACATACTAAGTAATGTAAAAGGCTGTGGGGATTCAGCGTGGCTTAGATTTGAAGAAGGGAATTAGCTGGTGACGTGGGTGGGAAAATTGCTGTAAAGATAGTTATGTAAAGGAATGTTTGCTCGCATTTCTCGTGGCACTGTTTACTTAAAAGAAACGCTGAGATTTGTATTTAATAGCTTCTAATTCGTCCGTACGTTTTCTGTGACATAAACCAGAGAGTTTCTTAGCTCAGGTCCTCTAATACCCCCAACGGCGCCAGGTTCTCTGCTTACCGTCAAGAGCGCAGGTGGCCGTCGGACTGAAACCGGCCAGTATGATGGACAGAGATCGCTCCGTCTGTAGATACAAGAGGAGATCTCAAAATCATGGAATCTTGGAGGTGTGAGATTATTTTCATTGTTGCAAAAAGTTTGTTGGTTTCCACTTTATTCTGGAGGTTATCTTGGGCAGTTTCACCCACAAGCACATTGGATTTACAGCGTTATTATTATTATTATTATTATTATTATTATTATCATCATTATTATTATAAGCATTTTTTTCTTAGATTTATTTATAAGGGTGGGGGTCAAGGGTCAAGGGTGGGGGATACCCCCTTTCCCACCATTTGTGAAGTGGGATGGATTATTAAATATTAACCCAGGGGGGCATAGAGCACTTATACCCCCTTCACCCCATCTCATGCTAAATGGCATAGCGTTGTTAAAATATAACGAATAAACATCCCGTGTCCTCTCAATACTTACCATGTGGTATGGGGGTTACATTGAAGAAAAGTGTCCCACAAGGTATAGAGTCCACCTCTACCCCTTAAATACCCCATCAAACATCAGTGCTGCCCTTATGCTGTAAATTGTCATCATCTGTATAGCATTGGTTCTTAAAAATGTATGGTAGGAGCTTCAGCAGTGTTCCCCGCGTCCCTCGCAGGGAATATTTGTCATTTGCTATCCGTAAATCTGATTCAGAGGCTCCGAGGGATAATAACAGAACAATGTAACCTTAGGGAAAACACCTCATAAAATCAGCTTGAAGCTGGGGCGTCTATGTTCTTCCAGAAATTGAAGAGATAGGATCTAATCCTACCGCCTTCTGTGGTCACGGAGTATACAAAGTGCTAAACCAACAAGGAATTCACGATACCCCAACAAGGAAAATATTTAAACCAAATGTTTTAACAACAGTTAGTGTAACTGGTTTTTTATACATGAATGAAGTGATGCCGAAACTGAGATAGCCAAAAGGTCTTCACAGAACTTAACATAGCCAATGTCGTCCATCCACAAATGGAAGTAACACGAGGTTCAAACAATGGCGGTCATGTTAGCCAACATTCCATTAACAGCATTCCGAGTCGCTGCCATATTCCTAGGTTCATTTTTAGGTAATTCTACGTCTTCACCCCATTGGAAACTGCCGCAAATGATACATTCAATTACTTTGTGTTGGAAATGATCATCAACGATGGACAAATGAAACACATTTTCTAATTCCAGCTGTTTCCGCCCCCCCCCTCTCGTTGTAAACATGTCTTGTTAAAGAGGTTAAAAACCTGATCTTGTCTGAGCTGAATCGTTAGGAAAAAAAATCAATTTATTTTTCCATCCTCTGATCTGATGTAAAGAGAAAGGAAACCAGAGCGAAAGCTCCCGGTGCTCTCCTATTGTACCAGCAAGATAAAACCCACCGGCGGGATTGAATAACCAGGTTAAGATGGGTCAGTTACAGTTGCAGAGAAAGGAGATACAAGTAGTTACTGATACTTTTTGTAAATGAATAAATTCTTTATGTGTTACAGAACAGGCTCTTGTTTATCTAGGTATTCTAATGCAGATATTCTTAGAAATAAACCAAAACGATCAATATGTCTCCAAGACGAAAGAAGATCGCCCTTCTAGAATAATTTTACTTTTAAATCTAACAGCCCACTTTCTGCTGTGGTGTAACAAGAAGAGTTCCAAGGGACCTCACCAGGCTGCTATTCAGCTAAGGTGGGCGGAGCTGATGGCTACTGACTTGTCCACTTCCAGAACTTGCACCGGCCCTTCCTGTCTCTTGCTAACCCCCCTCCCCATCACCGATTTGGACTCTTATAATGTTGGTGGTACGTCCAGTGAAATACCCAAAGTCATCTTAGTTTTATTACCCTTATCCATTAAAGCATATGAGTGCTGCCTATGGTTCCCATCGTTGGGTTGTAGAGAGGGCCGATACTAAAAACGATAACTTTTGACCAATAGTCCACTAAATATAAGCGCAGAAAGTATCATTAAGTGAATTTGTGACTCTTTCAGGAAACCAAAATTCGTATTATCCTCCCTATGTTAACGGAACTACTTTTTATCTTGCAGTCAAAAATAGATACTCTGACTTTCAGCTTGATTTGCCAGAAATTTGTTACCTAGAAACCAAAAAAAAAGTAACACACTCATGCTAATGTAAAAGCTGTTTTTTGCAGTAGACGAGAACATAGCAACGGGAACGAGATGTCCGAACAGGGCTTCTGGCCCACCAGCCTGTCTCATCTCCTAAAACAGGTGTTACATTTATACTGTATAGTTCCATGGAACAAAGAAACGACAGCCAAAAGGTAATACGAAGATACAGAAAGTAGCATTGATAATTAAATGACTTAATTATATTACTTACAAGCTTATTTTCCTTTTCGATTTTTCTGCTGTATAATTAAAGAGGCACACCAGTGTCCCAGGCAGCCCCCTGGACAATGAATGCATGTAAAAGCATTTTGTGATCCAAAAAAGTCGTTAAAATCTATTTTACTCATCTGAGTTCCCAGGGCCGTCCCAAGACAAAATGCCACCTGGGGTGAAGTTTAAAATGCCGCCCACCCCTCCATTATCTACCCTTCCTCTCCCTCCCTCCCTATTATCTACCCTTACTCCCCCACCCCTTGTACTTACCTTTCAGCAGTCCTGCGGCGAGTCTCCCTGTTCGGTCTCGGTGCCGGCTTGTAATGCTGAGTGCCGGAAATGACGCCATCTTCCGGCGCTTAGCATTGCAAGCCGGCACCGAGACCGAACAGGGAGACTCGCCGCAGAGGAGAGAGAGAGGGGCACCGAGCGTGTACTGACAACTTGACCACTCGGCGCCTATCTCTCTTCCCCTTAAAAAATAAAAAAAGTGCTTGGGGTGGCAAAGTGCTGCCCCTTCAAAATTTAATTTCCAAACTTTACTTGTACTAAACAAATTAGTTTAATAATAGTTTTATTATATGGCAATAAAAAAAAAAAAAAAAAAAATGGTTTAAGGACAACCCATTGTCCTTAAGGGGTTAATGTGCACAAGCGTGCATGTGTGTGATACTCATGGACTAATCTATGCGAATAGATCCAAAATGCCTCTTTCGGTCTGGGATAGCCATCTGAACATCTTGTTATCATTAAGCATTTATGGGCCACCAAGTTCCATGAAATATTAATTAGCCTTATTAAATAGCACGCGCGCTAACGAGCTCCGGGTCTGAAAACTCATCCGCTCTGTGTACCTTTGCATGTCCTCTCCTCCGGCTTCGAGAAGCCGTTATTAAGTGACGGTACTTTTGTCTAGGAGATGTGGAAGCCACGAAGCATATGGCATGCACGGCTCCATGATGTAACCGTAGACCTCAGCCTCGCTTTCTGTCCTTAAATCTGCCTCGGACCTGCTTAGCGAGTGGCTATGGTTTCACGATATCAGGAGCAAATGTTGCATTAAGTAATTACAAAGTACCGGTTATTATTACCCAGCTGCGTCTAGAGTGCCTCTTATGATCAAACGCCGGGTATAATAAAAGCAGGAGGACGGTCTTATACCGTGCCTTTAATGTTTAACCCGTGCAAGGTCAGCCAGTTCTTTCTGGGAATACATGAGGGTTTTTGCGGAATTAAAAGCAGAAGCAAAGCACATTAAAAAGTATAGATTTTTACTGCTAAAGCCAAAAATAAATAAATAAAATTTAGCTTGTTTTTGTGTCTCTCAAAATGGATTTAATTTAGGTGATTTAAACTTTCGATTTTTTTTTTTTTTAAACATTTGATTTTGTTTCTCTTAGAAACTGTTTTTTCTTAAAGAATATTTTGGAGAGATGGTTGGGGAAAAAAAAAAAGGAAACATACCATGAACTGGCATTTGTAGATTGGGCTAACCCAATTTTATCTAAAAAATATTTAGATATTTTAGTAGAATTTGGCACAAAACAGGGAAAATTGGAAAAATCCAATGAGGTTCCCAATCCAGTTATTTGTGGAAATACTTATGACTATATAACAAAGTTTTGTTACATTGTATACATGAGTCACATGTGTTACAATCTATCTCCAATATTTATTTTTTTCTCTTGTAGAGCCTTCATCAGCCCTGAAAAAGGGTACGTCGAAGTCGTCTTGGCTGTCTGATTTCGACACCTATCTAGCTTCTAGTCCGCTGAGTTGGCAGCCTGTGGCCGACCGTTCACAGGCAGGTATTTAAACTCAGGACCAAGGACGGGGGGTGAATGTGGTCACCTCTTACTGTCTGAGTCTGCTTACATCCACTCAGATTATATCAATTTAACCAAACCTACGAGCGGGTGAAAAGGTGACGAGTAGTGGGGAAAAAAAGCTATTCTTCTGAAAACCAACCTTGAAGATGAAGATTGAGGTCAGCAGATGTGCCAGTCTTATAAAAATATTCCCCTTTTAAAAAGATACATATGTTAAAAGGCCACGTGGGCGTGGCTTATAAAGTAAGTTGCCAAATACGGGCAAAAAGAAGTAATGGGTGGGGCTACCATTAGCAACACCCACTGGACCAAGCAGTGACTATATTTAAGTGGTGCTCTAGTTCCTAACCTTCACACAACGACAAAGTCCTTTCCACATCTCCTCTGTGTCCGTCTCTTATTGTTTGCCATCTCATGCGACGTTAACCCTATAAAATGTACAAAGCTTGTTTTATGTCTTTAGTAAAATGAGTAATTTCTGTTTGGAAGGATTTGGTAATATGTCAGAACGTTCTCAGCAAGGAAGGAAGTTTACGTAAGATGCAGAACCTCCTAGGACATTGGTTTCAAACATCAGTGTAGAGGCTCAGCGGTTTAGCAAGGTTCTTGTGGTTAACGGGTGGATTTACAAGGGCTGGAGATTATGTCTTCATATTTAAAACAGAAAAATCATATGGCAGAGTCCAGTTCAGATCATGCTCAGCCTTAGATCTGGTGTAGCCCTGGCTTGGCTTGTGTCTTGCAATATCCCTGCTTGCAAACAGGTGACTAAGCGAGGCGTATCACTTGTCAAACGATGAGGATCATGAGACACGATCATGAGACATGTATTCCAAGAAAAGATAGTCAGCTACCTGTTACATTTTTTGGATAGTAGCCTAAAATGATGTGAACAAAAAACCCCCCACAGCGTCCAAGCAGAGAAGTTAAAGTTGAAAAGAATGAAAAACAGTTTCTTCTTCTTAGGAGAACCGGATGGTTCCAGGAAACGATCCAAACTCATCGAGTTTCACCGTGAGCGGTAATGAGACGGTTTGCTCAGCATTAATTAATAGAAAATCGTCTCTCTGTTAATCTGGCACACGCAAAGTCTTGTTAATCCGCAGTTCCCCACGACATGGGTATACAGCAGCCATGTACACGTGACACATGGTAATCACGTGTGTTAGCTGGATGGTGTATAAAGCAGCCAGCAGCTAAACTATAACTCCTAGATTACTGAGCCAGCTTCCGAAAAAACAAAAATCAGGTTAACACAACCAAGTGACGTGCTGGTATATAGCGTCTGACTCCTAGATCCATAACATTGTAGCATCAGAACTTACTTTATTCACTAAAAACGTGCGTGGGATAGACATACGGCTCCTGAATCTAAGACGAGACCAACGACTGATTAAGGTTTGAGTCTTTACAGCAGGAGAAACGGGCGACTAGACGGGGGGCCGAATGGGGCAGATCCTATGTTTCACCTATTTTTTAGATGCCATTTAGCTTACATCATAAAATATTCCAACAGAGGGGTTTATTAAGTACAAACTGGGACTAACATTAAGTGGTTGAAGCCTACTCAACTTCGGTTGTCTTAAATGGAGAATCTCGCAAATTCACAAAGGTCAACGGGCCCGCCAAGAAAAAAAGTGGATCCAATGGAGCAAACAGGAGGAACAGACCATACTAACACTGAAGCTGAAGCTCTAGTGACAGACCTGAGTGAGTTACGCAAGTCTAAGACAGCTATTAAATGGCATCTTGGCGTTCAGTAACTGGGTAGCCGAGGCAATGATAACATGACAACCAAACAAGGCAGTGTCCACCTATTTCCACTTCTAAGAATACTAACCACTGAATAGGGTCCATACTATCACCATGATCTTCATCATCATCATCACTCGTCCTTAGCCTATTCTTGTAGAGTACAAGGTGACACCATCGACACGCATAATTCCCCATAGAAAGAACTTTAAGCCATGGTGTGAACAACCAACCAACATTTCAACATGTCGCCAAAACGGCGATGATGATTGCTCCATTTGTTATAGTTATGAGAGATAGATCGGCCATTGGTTCTCAAGGCTAAAGATAGGTACATATTAACCCCTTAAGGACAATGGGCGGTCCTTAAACCGCATTTTGAGCCTGTACATGTACAGGCTTTGTCATTAAGGGGTTAATACACCAGCCACACATTCTACAGGATGGATTGATAATCTGCATTAACCCAAAGTAAAATTATAGGCAATGTTTCACAATGTTAAGACTTAATAGAAGAACCTGCTATATCTTAAAAGGAAAGTTTTTCTATTCTGTTTATTTCTAAGAATTTCCTGTATGTCCAATTTTGCATTTTTTTTTTTTTATTTTTTTTTTTAAACGGCCGCTTTTTCAGGAAATGGAGTGTTTGTGACTGCTTTATCTGTATGCGTGTAGAAAGGCAGAAATCCAGGGCTTCTCTCCCTGAAAGCAATTATTTCACTGATAATGACCCAATCGAATGAATAAAAAAAAGACGGCCTGCGATAAGAAAACATATTTGGATGGCTTAAAATGCGTGTTTTAATTTTTTTATGATGTAAAACTATTTTTATGAAAGGGACGCTCCGGCCATCATATGCACTTTTATGTATATGGCAGCTGAGTGGTCTTCTTAAAAGGTCCATGTGGTCACCCCTTCAAATATATGAAGGGGGCTCAACAAAATCCCCCCATATGCATTTATCTCTTATCACCCCCCATCTATTAGGCTTGTAGGAGGTTGTCTATGCTGACATGGTGCCTAGGCCATACTCATTACCAGTCTGTTCCAGCACTAGCTCAGCGACTAATGAGACGTCCATGCTCACGTACAGAAAACAGGAAGTGCTTCCCTGTCACTGATTGGCTTCTTCAATGAACCAATCGGTTGCGTGACGGAGCTCTGGAGCTAAAACTTCTCCTAAAGGTCAGTACTTTATTATTATTATAATAATAATAATTATTATTATTATTATATAAAGAATGCACATTAAATGACTGTCAATAAGTGTCTCTTCAACGCTGTTTATAGAATTTTACATTTTCTACCCAGAAATTAATAGAATTCCATACCGATATATGACGTTTTACAGCCGGCGGGAGAACGGGCATTGAGATTTTTACTATATTATATAGTATTAAACACTATAACCGCCGCATTTTTATTTTCAAACGCTGCCGTCATTTACGTGAATAACTTGTGTTGTATAACCGATTTAATCCTCTAATAACATCATGCCGCCGATGGAAACAATGCAAGGCGCCCTCGCCTCCGTGTCAGCACAATAAGTCCAAGTTGCCGTGGGGGTTCGCTTGCGCTCTTCCTGTACTCAGGTGTTACGTGGCGTTGCTTTCTGGCATTGTTGATCGTCTGTTCTGCGTCCGCAGAGATGTTTGCCTCTGACTGCGATGAAAGAACGACTTGCTTCCACCTGACATCACAACCTCGGGGGAATTCTGAATAACTTCGTTGCCTTGAGCTATTCAGTGCTGGCACCATGGTAAACACCATTGTATTTGTAAGAACGTGGAACGCAAGGTACATGGTGTATACATACAAAGAGACCCAGCAAGCGGGGAACGTGGGTACAATTAGCGGTTTAACCCTTTCCTATCAAACCCCTTTCTAGCCCAAAAATGGTTTATGTTCTATAGAAGGGCCGACGACTGCTACTTGAGACGTGGAAACAATGCCATGGTTCGCTGAGCAAAGACTCATGGGAATGTATGTTATTTTAAATGACAATATAATATCTAATTATTTAACCCTCTGAGAATATGAGGTTCATTTAAAAAAATGGTAAAAAAATGCAATAAATAAATCCATATTTTTTTATATATTTTTTTTTTTTTTACAGTGTAGCAACTATAAAAATCACATTCCATTTATAAGATTAACAAAATAAAAAGTCAATATTTACAGATAGCATGAAAGGAATCATATGTTTCATCTAGAGAGATCTTCATTAGAATCCAGAAACTGCCGCGGGATCTTAAAATAGCTGCACGTTCGATTGGTATTAAATTGTAACAAATTAAGGCACGCCTGATACAATTATTTTGTTAATCTAATTACTCCTGTTAGCAGTGCATGTGCATTATATTAATTTAAAAGTGTAATATGTTTAAAAAAGTGAACAAAATATACATATTTACATATAAAATGGGTGGGGGTTATTTTGGACAATAGTGATTTATTTCACCAAAGGATGAAAGCCTGGGGCACAGAAGAGGGATTTTCTTTACAGGAACATAAATCTTTTGATCCCGGAGCTCTGAATGGTCATGCAACTCTTAAATCACTAGAATTAACACTTACGTAATACTGGCCCGGAGGTCTTCGTTGGCTCGGACAGGGTTGTTCAAGAAGGTTGGGTTTCTCAGTAATGTTTCAGAAATAAGTCCATTATTCCATTCACAAAACATCAAGCTGCTGTTAAGGTGAACGTTGCCTCCTGTCCAGTAGGATTTCGTTGAGTTGATCTTCCAGTCCATTGGTTGTATTGGTTGCATGAGTCAGGGTCGGTTTGCTATGAAAGTTTGCCAAGCACGTCATTGTTTGTCAGCCAATCAATTCTTCTGAGTTAAAAGGAGTTATTTGTCAGTTGTATCAAGCTAGGGACTTCTCTTAACTTGATGGCCATCTCTACTCATGTTGAATTTCATGCACTTCCTTTTATCAACCAGCAACTAATTTAATGTTATCATTCCTCATGCCTCATTTCTGACCAACTAATGTTTTAGACTTCCCTCCTTACAACGCTGTAGGCTCATTGGATACATTTCTAGCGAGAGACAGTGAGTGGCCCATCGTGAACCCTTTCAATAGGTTCCCATTGTTGAAATGTGAAGAGGACATTTGCATTCATAGAGAAGAACGTAGACTTGGCAGTGATACATGATACCAGAATGGGACGGGCCATACCATTTCTTATGGCCCTGGGTGCAAAAAACCATATTTCAAAGCTCTTGGCGCCCTATGTGATATATGCCTTCTGCGCGCACTTAATTGCCCTCACCCGGGGTAGATGATTGTGCTGCCTATATGTAGAGCCATAACAGTAAGACTTTGAAGATAAATCTTAATTTTCATGAATGGTTCTCTAGCACATTATATCCGAATATCCATATATTAAAGAGAGATATAGGTACATGCACATTTCTGTTAATGACACATGAAGAGCATGCACATGGGGAAATAGAAATTATTTATTAATATGGAAAATCAAATGAAAAGAAAGCAAAAGCCTAATCGGATTGAAGGCTAAATCAGTCAGCTCTTTTAATAAGTACAATTCCATGTGCTTTGCACATCTGAGGATCACCATAAAATAGGATGAAATGATTTAAAAATAATCAAGAAGATGGGATTAGCAGCAACCAGAAAGATCCCTTCCTTAATTTAAAGAAACATCTCAGCTCCGTGGCCTTTAAAAGGTTAAAACTCAAACTTAATCCCAAAACGGAACACCCCTGTTGGTGTAATAAATTAAAGACCACACTTATTTAGTTCTAAAGAAAACAATTATTTTTATACAAGATATTGTAATTTTTCTCTGGAATACCAGAGCATGCATACTGCCCATGTACAGAATTGTGAGCATGCTCAGTAGTGCTTACAGTTTGAGTGACATTCCATCTCCTAAACTCCGCCCCCACTGACCAGATTCATCGGGGTAGAAGTTGGGAGTTTTAGTAAGGTCAGCACCCCCTATGCCACATTACCAGGGGCTGATCTTCCTATGGGGCGATCAAGCTCCCTCGTGCAACTCAGCTCAATAGACCAGCATGGGAGCTTAGAGTTCCTTAAAAATTATTTAATTAATAATTGAACACTTATGCTTTCTCCAGGTTTGACGAGTCACCAAGGTCTTCGCATTTCTTCATTCTGGTGACACTTTTATAGTCAGTGACAGGTTTATTCGCCAAAGGTGATTTTTCTTACGCAGACATGGCAGGCAACAGGGACAATTCAACATATGAATGTCAAAACCACAGCTCCCAGCTGGTAGGTCATATTGATTTTCCTGTCATAGCGAAAACAACTACTTCAAGAATGCAGCGCAGATAAAATTAATATCCTGGGTTGGCTACAATTTTGCAGTTGATCGGGAAGCATCATTAGGGAACCAACGTTGCCTTGTTCACTAATATAAAATGTTATCTAGCTTGCTACTGTTTTATTAATGTTTTATTGTGTTTAGGTACGTGCCAACCAACATATTTTATCTAGGGTTATATGCCTCCTTCTGGCAGACATATTGAGATCAAGTAGTCAGTGGAGTTAGGGGTTAATGCTAATTTGAGTTGGTGTGGGGCTATGGGAGGGCCTGCAGCATTACATTTTGCAGGTGAAGGATTTTTGAGTTTAACGTGAACTCACATGTCCTCGCCTTTAAATCACAAAATTACGTGCGCCCTTTACATGAAAATATATTTAAAAATAAATAAATAATAATAATAAAAATGAAGTTCCAATTCACATTTACATTTGTGGGTATCTTGAAATTGGAGAATTTCAGAGTTGCCTGCTTTTTGAAACTCACATACAAGCATATGTCATGCATGCAAGTTTTGTGAGTTGGCCTAAGTGAATTTTTCAGTTGGACTTTTGTCCAATTCATGCGTTTAAGGCAAAGATGTTCTTTATTTGAAAGTAGTTTTAACGTAATATCTCTGAACAGATTGAAAGAACACATATGCTTCATGTTGTTTTTAAGACAGGTCAATGCCCCCAATTTATGGCACCATCACACGAGGATGAGTGCGGACTTCTTTCCTCCTCCTCACGTTCGGTAAATTTCAGCTGTTATTACCCTGTTAAAAATTCACTTTAACTAACACGCTCCCATAATTTGACCATGTACCTCTTGAATGCGAGTTCACAATTGTTTTTTTTATTTTCATAACCTTTTTGATGTTGATAATATGTAGTTTTTCCCAAAATTCTTCATCAAGCTACTAGGAACGCGACAAGACCACAATGTTGGGCTTAGAGGGCTCGATTGCAATCATGTCCACTTTCTGGTTTCTGCTCCACCCAATGTAATTATCTTAATATCTATATCAGATTCTCCTAAAAGTGGATTTTTTGTTCACCAGATCACCCAAGCGGACGAGTGGCTCTCCGTTATGCAGTAGAGGGGCTGCCGCCTTCCTTGACCTGCCACCCTAGTTGGCATAGACCGGTATTGGGGCATTATGGTAAAAAAACTTTGTCCCTAAACCCATTGAAAACAATGCATTTTGAGCCTGTACGGGCTTTGTCATTAAGGGGTTAAATGCTGGCTCTAATGTGCCTTTTTGTAACGAGAGCCCTCCTGTACCGTGCTACAGAGTAATAACAATGTGGAAAAAGTACCAGGTTTTGAATTAAGGTGGAGGGGGTGTTATGTTCTAATATTGTTAATGTCTAATTATAATGTATTCTTCGCAAAGGGTTGCCACGGAAACCTAGCAGCAGGTTGTTAATAAGTGAACCATTCAATCGTGTATTTTTAAAACACCCCCCCTTCACCGTTCCCTTATGTTATAAGAGAAAATGTGAGAATTAATCGTTTCGTTCTGCGAAATGCCTCATTACTCACACAGAGACACCTGTACCAACTGTATTTACCCGGCACAATATTATGCTTAGAAATGGAATGAGATGATCTTTACCCAGAATGCTTCAGGTCATGTTTCACCGCATCCGGAATGTTCCAAGGAATTATTTAACACTCGCTTTTGTTTGTGACGGTAGCATTCCGGCTCAATCAAATATATTGAGAAACAAATATATATTTGTTTCAATGTATTGTGATGTATTGTCCATCATGGAACACAGGAGTGATGAGAGTGACAAAGGGCCATTGGAACACAGGAGTGATGAGAGTGATAAAGGGCCATTGGAACACAGGAGTGATGAGAGTGATAAAGGGCCATTGGAACACAGGAGTGATGGGAGTGATAAAGGGCCATTGGAACACAGGAGTGATGAGAGTGATAAAGGGCCATTGGAACACAGGAGTGATGGGAGTGATAAAGGGCCATTGGAACACAGGAGTGATGGGAGTGATAAAGGGCCATTGGAACACAGGAGTGATGAGAGTGATAAAGGGCCATTGGAACACAGGAGTGATGAGAGTGATAAAGAGTGATGAACGCCTATGAAGATATTCCATTAAAAATCATTAAAAAAAACATTAACACCGTCTGCGCTGAATTTCTGATTTGAAAGCAACACCAAAGGCGGCCACACCAAATATTGATAGAGATTTTTCTTGTTTTATCCCTTTTTTGTTAAATGATAAAAAAACCCAACTATTAAGATGTCTATTTTTGAAAGCATTCTTACTTTTCAGCATTTTTTCACACCTTCCGAAAACCTCTGCATATAATATTTTAAACTTATTTGAATAATAAGTGTATACTCTTAAGGTTTTTTACGTGATATCACCAAGAGACAGGCTGCCACGGTCACAAGGTTATGTTTAATTGGAATTTGGTTGTAGAATTTAAAATAAAGAAGTTTGTTACCTTTTTATTCTCTAAAAATCTAATGAGTTATAATTATGTCAGCGAACAGGTACAACAAATTAGGTAAATTACCCATTAAACGCTGGATTTTATAACCTGTAATAATTTATCGCTATCGCTGTAATTTTACGATGATCACAATTGTTGGATTTTTGTAAAGTTAACAAAAGTAGAAAAAAAATAAATTTGTAGAGAGTATAAAAGTATTACGGTTTGTAAGGAAAGGTCGGAGCGCGTTGTCTGCCGTTACATTGTATATTCCTGGGGCTAATGGTCAGGTCACGATATAATTGCCTGGAGACACATGTTTGCTGTGGAAGGCATACATAGTAACATCTGGCATTCTGTGCCGGCAGAGCTTTGACGTGACAGATGCTTTTCCGATTGGTTTATTTAGCCGGCAGCGTGTTCCTGCGGCACCATCCACCATCCAGGTAAATAAATAATATTTACGTCTTACACTAAGACAAAGTTTTTTCAAGTTATATCAATTGATCTTTTTTATGGCCTTCATTTCTACACGTCTGGTGAAACATAAACACACGTGCGTCACAGACCAATTGACATGGACAGATAATACAAATAATGATTATATATATATTACTGTTTAAAAGTTTAAAAGTGTGGGGTCACTCAGCTGTTTTCATGGAATACAAAGAAATTTCTGCCTGTAACATAATTACAAAAGGGTTTTCTGATGATCAATTATCCTTTTAAAGTTAAACTTGGATCAGCGAACACAACGTGCCAGGAGCGATGAGCGTGATAAGGAGTGATGAACGCCTATGAAGAGAGTCCATTAAAAATCTGCCGTTTACAGCTACAATAGTCATTTACAGCATTAACCCCATCTGCACTGGATTTCTGACCCATTTCATGTTATTCTAATGGACAAAATTTGCTTTTCTTTTCAAAACAAGGACACTGGATTATTTGGCACCCTTATAGACAATAAGGGTGACCTGGGGCACCTAGGTCAAGGAGTTCGATGGCACCAATGAGTAGATGTTGTACTGGTGTCTGTCAGGGTTGCAACTTCTTGCTTGGGGTGCTATTTGGTCAAAGCCCAGCCCTGTTGGCAAGTGCCCTGTGCCATGTTTCTTCTAAATTACCTAAATCTTAAATACTAAGCTAGAAGTAGAAGTAGCAACAATGGTCTCAGTAACTAGGTACGACCTGGTCCCAAATCATGAGTGTCACCCGGCCCGTGTGCATGAACACACGTAACATGAGTCACATCTTATTATTCTTATTATTATAATACGGAGCAGTGAAGAGATATGATAGGCTGGGTACAATGTTCATTCCGATTATTTGTTCTTATTCATGATATCTGTTGTTATGAGTTTATCACGTTCTTTACCCTTTGAGCGTCTCAAGGGTTTGTACTTGCGTTATATTTGGTAAGTTCAGTACTGTTAGTTAATTGCCCCCGGGCACCTCATTTTGAGGGGAAAACCGACCTACTTTGAAATAGTCCAGCTTTGCGTTCATTATCATATAAGCGTTCCTTTAATTAAAATTCTCTATGATAGGTGTTGCACGCACCCAGACAGCGAAAACAGATGAAATTGCCCCAAAAAAGTTTTTTTTGTTTGTTTGCAAACTTACATTTTTGTGTGTGCAGATTCAATATAATAACCCATCTTTTGCACGGACCCAGACAGTCATAAAGCCGCTAGAATTCTCTTAGTCACGGTACAAAGCGATATATATATTTTTTTTTTACGTATAATTAAACAGTCATTGATCGTACCGTTCCTGGGAAGGCTGAGAGCCGTTGAGTAAACACAGCGGGCCGGTTACTTCCCTTAGACAAATACAATGAACCAGAATAGTCTCCGCTAACCTCACATGGGAGGAATTCCATTCTTAATTTTTTTTTTTTCCCTCTTTCTGATGGACGTTCATACTCCTTTTAGGATTTCGCTGTCAATGGGCCTGTAAAACATTTCCTGGAGCGGATTTACAATTCCTAGGTCAACTTTCCATGCTTCCTTTACCATATATTTATGGTATTTGCAGAAATTCTCAGAAGGACCTGCATTTATTATCTAGTTTATAGAGTGTAACATAATCGCCCCCCCCCCCCAACAACCTCGTCTTCATCCCCATCAACCGAGCATGTTTTAAAGGCTACCTACCTATTATTATTTTATTATTATTATAATTATTATTTTTATTAATTTATTTTATAAAAATATTTTATATATTTTGTATAAATCATCCCACAAAATCCAATTTAACCCTGTGTAATCATCTGTTTTGCCGCTTTCGGATATACCGGTCTAGCGATGCTTGCAGAGGACATCGTAAGTATATAAATCACACAATAATAAATTTTTAATCAGGCCGCCAGTTATGTCACTTCCTGGATGCGGAGATTAGAGGTCATTAAATCTAACCTGGGCGTTTAAAAATAGCCCAGTAATAACCCCAGCCATTTCTTTAAATACAGCATCTGCGATAACCTGATTACGAAGGTAATTTGCGGTCTGCTTCATGGGCAGTGGCTTTGGTAACAGAGACTTCACCGGGTAACGGAACGTTTCCATATAAATTATACGGTGAATAATGTAAAAGACGCTTTGTATACAGATGCTAGTTCATCAGGGGCCACTAAATACTGTGCTTCTGATCTTGCCGTTTGGACCGGGGGACGGTCTGCGAGCTCTGGCGTTATTATCTTCAGTAAGATTCTCACCCGGAAACAATCTCTGGTTACTCTCGTATATAAAAAGGACCTGTTAAAACGACGTGAATAAGGCAGAAATTATTTTGGTCGATACTAGGGCCGGACTTGGGGTGACACTGGCACTTTAAGGCCAGTGGACACTAAATGACGTGCGCGTATCCATCCAGCGGCCGCACACCATAGGCCCTAATTCGCTGTTGGAGCAGCTGTATTGGTAACCATGGACCACCATGACAGGTAACCAGTCCGGACCTCGTAGATATGAAATCCGTTTTGTTTCCGACTACCTTGGGTAATCCACTGTTAGGGGCGAGAAACTAGCCTGCGCCCGGACTTCAAGCCAACGTTGAGTTTCTTTAGAATTATGAGGTCTATGAGAATACTCCAGCTGGAAGAACATTTGATTATTATCCTATGTCTGGTCTCGACCACCTTTACAGATGAAGGCTTTAAAAAAAAAAAAAACCCAAAAAACGTAATAATCGAGCAATTAAGTAAAAAAAATAAAAAAATAGTTTGAGTGGATTCTTAGTGGAGGCTTATCATAAGATAAGCTTTTAAGCTCTTCTTATTGCGTTCTCTCAAAATGTCCATGAGTACTTTACCATATGTGTCATTGATACCAACGTTCCTACTGTTAGAGCTGGTTCCTAAGGGGTTAATATAGTTAGTCCCTGACCGGCGGACGCAATTTTTTAAGCTCTTTTTTTTTTTTTTTTTTAGCGAGCGGGTTCCTAGATGCTTATATGTGACGTCAAGTCCAACAACTCCTTAAATTCTCCACGGGGGAAAAAAAACCAAAACAAAAAAAACACCTCAGTGTCCTCACAAATTGCCAAGTTAATAATTTTAATGTTCAAATCTGTCTCCCTCTCCATGCACTAAGCTCTTTGGACAGCTGCAGAGACTCGCTTGTGCTGCTATTTTTGGAAGGTTTTCTCTGTACGGTTGCAATGAGAACATTACAACTAAATAAACCTCTTTCCCTCCAGATATGAGATGAATTCATATTGTAGATCAAGTTTTTTACTCTTTTTTTTTTTTTTTAATGCCGTTGCTTTTGTTTCTCTTGTGGATTTATTCCTCTAGAAAAGTTGGCTGCCCATAAATCATACATGAAATGTAACAGTTTGTTATAATGTCTGGGGATCTTGCTTAAATTCAAGATATTTACTAAAAATAAGATAACGCAGGTAATAATTTTCCATTTGTTTCATCGCATTTTCATTAAAACATTCTCCACCGTCTCATATGACTCAACCTGAAGGCAACTTGAAGGCCCTGTCGCCAAAACTTGGCTATAAGGTCACGATATTCCTACTGATTTTTTTAGTAGGAAACACTAATGATTTTGGGTCCCTGTTCCTTCAATGTGATAAAATTACCGTATTTGCTCGATTATAAGACGAGGTTTTTTTCAGAGCAAATGCTCTGAAAAATACCCCTCGTCTTCTAATCGGGGTCGTCTTCTAATCAGACCTCAAATAGAGTCTGATTAGGAGACTAAGATCCAGATCCCCCGCACCGCTGCAGGGGACCTGGATCCTCCTGTCTCACCCCCCCCCCCATCATACACACACTTACCGGTGCTTCCTGCTGTATTGCCGGGGCAGCGGGTTGACGTCTACGCGATCCGCGTAGACAACGTCCGCTGCAGCCGGAAGGAGGTGTGGCTAGCAGCGGGGGTTGTCTGCGTCCGTCGGGCAAACCTTCCCCGACTGTCAGAGATCAGAGTTCCCCGCACCGGTGCGGGGAACTCTGATCTCTGACAGCCGGGGAAAGTATACGCGACGGACGCAGACAAACCCCCGCTGCCAACTCCACCTCCTTCCGGCTGCAGCAGAAGGCGACGTCAACCCGCTGCCCCGGCTGGAAGCACCGGTAAGAGAGGGCTGAGAGGGGAGGGGAGGGGAGAGTGTGTGTGTGTGTGTGTGTTAGTTAAATGGGGGTATAGGGTGTGTGTGTGTGTGTGTGTGTGTGTTAAATGGGGGCATAGGGCATTTCTGGAGTGGCGTTAAGGGGGCATTTAATAGAGCACTCTGCCTCCTGAAATGCCTTATACACCTATATGCCACTCTGCCCCATAATATGCATTTTAACCCCCTAAATGCCAGAGTGGCATATAGGGGTATAAGGCATTTCTGGAGGCAGAGTGCTCTATACAATGCCTTTTAACTCCCTTAATGCCACTCTGCCTCCTGAAATGCCTTATACCTCCCTATATGCCACTCTGCCCCATAATATGCATTTTAACCCCCTAAATGCCAGAATGGGATATAGGGGTATAAGGCATTTCTGGAGGCAGAGTGGCACATAGGGGGTCAAAAGGCATACCATGGGGCACAGTGGCATATAGAGGGTTAAAAGGCATATCATGGGCCACAGTGCCATATTGGAGTGGCAAGCCTGGGGGCAGATGTGCGTAACTGGGGGACAGGTTGGAAAATACAAGAAATAAAAACAAAAAAAATATTTTTCTCAATCATAGCTTTTATTAAAAAAAATAGTTTACATGAATTAACATTTACTGGTAAAACTTTTTTCCTTTAGGGTCGTCTTATATTCAGGCTTTTTCTTTTTTTCCTAAGTTAATATTCAGATTTTGGGGGGTCGTCTTATAATCAGGGTCGTCTTATAATCGAGCAAATACGGCATCTTTTTTAGAGTAGACCACAGTGGTGGACTTTTTGGACAGATGGACCAAGACAAGGAGGGGTGATGGAGGAAAAGTCCGAATGGAGAAAAGACAGGGGAATAAGGCACTAACCTTAGCTCTCATCTTGTAGACTTGTTAGAAGCATTCCCTACGTATGTCTGTTGGGTCTCATGTCTCATGGGGCAACCAAGTTAAACGCGAGTTGCCCTCCCGACCGTCTTCTCCATTCAGCCCATCATGCAAATGCCTTGTGCCAAAGTATATCCCTGGTTCATGGTTGACCCAAAAGTTTTGCAATAACACAAGACAATCATTCAGTTACCAAGAAACGATCACATCTTCTGTCTGCCGTGACCGACACGCGACAAGCTATAGTTTCTATTAAGTATCTTCTCAAATGTTTTTATTTCCCTAGAAGTGGCCAAAAACCACAGCATTTTGTTTTTACATACTCCGTGGACAAATAAAGCACACACCGTTCCAAGATCAAAAGGTTCTTCACGTCAAATATAGCATAATAATATTCCTATAAATAAAAAAAAATAACTTTGCAGGTTCTATCACCGCTGGGGATCGAGGAGGTTGTTCCCTCTGCGTGAAATTGTTTGTTTAAAGTGTATTATTTTAACCCAACTTTTCTTGCGGTTGGTTGAAAACAGAGTGTCTTTAGTGGTTGCACATGGAGCTCTCATTTCGGAGCTTGTAATGACAGCCCTATAATCACTCCAGTTAATCAGCTTACATACTATATGCAGAGTTGCGGAAAATCCTTTCTGAAAATGAATTGCATATTCTTTAGAACAATGAGCCCTTATTACCACGGCCGATCCGTGATACTTGTTTGAACGAATCTTGCGGCGAGCGCTGTCACGGAGAACAGAAATAATGTTGTAGTGTTTCTAACCCCTTCGCGCCCGGGCGATGAGACATATATTCCGCTTTTAACGCTTTCAGCGTTTTACGGTAAGGCAAGAATGCAACGTTAGACCATCACAATTTCAAAAATGTTTGTGAAGCCCCTCAAAGGCATCCAAAGTCTCTATGAGGATAATTTATTTTACTCTTTTGCTATAGGCATGGATTCTTCTTGAAAAAAGATCTAATATGGGATAGACATATTTTAAACAAATAATGCAAATTAGATAATACATATGATATATATGTAGATGCCACATACGTAAATGCTGAAATACAACAAGATCACAAGGGTTCCTTTCTAACATGACTTCTCTATTTACAATGTTCTAACCAGAAAGTTCTTAGAGATATCAACAACCATCACATAACCAATGCAGGAAATCACCCCCAACAACAAGGACACTTGAATGAATCAATAACGAGATAATTCAGACTGGATACTTAACTTTTATTGCAAAAGAAAGATAAGGCGTGCATTACTTTTGAAACAAACAAGTAGGGCATGTGGAAAGCTAGAAGTATAAACAAAAAAAAACACCACTTAACAATAAAAACGTAGGTAAAGACATATGTAATATCCACAATTCACTTAGATACACGCGTGACTGGTGTGGACACTTTGCAACCTTAGAATTCCCCATCTCTCATGTCTGTAATGAATCCAGAACACACATGGTATTACCGAGGAGTGAGGAACTTACATAGCTTTCTGCAAATATTAGTCCTTGGACATTTCCATCCAAGGTGGACTCACACAACCATATATTATGCTCGTGACAGAGATACTTCATTACTGCGTTGACAGGGGGCTGAATATATATTAATCAGTATCTACATGTCAATGTTCTTATTTAGAATGTTTTACAACCAAGGGGAGACAGACAGCACAGGGTATGAAATATCCTATACACTTATCACCAGGACATGCAGTGTTGGTTCTAGAAGGGGTGACACTCTTGGTCAGATCAAGAAGCACGAGGCAACCTCAACGCCAACGCTTGACGGTCCCACTCTTTGGCCAGAAGACCCATGGACTCTCATGCCTCCTTGGTTATCCACATATCCAGTTTTGGAAAGTATTATCACGCATACCACAATGGATGCCACAAAGAAGCTATTCCATGTAAAATTACCAGTGTTTTGGTGTCCCAACACCCACCCAACAGTAAGCCGATTCTGCCCATGTCCAAAAACCGGGACAATAAGACACCAGACCTTCTCAGACATCTTAGACCTTATCCTGCTATCATTTACAGTTTGAAGAGTACTGAGATGGTGAGGGATAAGAGGTAGAAGGCAGGTGAAAACATTGCGATGGTTCTCTAGGAAGTCTTCTTCATCAGGGTTACCCACTATCTGGTCCACCACAACTTCCACGTGCTACTTCCCCATGCTGCGTCTTTATATTTTACATAATTTTGATTCTGGGCATTATCTTAATACACTAATATAAATCAGTAATTTCGAAAGCTCCGGATATCATCTTTTTTTTTTTTTTCCTCTTCATATCATTTTTTGTTATTTGATTTTCAGTAAATTGTACAGTAGTTTTGGAGTTACAGCAAATAAATGGATTACACATAATATTGTTTGCAAAGAATAAATAAAATCCACTTTTGTCTTTTGCACGCAATGAAAAAAATAGCCAAAAGGTTGGAAAGTTTTGTATGAAGCTACAGGAGGGCTTGAGAAAGTTCGCTTGTTCCTATCGTGCCAAAATCATAGTTATCGGTATAATAAGTTTTATTTGGATTATGTGGAAATTAGAAAGTTGACTGGTACAGAGAGCCACCTGATGACAAGGATCATTGGAAGGCCAGTGATGGCCAGGTCACCTGGATGGAAAATATCCCAAAAAAGGACCTGAGATACACTCATGTTCTAACCCTAACCCTAAAAACC
The DNA here is from genome assembly GCA_023333645.1 of Sceloporus occidentalis. Lineage (NCBI taxonomy): Eukaryota > Metazoa > Chordata > Lepidosauria > Squamata > Phrynosomatidae > Sceloporus > Sceloporus occidentalis. Next base: position 1,344,291 of record JALMGF010000182.1, on the reverse strand, counting down.
ACTGTATAAGCAATTAAAACCTGGACTAGTTGGGTATTATCAGATGACATCACGTTGTAACAACGTTATCCAACGTTATCCCACAGATTTACATAGAATTTCATGTCCATGGCTGCGGAATTCTTGAGCCAACAGCCAGAGTAATTATTTTCTCAATCCTTTCAAGTACCTGTCATAATATACTCATTTATATACCATTTTAAACCCACCGCGTGAGACATCCCTTAAATCAATTATATTTGTCTAAAAAGGGTAAATTGGTTCATGGAAGACTGCGTTTCTTAAATGTTTTTCTTTCCAGAAGGACGCTATTGGTCCTGGTCAATGCATAGTAAAATCTGAAGCTATTCTTAATTGACATCTCGCCAGTTGAACTGCTTAGCCCTCAATTGCACCCTCTTATGTGACTTCTGTCTGCTAATAATCCAAGTAGATGAGGTTACTTAGTCGAAATTGATGCCTTTTATTGGACCAATAAAAAAGAACACTACAGGACCACAAAGGCTTCCTGGACTTCAGCAGTCTCTTGTTAAGATGGATCGATATTGTTAAGCGAAGGGTGCAAGGAGATACGATTTTGTGCCTTCAATCGGCGCCACAATCCCCTCACTGATGTCCCAATGAAAACAAAGGTTTGTGGAATCCAAAGATCTTTAGCTGTTCTGTCCTTCTGCTACAACCCTTGCCAGACCTCCAGTGACCCTACGAAAAACCAGACCCTTGTAGACTCCGTTGATAAATCCGTTTACAGCAAACTCTTTAGCCAGACCCCACTCAAACTGGGAGACCGAAAAATTAAAAACAGCTCTCTTATAACCAGACATTGATATATCCCTGACATTTTATGTTTGGGTTGGCAAACAACAAAACGGGATTTTTAATGTAAAAATACAAGAGAAAAAACAGGAAGATGTCCCTGGCCTCACTTGGATCCCTTAGATTAATAAACTCGAAGACGCTCTGAGCAACCCGTGAGTGGACGGCCCATCCTTACTTAAGAGTGACGCGAGCAGTGATGCAGGGATCCTAAATTGGCCACGTTATCTACGATGAAAGTAATTGGCCTGGCTCCATATGAAATAAATATTTTTAGTCAATATGATCTTTCCCATCAACTCTGATGTCAAGTAAAAAAGAAAATGAGAAAACATTATGGAAGAAATCCCAAAAATACAGCAGTTACAGGGAATATAAAAAAAAAAACGACTTCGACCAAATCAGATCTGCTGAAAAACTCTTTATTTCAGGGAGAAGAAGATCTAGACATTATGTATCTCCAGAGCTGGGTTGTCTATCTATAATCCAGAAATGTTTTAATATATACCAATTCTATGTGTAAGAAAACGCTTGAAGATTCCAAACACGGATGAGAAATAGGCCAGTGTGTCCGTTGTCCCAATGCCAACTCGTACTTTACATTAATAACCCAGATATGAGGATTTATGGTGGAGCCAGGAGAATGCTTTCTAAAGCAGCATAAATTTTCAATGTCACTTTCTTGATTAAACGTCCAGATTACCCGACAATAAAATACAGAGGGGACAGAAAGTTCAGATACTGTGATCAGCGAGAAAGCGTTCAAAGAACCGAAGAGCAAGATCTCTTGTTAAAGATGTGGAATCCCACCTCACTCACAACGAGCAAATACTCCAAAAATGTTGTGTCACCTTCTAGAATTCCTCGCTCGCAATTCCGTAACTCGGCATTCTCTGCATTCGCTCTCCTGTTGAGGTTTGCCTGACTTTTGTGAAAAAAGTTATTGAAGTATGGCAATTGTGAAAAATAATATTTCATAGCGGCCGAGGCGAGACCAACGACCGATTAAGGTATTGTGGGTTAATCAGGAAAAAAAGTTGGCAGAAAAGATGGGCCAAATGGGTCTGATCTGATATCAGATTCTACGTTCCTATGAGTTAGTGCACAATAAAAATGTTGACATTTTAAATGAATGGGTAATCATAGGCTTAAGATGGCAAGATTTCCGGCTATAGAATTATAAAGGTCTAATAAGAGTATCGAAAACCAACGTCAGCGATCTACTTGATCACATTTTTTTTTATAAATAAAGAAGATTTGTTGCTTTTCTAAAATCCTAAATTTTATCATAAAGTGCACTAAATAAACTCAAACAATGGTGTTTACAGATTTAAAATTAACTAATATATTTATTACATCCCACCCACAACGGGAGCAGCCATCTCAACTTCCTCTTCTAGAGAATGGAATGGGCATTTCTCCCGTCAGAGTGATAACACAAGCTATAGGCTTCTATCTATCTGCTTATTAATATTCGTGTGCTACATGCAGATCGAAACAAATTGTTCCAGGAAAGACAGAAATCACACGACACCAAAAACAGTTCGTCTCAATCAGTGAAACAGAAGCGACGCTATTGAAAGACCTCTTCAAATGTCACAATGATTGTCAACAGTGGAACGGAGCAAGTGACCGTCATTAAATTACCCTGCGGTGGCAGGTTCCGTGTCAGTAAGAAAGTGCATGCCTACAGGTAGTATAAATTATATTATTGTCCCAGAAATAGAGTTAGAATGTAACACGGTCTATGTTGTTGTGATATTGTTTCTTCCGGAGAGGAGGCCCCGTTGTGAACATCTGCCATATCTGTACGACGTGACATTTGGAAACATTACGGGCTATTGTAAGAAGGCATGTGTCCATTTACACTCCAATAGCCAAGCAGAGAACGGGCAATTACCGATGGAAGTGTGTTTATCAGATGGTGCTGAACTTTAGAAGAAGGGGAAACAGAGATAAAAATATGGCAGAGGTCATCCTGCACGTGACTGGCATTCAGAAAAATCTTACGATCAGCACTTTTACTCTGGATGTTTTGTATTTAGTTTACGAGACCTTCGCTTGTTTAAAAAAAAAAAAAAAAAAAAAAAAAAAAAGATGATGCCCCAAACTAAATTATCATCTATAACTTAGACGTTAAGCCAACAGCTTTACTCGGTTGGGATAAATATTTCCTAAATAGGAAAAAGGCTCTACCAGAAAATAAAAAAAAAAACCCAAAAACTGTGATATTAAGAAATATGATTTTTTTTTTTTTTATCTCTAATAGTCCATAGGTATTGGTGAAGTATTTAAAATTGTCAGTTTTAAAAAGCAGCAGTCAAAAAGTATATGTGTTAATAGTTCCAAAACTATTGGAATGTAAAATTGCGCATTAAAAATGTATTTATTCTTTCAATATTCGTATTATAGGTCCGTTTTTTCTGGAAATAAGTTTCTTTCTGATTTATCTAATGGAGCAATTAAATTTAATTTTTTTATTTATATTTTTATAATTTATATTTTATTTTTTGAATTTTTTTATAATTTTTTTAAAATTATTTTTATTATTTTTTTCACGTCCTGTTTTATATTTCGTTAATTGTCTTAAAGGGGCCCTGCCTTCATCATTCAGTGCTTTCCATGTACGTCCATGCACCTGTAAAGACTTCCCGCAGGAACTCCAGGCCATTAAGATTAAAGGGAACGAGCGATAAGATCTAATAACTGATCCACAGCTGTTTTCAAGTTGTAAACACTAGAACATTTTCACTTAGACCCCCAGCTCGGACAAATCTAAATAAAGGAAGCTTCGCAGAAAGTCCTGAGGAATCCAGGACGTTTGATGCGAGGAAATTAGCAGCTTGGTTTTTTTTTTCTTTATGCCGCGACTTAAACAGGATGGACGCAAAATGGAACAACAAATGACAAAAACACAGTGTAAGCACCGCATGTTAACCCTTGTGACGGTTGCGTCCTCGATTTTTCATCCTGTCATTGTGATGTGAATTGTAGCGACATCATAATGCTTCCAGCTGCTCGGAGGAGAAATAATTACGGCTTAAAAGTGACATTTTGGGAAAGTAGCGGCGGTGGTGCTTTAAAGAAGAACACTTAGAGGTCAAATGTAGATTCTATCATGGCGAATACCTAGTGGTGGCAACCAAGTGGCATGACTTGCCAGGAGGTGCAGCTATTCAGAGTGAGGTCCCCTGTGCTCAAGCAGGGATTCCAGCTGTTATATAGAAGTGAAAAAACGCCATTCGGGATGCTTTTCGATGATTAAATCGGAGCAGAATACGGAGGAGTCACCTTGAGATTGGGGGGGAACGGTAAGGCTCAAAGGGACAAACCCTACTAGTTCCTGGTTTGATTACAGTTGGTGTTAGATACTGTAGGGCTTCGATTGACCATCTATTTGGTCTACTGAAGACATTTTTGGACTTCCACGGAAGTTTCACAATAAAATATTGTTTTCCAGGAGAAAAAAAAAACATTTTTCCCCCCCGTTAATTGTTCTAAAACAAGAAACAGAAAAATCCGTGTACAGGATTTTTTCTTTCATGTAACTCAACAGCTCAGTCCACGGGGAGGACAAATTCATAACACAAATAAAAGCCTAGTAGTTGACCTATTAGTGTCAGGCGGACATATTTTTTTTTTTGGCCTCTTCCGATTTTAGTTTGAGCCCCTTGGGAAAAAAAATACTGTAAATGAGAGCCTTGTGTTTCTCTATTTGTAGACGGAGGGCTATAATAGCTCGTACAGTTTAGTGTTACTGATAAATACCCCTGCCCCCGGGGGGGGGGGGGCGGCTGAACTCGGAATGACTTTCCATTGTAAAAATTAGAAAATAAAATACTGGTAACAGGTGAGCATCTAAATGTAAACTGGGAAATAAAGCGAGATGAATCAGCTGCTGATATATTTAAACCGGTCGTCGGAAAATTGGAATTGGAAAATGACTTATGTTCTTAAATTACCGTCTACGTTTTATCAGATGTCATATTAATAATATTTCTGTCTTTTTTCGTAGGGTAACTTTAAGACCTTATTAAAAATTCACATTAAATGTCATCTATTTTTTTTAAAAAAATATTACATTTGGTTGGTTAGCTAGTAAAAATATATATAAATAAATAAAAAAGATGCTAATAAGAAGTTGGAAGTTTTCCTAAATTTGAGTCCTGCAAGGGGACTTTTTGGGATAAGGTGGGCTTCGGCCTTGCCCACTCCTACCTCGGGCACCACCCACTCTCCCCCTCAAGCCACACCCCTTTACAGGTGTCCCAATTCAGGTACTAGAGCGTGAGTAGACGAAACCCTCGGCCAGCTCAAGCGAATAAGAGCTTATTTCTGGGGAAGTTATCAAATGACAAGGTTGCATTTTTTCCCAGTATCAGTCCTTGCCTCGTTAAAACAAGAGACCACTTTATGAGTTATTAAAAATCCCACGGTGAGTTCTCAGCAGAAGTGAGAGCAAATTGTGCGGATGTCTAAAAAAAAAAAAATTCCCTGAATTCTGTATTCTCGCCAACATCTTGTGTCTTTTTTTATTTCCCTCCTAGCTGGAGAATGTACACAGAAGAAGGAGAGAATTCAGTTGCTGAAAGACGGCACGGGAATCCGAATGAAACCTCTAACAAGCGTGGACAGACGGCCAAGGCTAATTACACCTACGTTAGCAAACAATAGCCCCGCGTCGCTGGAACACACAATAGGACGAAGGAGCTCTCTGTTTCTTGAGGGACGTGGCAGATTTCCTCAGGATACACCTGACTTCTCAGAACCCGTCAATACCCCCTCGATACTTTGTATCGGTTTATAGGAAACTTAGACATGGCAGCTTCTTGTTTATTGGTGGGATTTATTTCTTCGTACAAGACTTGGTTTTAGGCTTCGCTTATATCTGGCCAGGCCGGTTCTGGGCAACAGTAACAATACCCTTATACATGAAATGGTCAAGCAACAGACATTCCGTCTGGAATTTATTACATCACTGTATGGCATTTGAGGCTGGAATATTTTTCATGTATATTTTTTCACCGTCTGTGATGGGCGACAACAAATATTAGTTGACATCTTTAAAACCCTTCCCTTATTGTTTACTTTCATGCCCAGACATGAATCCTGTGTCCTGAGGTAGCACTCCTACCTGACCATTGTGGTTATTTCTACATTAAATATCACAAAGGCATACCTCTTAAGCAACTCTTTCTTAAAGGTTCAGTCCCTCATTGGGCCCCTCTTTCCTCCGCTGTTGTCTCTGTTTTTGTGGAGGTCAGAATGTTTGTTGGGTATGAGGGTATCACAGGGTTCTACTGCCCTAAAAGCCCCGATAATGTGTTTCTAAACAAATAATAATAAAAAAATATATAATATATATATATTTTTATTATTATTATTATTATTATTATTATTTTTTTTTTTAATAGTATTCTTTCGCTAAATGTTTTAGTTATATAAATCATAAGTCGAGTTCCAAGAGCCTTCTACAATAATATTGATATGGGTAGCTTACAAATAATGTTATATCTCTTTATTATTATTATTATTATTATTATTATTTTAATAGCAAGCCCCTGTAATAGCTCGTTTTGTAGGGTGTGTTGAAAGAAGCACGTGGTAACTTTTGATTAAACATGTAAGGGTCTCTTTAAAGCAGCTTGATACTTAAGGCTTTGGGTACAAAAAGATCAGATAAATGATCCATAAAGGTTTGTGCTTTGACAGCAGGTAGGAGAATGTGGAACAGTACTTATCTCCTGGCAATTAGAGAGTTTATTAACGTCCTGGTAACCCTGTAACCCTGTGACTGCCAGGATTCCAAGTAGATCCAGCTAACAGTTAAAGGGTTAAAGTACAAACTAAAAAAAAATAAAAATCAAATATTCTCCCCATGCAATTGCTTGTTATTTTGGGGGGAAGAGCCCCTCCGGTTTTGGATAATAACAATACACTTGGTGGTTTAAGGAGTGTTTCTGACAACCACTGGGTGGCGGATCAGGTAGGAGTCTCTATGCAGGGGCAGGTTCAGGTTCAGAGCATGGCTGTAGGCAGGCTGATGTGTCCAAATCAGGCCTGTGCTCTACTTTAGCTTTAGATTTTCTCTTGGGCGCCATCTATAGGTGTTCAGAGAATGAGTAGAATAAAAACAGGCAGATGGCTTGGAAGACCACTGTCAGGGCAAATGGCTTAGAAGCCCACTGGCAGGGCAGGCGGCTTGGAAGCCCACTGGCCGGGGACACGGCTTGGAAGCCCACTGGCCGGGGACACGGCTTGGAAGCCCACTGGCCGAGGACACGGCTTGGAAGCCCACTGGCCGGGGACACGGCTTGGAAGCCCACTGGCTTGGGACACAGCTTGGAAGCCCACTGGCCAGGGACACGGCTTGGAAGCCCACTGGCCAGGGACACGGCTTGGAAGCAGCCAGACAGGTAGGTACATCAGGGACACGCCAGGGTCTGGTGCACAAATCAGGATTGTTTAAGTAGCCAAGCGCCATACACAGAAAACAGATCAGATGCAGACCCGCAGTAGGTCAGTATACAGGGCCAGGAACACAATGCTCTAACAATGAGGCTAGGCTGATGCCTCGTTTATATTGAGCCTTAATTGACCAAACGAGGGGCAGGTGTTTCAAGAATATTAGGGAACAGCATAGTCCAAGGAGAGGCAGAAGGAGACCGTGATGCAAGATCCGCCCGGTGGAGTAGTGGATAGGTGATTCACCTAGACTCCACAAGGTTGCAGGTTTGAATCCCTGTGATTCCTGGCACACTCCTCGCACCTGCAAAATCAAGAGTTGCCCAAAACCCGAAGATTAATGCCCAACTTAATGTTATGGTACCTTATCCGATACTTTTTCCTGGGTAGTTAAAAAAAACGGCAGTGAATCATGGAAACCTTTTTTTTTTGTGGGGCAGACACACAGAGATGTATCTATGCCTAGGTCGACCAGCAGGTCTAGTGGGGCGATAGTCTCTCGGTACAAAACTGGGGGCCGATCCCCCTCTTAAGACATGACACACTGGAATATGATCATGCCAAATCCTAGCTCCTTTTCTTAAAGGCACACAGCATATTTAATGCATTCAGGATGCCCATTGCAGAGGGGATGGCTGGAGCATCAGCCAAGATAAATGCACCTCTGTAGACACTCTGAGGCAGAACTAAGTTAGTCAAAACAAGCCAAGTTGGTCTACAACATTTAAAAATAGTATTGAATGTCTAGGTGAATGTTTTTTGACCCCCTGGATAAGGCCGTGAGTTATGGATATTGGCGCCACAAGATGACAAATTTCAGCGATGTCTGCAGCCTGCCCACTATTTGTTCTTTTGATAAAAGCGCCTCCGTCTGCCTTGTTTTGGAATTTATTTGAGGCACCTGCTGTATTTTCTTTGCGTGTACTGAAGCTATTATCTCGTTACCTCAGCTCTACTGAATAAACTCACGGAGCGGATACCGGACTGAGAAATTAGGTCAAAAAAAAGAAGTAGGTTACAGTTTGGCAGAAATGATAAACATGTTATTCACACTGTAAGGTCAAGAAAACATTGGGATGTGTTTGAAAGGATGGCGTGGTCATGTCTTTATCCTGTAGATGAATAGTTTGTTGCGGCAGATTATTTTTATTCAAACAATTATTATCTTGAAAGGTAGGACAAACAGCTTTAAATCATCTAATACTTTGTGTCTATGGCAGTCCCAACGCATGTCCACCTTTCAACAAACTAGTCTACAGAACGCCTATTTTGCATGGATGGTAGATCCATAGACCAGTTGGGGCAGGGTAAAAATAAATATAAAGCTCTAGATAGAGGTAGAACTCTTCTGCATTGATTTTGCTTTCTAGGTTGAGCTTATGGTCTGGCCCTTGGAGTCAAGCCAAACCTTGGCTTATCTCCACCTGGGCTCAGCTTCTGAAATTCATGTTTAGTCCATGTCTAGCTTTTACAAGACATGTTAGCTTCATAAAAGCCCGATTGGTCAGTGGAAGATAAATATTAATAGACCGTTCATTTTGTAAGTGAGCCTTTAGAATGGTAACTTTCAACCACGTTGAGGCTTAGAAATTCAGTGAACCTCGAATGAATGTCATCTTAAGTTGGCCGCCCTTGCATTTCACCAGCTTGTTCAGGGTTCACTTCAAAAGGGGAAAGTTGGCAACAGAAATGCCAGCTGCTCGTAGTCAAATATCTTCCAACAGGTTGTCACAGATGGTGCCCGGTTCGTGCCATGATTGAAGGACGGGGCATATGGGGGCTGATCTCAATGTATCTCCTCCGGAATTATTTTACCGGTGCCAAGGTCCCAAAAGATAGCATGCACTGAACTCACTAGTTGCCAAAGTATCTCAAATGGCCTTATTTTATGGGAACAGACTGAGCAAGTACAATTTTAATATACCATCCCTAGGGCTTCATAGAATGTCTTACGCCCATAAGGATGACTTTGATTCATCTCAATTCGTGATCTTGTTTGCTTCGATGTCAGCATTGTGTGATGCTTCTATAACTATGAACATAGTTTTATTCTTGGTGGGGACAAAACTAGTAAAAATATAATTCAGATCTGCTTCACGCATCGCCAAAGGGGCTCGTCAGCCTTTTTGAAACATGTCTGCTAGTAGGACTATCTTGTCTGGATGCACCAACGGAGGATTTTGCTTAATAAACTCATCCATAGTCTGAAAAAGAAGGCATAAAACATGATCGCAGACATCCGAGTAGCTCATCTCTGCCGTACTTTTCCAACTAGTTGTAAAATCTCCAAATTTGCTTTATTACTGGCTTCCTATTATATTGAGGATAATCCAGTGTCTGTCCCAAGTCTGACGCCCATTTTCTTCATTGTAATCCCCAGTGTCGTTCTATTCAGCTTCTGTGTGGACCTGGGTAATAAATCCATATAATGTTCATACCAGATGTTTAATTTCCAGACAGTTATTTTCGTGTGCCAGCACCTGTTAAATGGAAAATTAGATACAATGCGATGTTCTAGCTGTCAGAAATAGACTAATTTTAAAATTAGCGAATGCTGCCTCTCCTCTTTTGAAACATAGGAAAGTTGGATGTTTAACCCAGGGATGTCAGAGCTGTAATTGATGACAATTGTGGACATTTCCACAAAAAAATAAAGAAAGAAAGAAAAAAACAAATATTTTTGAGTTAACACTTTATTTGGATATATAAGCACGTTAAAGGCCATTCAAGTCAAGAAAATGTTGCGCACAATGAAGCTTGGTCTGAACCAATGGCCATGGAAGAGAGGAGAAAGGAGGAAAAAAGTTGAAAAGGGGTAAAATGGAAGGAATTAAGGAAAGAAGGAAAGAGTTGTATTGAGGTGTTAGTGTGTATTTGAGGTGTTAGTGTGTATTTGAGGTGTTAGTGTGTATTCCTCTAGACTGTAAACTCGTTTGAGCCGGGCCCTCCTCACCTGTTGTCTCTGTTAGTCAAGTTGTTATGTTACATACTACTTGTTATGTCCTGTCTACCCTTTGTACAGCGCTACGGAATTTGATGGCGCTATATAAAACAATAAATAATAATAAAAATAATATTCCTGGGGTTCCGGTCCAAGCACTAGCCAAAGTATAGGAGATGAGCAGGCATTTGATGATAATACTTAAAAGTCTTGGTCAAAGAGAATTTGTCAAGAGTGACTATACTACGCACATCGTTTTTTTAAGGAACGAGACGCTAAGGAGACATTAAGATCACTGTCAGTAAAATATAATGGAATAATCACACTGATCCCAGTTAAATTACCCTCTTAATTGATCACTTGCAGTTAAGAGGCAGTCATGCTTAACCTATAATGAGCAGATCCTGGTAATTCCACTTTACCAATGAGCTCCATTAGGAAAACCTTTTTTTACGGAGATCTGGAATTAAAGTTTCCTTAATGCTGGTAAAACGCTGATAAACATCCCAAATGATTATTTTCATTATCATATTATCATATTCCCTATCAAAATGGGATTTTAAAAAGGTTACTACTTTTTTTGTTCAAGAAAATACCCAGCAGGGAGTAGCACTGATTACATATGTCCAGATAGGCTTCATATTTCAATGTGACCTCTATGGTGGAGGCTCCAATACTGAAACAATGTAACGAGTTACAAAAGGAAACATGACCGTATCATAAGGTTCCTCTTGTGTTGTATATTCTTTTGCTGGCCATATGAGGTCATGTGAGAGGACCCTGGTGATGCTTTGCTGATACTGTTTAGCACATTCTGTTATCATGGGACAGTGTGGTCTCCTGGCATTCGTAGAAGAAGATGAGCCCGAGTTACTTCTTGGAATGCCTTCCTGCTCCACGTTCCATAACTAAACGAATGTTCTTTTGATTATTTCTTAAGTTAGAAGGGACACTAGTTGCAAAGCATCATCCACTCTTTCTTCTCACCTTCCAGCAGTAGAGCAGTTAATCGCTGGATCCCTCCAGTGCTTTGACATGCTCCAAATTTCCGACCCAAACAATGTATTTTCTGGAGCTTTTTTACATCCTGCCACAATTTACAAGGTGCGATCTCAGCGTGGCCTGGAAATATTTCCAGAGAGGTGAAAGGATATATTAAAATATTGGGTGGTTATGTGTTTTGGGATTATGTTCTGTTTTCCGTTGTATGTTGAGTGTCTTCCTCCATTTCTGAAGTGTATTTATTTTCAGATATTTTTAATTGTTATGGGTCTTTATGATGTTGGCACCCTATAAACCCTCTTCAGCAAAAAAACAGTGTGAATTAACCCTTGCAGTCATAATCCAAGACCCAACACCCACCATCCATCTGCATAACATTAGTAGAGGAGAACAGATCTTGTTATCTTGGCTCACATTGTCCAAAAAAAATGTTTTTTTTAAAAAATCAAGAGCTCACAGAGACTTAATGAATGACATCTAGAAATGTTTGTCTATTTCCTATGAGTGGCCTGAAGCAAAAGAGATAAAACCAGAAAAAAAACCATTAAAATATCCAGTTATTTACACAAGTTTCTACATGATCACTTGGGTAATAAATTAACTTAAAACAAAGGATTTTTAAATATTTGAAACATACTACCAAATATTGCTATAACTTTAATTGAATTATTTTGCTTTTTATTCAAATGAAATAAAAGATAAAAATGATAGTTTAGGCAATGTGGTGGGAGTTTAGTGCAAAGAATTGCACCATATTCTTTAAATGAAATAATGTAACTTAAAATGATGGAATGTTTTCGCTATGATTAATCTGATATCATTCTTTAACACTGGCTTAACACCAAAGTGGACTTAGTAAATAACTTGCGGTATCTCATAAAAAGGAAAATAAATTCTTTCCCCACCACAATAATGACAATCCAATTTCGGCATCCAACTGTGTCTTTCTTTTGGCAAATTTACACACTTTATTGTTTGAAGAAAAAAAAAAGAAAGAAATATTTGTAACCATTTCTCTACTATGGAAAAATATTCGGATTAAAGTAGCAAACAGCAGTGCTAAGAGCATGGTGAGAGTAGCATCAATGACATGTGCTAGCTTCATTCTAAAATATTCTAAAATATCTTGAAAATACGATTGTGTCAAAATATGAAATGGCTAGGTAAGATAATTTTGGTTGGGTCCAAAGCATCAATTGACCTGAATGGAAAGAATGTGATCAATGATGTATTTAGGTTGACCTGAGCCAGGTTAGTACCCCAGGTGACCAACGAAACCTACCTAAGCCTGGGCGAGAATAAACAACTGGGTGAGTGTGAGCTTGACAAGAGGGCACGGAGGCAGGCAAGCTCTGCTATGCCTTGGCTAGCCAGAACAGGGTACCCGTCAAGTCTTGATAGGGTGGCCAACTGCTGAGCCGTTTCTTGGACACTCTTTAAGAGGTTGTGCTTGCTGTGTGGCTGGAGCTTAGTAAGAGTTATAGCCAAAGGCAGGGATCGGCCGATCTGATAAGGGAGCCAGACATTTAGCAGAGTCACACAACATGATGTTAAATTGACCCGCAGTAGAAGCCTGGACCCTCATCTTTCCCCAGAACCTACATTGCCGGGACCGTGGGCCATGTCTACAAATCTCCAGTACATGCTCACCTCCACACTGTAGCTCAACCCTTCTGAAAATGTCCATGAGCATACATGGCACGCCAATTCCCTCAATCAACCACACTAAACGTTGTTCCTCCCAACATAGCCAACAGTCCAATATTATCAAGAACATAACATGGTGAACCTGGAAGTCAATGCTTTATTCAAGTGAAACCTGGACAGGTGGCAACCCAAGCCTGGAAGGTCTTCTGTCCTCCAGCCGGCTCGCTCACCTACAAAAAAAAAGAAAAATACACAATAATAATTATTTCTGGGCAGGGTTTGAACGTTCAAAAATAAGGCTAATGTTTCTAGTTCTATGTTTAGCTATAAATGTGTTATATTTAGGAACAAAAGTTAAAGTTATTGTGGTTCATTGGCATTCAGTGTTATGCGAGAAAGGAAAACACATTTAGTAAAATGATAGTCTGTTTCAAACTAATTTTTTTTTTAATAATCCATTTAAGGAACTTTGGGAGCTGTTGGAAGTTACATATTATTCTTTTGTGGCAACGCGTTAGGAAGTCCAGGAGAAAAGGGTCAAACCGTATGGGCTCAGCAGACAGATTGGGTAGCACCGCAGGATCAAAAACATACTTTTTGGTTGCTACATTTTCAACAGTTCAAGGGCTATCGAGAATAAATTTGGTAACCGCGCTCCCTCCCTCCATGTTTTACCACATTAAAAATAAAATAGACTTCCTCTTGCTTCACCGCTTCCTTCATGTGGTTTCAACACTTCCAGTTGTGTCGCCATCTTCTTCTATGTAGCAAAAAAAAAAGCATTAAAAATAAGTTTTCCGCCCAGACATCAAACTCTCAACTCCCGGCCCTTGAAAAATGGCGCACGCATTGGAAGAAATCCCTCCGTATTCTCGCCACCAGACAGAACTACACCTATAAACCATTTTTTGGCTCGCGCCTTTTTTTTGCATTTCACCCTTAATCTCTTGCTGTGGTAACATTTTTAGTTGAAATGGAAATTTAAAACATGATTGCTTAGAGGAAAAAAATAAATAAAAAAAAAATAAAAAAAGAGAAAAAAAGGGCTGATTTGTGAGCGTCTAGCCAGAGGTGATGGTTTTGAAAGGTTATTTTACCAAGTAACAAGTAATTTTTATAGCCTTAGTGTAGACAGCAGATATTTCTTCTGCAAATATTTGGAAGAAACAGCATTGTTCTATCTTACAAGCCTTTTAAATCACTATGTAAAAGAAACAGGAAACAGCTGAGGCTGACTCCATTTCTTAATATTCTGTCATTTTTTTCTTTTTTCTTCAGAAACTGCCAAAAAGAACACATTAGCACTGTCACAAATAATCAATGGCTGCCAAGAGTAGACTTAAGGCAACATTTTGCTGGGCGAGGTTGAGATAGTTTATCTCAATCGCTGGGCTCTCACCTAAAGATGAAGTATTGGGAAATTTATGGATGGACCCGGCAAGGGAGATCATTAGACGAGAACTCCGTCTCTCTGAACTTGGGTTGTTGTACGGCTTTCCTGGATATCGTCTCCCTGCTTAAGACCTGTTTAGATCTACCTGTGTTCCCTGGTCTAGGTCCCATGGCAGCTCGAACCCAGAATGCTCAACCCAAGGGGGGGGGACTGGTTGGAGGGCAAAATAACTCTTCTGAGAGCGACAGGCTTTCTCCAACGAGGACACGCCGTCCTACCCTCCACCAGCATCTCCTCTACTATGCCAAGCGTGACAAATATGAGTAATACTATAGATGTTTTTTTGTGCTGGATTCAGTTGTGTATTTCATGTGACAGTTCCTCTTTAATATATATAAGTATCTTAGGAAAGACTTCCGCTTTCGGTTAAGGCGAGGAAGTGGGGTTTATTGTTTAACCGCCAAGCTGTAGGAAGATGACAGGGGCATGTTTCGGGACCTGTCCTGTCTTCCTTGCCCTGTACAGGACACGTGGGGGTCATAAAGGCTTTCAGCTCATGCCATTCCAGAATTTGAGTGATCCTTTTACTGTTTTTATTTTGATACCAAAGCAACTACGGGGGGGGGGGGGCAAAACAGGGCACAGCCCACTTAACCATTTTATTCCCACAAGGTAAGCGTGGGGGTATCAATACCTTTTTACCACCCTGATCAAATAAATATACTTCTGTATGATTAAATTGCTGGAAATAATAAAAGTCTGGATTGTAACAATATAATATTTCTGTGGACTCACATTGCAATCTATACAGCGAGTGCACCTGCTTACTCATTAACCTCTGTGTAAAGCATCAAGAGAAGCAGAGCCAAAAGATTGGGACATGAATTATAACCAGAGATTCAGGGGGGGAAGGTTCAAAAAAACATTATATCCTCTATTTTTTGTAGTATTGTAAATACAATAATTTGACAATGATGATTTAAAACTAATATGCGGTGAAGCTTAAAAAAAATAAAAAAAAAATAGGAAAAACACATGAAAAAAAATATAAAAAATAATAATATTACTAAAGATGAACATATTTTTTGAGATGTGGAACGCGTTGCTAAATAAGAAGCAAAGGATGCGCCCATGCGTTTTGGGATTGTCAAACCTATTTCAGCTTCACGCAGGACACTTTTAGTTGTCTGTCAAGGTCAAATGTGATCAAGCTGACTGCTGCTACCCTTCGCTTCTCAACGACAGCTGTTTGGGTTTAAAAATTGAGTTTTGTTCATAAATTGTTCTAATACTGTATATATTTTTGTTTAAGGAGGGAAGGTCAGTGGGAAATCTAATCAGCAGATAGACTCTGTCTAATTCAAGCAGCAAGCGGCTTAAAAGTGTGCGTCATTTGGCCCAGTCTCCATTTGTTCCTGCCCAGATTAAGGGACGAGGTTAGTGATGAGCTTACAGCTGAAATTACAACTAAAAAAGAGGAAAAAAAAATGTTTCGGATCCGTAGCTGCAGCTGGGCTTTGATTTAGTTGGAAACTAGACAACAGAATGTCAAAGGTAAAATGAAGAGATATAATATGAGGTTTCTAATTTCAAATATGAAGACCAGTGTCCAATAAACACCAGGTAGACATAGGAATAACTCTACATCCTCACAAATGTCCTACTACATTTTCCTGGCCCGAGGAACATATGTTATCTTGAGCTTCATGCACAGTCGAGAACCGTTCTGGATTCTCTCCTGTTGGCCAGGTGTCGCAATCCCAAAGGTCTAGAGTTCAGTGGAAGTTTTACAGGAAAATCGTGGACATGCTCACTGGAGTTGTTGGAGATGGGGTAGAAAATGTCATGAAGCCTAACATGACTTTTAGGGTAAACAATGTTGATTCCAAAATATTTTATTAATGGTTGGATATATGCTCCTTTCTCACAAGTGAAAATGTAAGGATTGAAATACATACTCCATCTAACACAGGTTCTGAAACATACATGGGATAGGCATGGGATAGGCATATGGCACCTGAATCTAAGACTAGATCCAGACTCCTAAAAAAAATCAGGCTCCTAAAATTATCTGTCTCCTAATTTCTATATATAAATTAGTTGAAAATGATGAGCGCAGCAATATTATCCACAGGTCGTGCCACAAATGAATTAAAGATGTTGGAGAGGTGGTGTGTCACTATAAATATAGAAGGTGCCGCATTCGGTGTCAGATACAGACATTCTGTATGAAATAAAGACAGTTATACCCTCTTGTACATTCACTCACGTTCTCACACTCTCACTCTCACTCTCTCACACTCTCATTCTCGTTCTCTCTCACACGCTCATTCTTGTTCACTCTCTCACACTCTCTAAAAGTTTCTGTACCTTCTCTGCCGACCACTTTCACTTCCAGTTCTGCATCTTCTTCTTCTATCCTCTCCCTTCTCCTGTCTCAACTATCTTCAATCTTTAAATCCTTCTTTCTTTGTCCGCATCTCCGCAGACATAACCCGCAACTTCCATCAAAATGGTGGCACTACGGTGACATCCTCCCCGATTGCTTTGAAGAAGGCGAAGCGATTGGAGAATCGGGTAGGACATCACCGCAGTGCCACCATTTTGGCGGGCAAAGAAATAAGATTAAGGATTGAAGATTAATGTGAGACAGGGAGTAAGAGTGAATGTGGGCAACGAATTTCGTTCACAAATTAAATATGCCCCAATTTTTTGGCCTAACCAAATGGGCAGGGAACAAAAATCATTGCACGAAAACAAATGGGCCAAAACCGAAAAATTACTCTAAATCGTTTTGTCCAATTTGGACATGTCTTATATATATATATATATATATATATATATCAAATTTTTTGTCTGCCTCTTATCAGTCACTTTGGATTCCCTGGGGAGAGCTACTAATACTCAGTACAACCACATGCTCCATAGTGATATAGGTGCTAATTAAGCACTAATGAAGCAAATTCTATAACAAATATCTGAGTAGATTAAGGATCCATCTGCCATTTTTTACAAATGTGTCTATATAGATAGACCGACAGATACGACACCATCCACATACGACAGACGTTATACGATAAGCAAGTCACATACTGGCTTCATCCTTGAGTCCTCGGCCGCTCAACAAACATTAAGTAGTTAAGTTTCAGTCTGCTGGTAACGGCTATTAATTTGAGTCACTGACCTGCTGAAATGTGAAGTTGTAGACAATATATTTAGTGCTGGTTGATGTCCATTTTCCTCTCCCTTCTATGACGCTCCCCTCATCTTATTCTGAAGAGAATCATTCTATAACATTATGCTGTCGCCACAATGTCTAAAAGTCATTGCGTTGTTGATTGACTTCTATCCCCGGTTGGATGCCAAACATCAGCAGTTACAGTTTGGACCAACTGTTTTTGTCTCCTCTGTCTATCCAAACTATTGTTCTTTAGCCTGCATTGCTCTATGCAATTATAAAAAGTCCATATACGGCATAAGAGTGTTTAAAAGTGATGTCATCGGCCATCTGCAATACTATGAACTCATCTTTACCCAAGTAAGTGCTTCTAATCAGGTGCCTGCATTCAAAGTAAAAGCAATGTACAGAATAGTATTATTGTATCAAATTGCATTAATAGCTTTAGTATTTCATTCTTTTCTGATTATTTGTAGTTATATTTTTCAATAAGTTCACATGTTAAGTGCCACCGTGATTGTAATTTGTTTAATTAATTTTCAACAGGTTAAAGTTCCTTTTCAGACTGGGGTTCTTTAGGGGCTTTCGTTATCCGAAACGTATATCAATGACGCAGCATTCAGTGGTGAGGTTTGAGGATTTGTCTGGATTTCCCGGTAATCCTTTTCTATCGGTTCAATAAAATAAAAATAAATAAATCCCTTCTTCTTAGAAAGACAATGACATTTCATGATTTTAGCAGAGCTTGGAAACTGGCACAATACGTAACATTTGCAACATTTTTCTTGGCACGACGAGAGGACAAAGACATGCACAGGCGTGTAATCAATGTGACTCCTGTAATGTCTATTTTCTTTGCGAGTTAGGGGTTTATTGACTAAGCCCTGAATTATTCTTTTGGGGGGGGCTGTTCCTGTTGTGCATCACCGTTATTACATGTAGCCCCATATACAAATGAGAGATTGTGCATTGGTAGTGACTATCCATGGTCATGTAGAAGGGGCTGAGCCAGACATGGACTGACCATCTGGTGCTCCAGAAGAATGCCCGGTCGCTGGCCGAAAGCACCAAACACATTTGCCCCAGTGGCAATTAAGTGGTGCAGAGTGTGGCTGGATATGCCCAACTGCATGCTATGTGAGCAAAAAAGGTGATTTCTAAATAATTTATCATTACTTCGACTAAAAACGACTCTCTACAGATCTTCGTACCCAGCCGTTGACTGCACCTATCAAGAGGCCACCGGACTTTAAGTGCCGGAGCCGACTCATGATTGCCAGTCAGGGCTGAGCAATTGGTATGCTGTAGACCTATACATTTAAAAACTTATATAATAACAAAGTGTATATGTAAGAAGTTTAGTCTATTTAACCCTGATATTGCCATTTGGTGATGAACGTGCCTGCCGAGCCATTTATCTTATTATTTATACCGAAAAATATTTTACTCTTGATTGAAGATTGTATTAAACAAGTGTCCGCCTCGCTTGTCCTTTGTTAACAACCTCTAAATATTTTCTGTTTCCTGATATGAGGGTTTTTTTAGAACACTCGTTCCCAATTCTGACCGTATGTTGCTCTCTCTCTCCGTCTACCTGCTCCTCTGCTTTGTTAATTTAATTTTCAACAATTCCGTCTCCTGGCCTGGCTCGGTATTTTTCTGAGAACTCCTCGTTCATATTCTGTGAAAAAAAAGAATGCATTAATAGGCTGAAAACTTTCAGTTCCTTTAAATATATTTGTGTCCTTAAGCTGCACTTTATGGTTCAGCAAACTGATTTATAAATGGACGAGGACACTCTGTTACCTAGTAGCACGGAACAGAATTATATTGGCCCCGTCTGCTATTTCCCTGCTTGCTGTCGAAACTCGATGGCTAATTTTTTTTCATCAGAGTAAAAGAGGCATAACCCAGGGCTGAGTGGTGGTTACCACTGGGCTGTAAGCCCTCATTATTAAACTTGAGTGAACACTTCTCCTGTGAGTTCCTGCTTTACGTCCAATGCCAGCCATAGGCGTTCTAGCTCCCAAGGCAAAACATCCCTCTGATGCCACCTTCTTCAACGTACTTCAGAACTAGTTGGTGGCTTCCCCCCCACAGCATAGCAAGCATCCCCCTATACTCTTGAGGGACAAAAAGTAATGAGTGTTTTTGGGCAGGCCATGATGGTGGTGTGTGTATGGTTGGGGTCTTAAATGGACAGTCAAGTAGGGGCAGGCAGGCCTGGATTGGCCAACCATGGTCACATACCTACCAATATCAATTGTGTCATTAGGTATGCGGCCATTGGTTGGATGTGCGCAACCCCGTGCTGTTATACAAACTTAACTTTTTAAGCTCCTTTTGGATTAGATAAGAATTGTTCTATCATGAAACCAGTATTTAGTTTTTTTACCACAAATAATAGGAAACACGTCTTAAAAAATGTAAAATTTTAAAAATGCAATTTTATTGTTTTTTTTCTGTAATTTTAGAAGCACGGATTTCTAGGGGAGAGATTTCTATAGAATAGAAAAATGGAAATTAAAATGAAAAAAAAGAAAAAAAAAACACGCTCCAAAATTAGAGAGGTCACAGAAGAGACCAGGAAACACTTGACATAAAGGACCGTAAATATTTTATGATGACAGCCGTTTCATTTCATTCAGGAAACTATTAGATGGAGTCATGAGGTGCACAACATTTTCTAGAGAGCCGGGGGCCCCTGGAGATGACAGGATTCGCTTAAATCATGTTCTATATAATGGGTTATAAAAATTAAATTATTATATATCACACATTCCTGTGTTTGATTATTAGGCTGATTTTTTTTATGGGTTTCCAGCATTTTTAATGGTGAAATAAAGCAAACAATGATTTATTTTATGCCAAAGTGTTTTCAAATTCTATAGTTCAGAGTGAATTCAAGCTCACGTCGCAGATATATTTGATATATTGTTCATACGGCCTGGTTTTACTCTACCTTTATTAAAAATAATGATTTAGGTTAATAGACAATTTTAAAAGCCAAAAAAAATGGGTGGACTAGATGGGCCAAATCTGCCACCATCGTTCCTTTTCGTAATTTGTAGAATATAATTATATATATATATATATATATATATATACGCACATATACCGTATTTGCTCGATTATAAGACGACCCTGATTATAAGACGACCCCCCAAATCTGAATATTAATTTAGGAAAAAAAGAAAAAGCCTGAATATAAGACGACCCTATAGGAAAAAAGTTTTACCAGTAAATGTTAATTCATCTAAACTATTTTTTTTTAAATAAAAGCTATGATTGAGAAAAATATTTTGGTTTTATTTCGTTCTATTTTCCAACCTGCCCCCCAGTTATGCACATCTGCCCCAGAAATGCCTTATACCCCCGATATGCCACTGTGCCCCATGATATGCCGTTTAACCCTCTAAATGCCACTGTGCCCCATATGCCTTTTAACCCTATATGCCACTGTGTCCCATTATATGCCTTTTGACCGCAGAGTGGCGTATAGAGGGTTAAAAAGGCATTTCTGGAGGCAGAGTGGCATTAAGGGGGTTAAAAGGCATCGGGGAACTCTGATCTCTGACAGTCGGGGAAGGTCTGCGCGATGGACGCAGACAACCCCCGCTGCTAGCCACACCTCCTTCCTGCTGCAGCGGAAGTTGTCTACGCGAATCGCGTAGACATTTACACGCTGCCCCAGCTACACACCGGGGACTCAGAAGTACCGGTAAGTGGGGCGGGGGGGGGGGAGACAGGAGGATCCAGGTCCCCTGCAGCTGCGGGGGATCTGAATCTTAGTCGTCTCATAGTCAGACCTATTTGAGGTCTGATTATAAGACGACCCCAATTATAAGACGAGGGGTATTTTTCAGAGCATTTGCTCTGAAAAAAACCTCGTCTTATAATCGAGCAAATACGGTATATTATATCATAGATACATACATACAATTTAATTACTACCGTTATCTCATGTTTACGGGCCTCACTTTGTTGTTTAGATTATACTTTTTTATATATATATATTATCAAACTCACTTTCTATGAATATCAAAACTTATTAATAATGGGTTTTCCCAAGAACCAATCTTATTTTGGTTTATTTTTGTACGGCATTCACGCTCTTCATAGAGTCCCTTGTGGGAAGAGTATCATCACGAAAAGGGGTTCAGTCGAGACACAGCACAGCTGTCTCAAACTAATTTTATTGACGCATGACATCAACAGCTCACGGTATTGGATCCCTCGGTACATCTTTAGATGACTGTTTAATATCCAAGGTAATAAACCCTATGACGAATACATTTATTTATCTTTTATCCTCCTGAATAATTACACGGCTATATAATTAATGTCAAAAGAATTCATAATAAAAATAACTACAGTAGAGTTTAAGTGTATTTTGTTAGATTGTGTGTATGTTATTATATGTGCAGCTGTATACTGTTAGCATATGTGTGTTAGTTTGTGTGTTAAGGTATGGTGTTAGCTTGAATGTGTGTAAGTATTTGGTGTTAGCATGCATGTGTGTGTGAGTGTTAGTCTGTGTCAGCATATGATGTTAGAGTGTCAGGGGTAAGGTAGTGTGTGCATATATGTTTATGTGTCTGGTGGTAGAGTGCGTGTTAGAGTAAGTTTGCGTGTTATTATGTGTTATTATGTGCATGTGTTATGGGGGGACCTGAATTAATACTGCACTCATGTACCACTAAACCTTGGTTATTAAACACAGGAGCAAAATCTCTATAATATAAAAGAAATGCATAATTCTAACAAGATCTCCTTTTCAGCTTCTTCTATAGTTAATTGTTGGGTGTTGTGTTGGTATCCTACAAATGAATTAAATTTGGCAACCTCTCTGTGGGTTACGTATAAATTAATTGATACAAATAGTGACACGGTTTCCACCCCCTCCATCGAAAGCCTTAGCTCCTTATCCGATGTATTTGATACCTCGGCTCTTACCGATTTGATACCCTCTTATCTCAGTCTGTGACTCAAGGACCCGGCTGACACCAACACAAGCACTTGACACGTCTCGTTGGCAAGGCTCAGTGGAGCTATTTGGGCTGTTTATTTTAGAATTGCATCTTTTAGAAATTCCGTGATTGCTTACTTTTTAGTAAGTGATGATGAGGCTCTGATTACTTGTGTGGGTAGTTACTTTAAATAAACAAACAGAAAAAGGATCATTATGTTTCCGCTGTGAGAGTAGACCAGGAATAGCATGTTGACCTACTATAAAGGGCATGGTTTTTCTTCCTCATTCCAGTCTGTGTACAATAATGTATAAGAAATTAAGAATACTCAACATTTTCACGATGAATTACCAAATCTATTCTTCAACACTCTACTTAACAATTAGACTTGGTCGCCGGCGAATTCGTGTTTGTCTTCAGGGGAGATTGTTTTCTATGACTACGTTTTCTGCTGGTTTTCCTAAGTCTTCCACAGTATAGCAGGGGTTAATAAGGGAATCCGTAGGATAGTGCCAGGAGTAAAAAGGCCCTTAAGAGCGACTCTATTGGTCGCCGGTAGGGGGCTCGTCTGGCATCAACCAAAAGATTAATTGCTGTCATGCCCCATTTCTTACAGCAAAGTGATTTCTAATTAGCGTATAGGAAAAAAGTAGGAAAAGTATAGTTCAAATTAGTTCAAATTAGATTGGGCTGCAAATAGAACCCCAAAAATAAGCTAATTAAACATTTTTATATTTTTATAAAATCATAAATAAATAAATATATATATATATATATATACTCATACATATGCCATAAAATGTAACATATATGCCATAAAATGTAACATAAAATACACTGCGTTGATATTAAAAGAAACACACAATATTATGTTATTTTAAGCCACTTGATTCCAATAATTCCAATGTAAGCATTTCCTAAATCGGTTTCACACATATGAATCAAACCATTGTTCTTCCCACTCTTCTCCTGTTCCTGTTTCTAAATATAGACGTGGAAGTCTTATTCTCTTCCATTCTCCTTGATAAAGACGTTAACGCTTGTCTTCCGATCACAGCGTTAAATCGCATCACTCAAGCAATCTTACAGCACGCTTCGTTCAAAAATAGCAGTTATATTCATTATAGTAATAAGATATGGTAGCGGAATCGGGGGGGCGTAAAATAAGATGTCAAAAAGGTGGATATAGTGGTAAGGACGCGTAATAATCTCAGGTGATTATATAAATAAATAATATATTTTTTCCTTTAACTCCACCATTATATTCCACAGTAGGAATCAATGACAAGCAATATATTTTTTATACATACAAAGCGCCAATGTTCATTATTGACATTTTTATTGCTTTATTAATATTTTTTGTAATTTATTATTAAATGTAATTTTCAGATTAAGTGAAATTGGATTATGTAATTGGATTCCATTGGCAAAATATTATCTAATGCGTATGTATTTTGTGTCCTATTGTAGAATTTTCACTAGGATGCAAATATAGTTTGGAAACATTTAATATCTAATGTATCAGATCCTCTTAGTCTGTGGATTCTAGTTTTCTCAGACCCTTTAAATGTATGGACCGTAAGAAGCACTGTGTAAGTTGTTGGCGCTATATAAATAAAAGATAATAATATATTGACATGTACTATACTAAAAAAGCTATACTGAGCTATGTCACAGGTCACCAAATGACATATAACCCCTTCTTACATTATGATGTCATTGCTTAACCAATGAGAAAACCTGCCATGCTTGGAACCCCAGGAAAATCTAAATGTCGTAACCTTCCCTAAATGGCTGGTATTACCAATCTGGTAGGATAAAAGGTAAAAACATCCTCAGTTTTTTGTTTATGTTTAAAATGTCCCCCCCGTTTTTAAGTGATTTACTGGTTCCCAATAATATTAAATGCAGTTCGGTCAGTATAGATGTTTACAACGTTTAAGTGACGTTGGCCAGAGGAGATCTTTGGAAGTGAACACAATGCGCTTTGAGGTTAACAAGCTCCTTTCGAGGCCAACATTTCCTCCTTTTAAAAATTGATTTTCTCTCGGCGGATTGTATATGTCTCAGCATCGCTGCTGCTAGACGAAACAACAACCTATTTGAGTCACATAGAAACTCGAGGTTTTTCCCAGTGCCAAATGGAGAGATGTTTTTGGTGGAAGATGTTGGCACGAAGACTTGTTGCACATGTTCCATCAATGAATTTGCTCAACGTACGTGCCTACACGGATAGGAACATATGGATTAATACATTAAGCTATACACAGTTCATATTCATTATAAATATTTCATGGATATTACTGAACATCATCATTGTTCCTCAAACCGCAGAGTTCTGACCTGCTTCTTCTATAAATGTAATGGAATAATAAAAATTGCCCCATTAGGGGTGAAGCTGCAGCCATTCCCTGTTACCACAGAATGTATGAAAGGATTGGATTTATTGTTCCCTTGAAAATACTGATATTTTAAGGATTTAAATGTTGCTTATTAGATGACATCATGAAGGAGAACCGATTTTTGTGTGTAGATTAGATCCTCCATTTTCTGGTCAATTCACTAGTAAGAAAATCCAGCGAGTGAGGTGTTCTTTATGTTAGGAAACGATCGAGTTTATCTGAGTCCTTCTTGACTTTATTGATGTTCTACATGTATGTGCTTAGGGTTTCCTGTTGTGTTGTGATGTTTTCATAACAAACTATTCCTTTCCCACCGAATCCTGGGGAAAACTTCCGAGATCCCAGGCAGGACTGAGGAAAATAAACAATTCCACACATTTTTTGGCCATTATACCTCTTATGTACTGCAAACATAATTAAAAACAACATAAAATAAAGGACAGAGTTCCCTTATTTGTTCCATTGTCTCCTGTGAAGCAGAATAAGAAAGTTGTGTAGATTGGTCAATGAAGAGATGAGGTTCCTCCTTAACCTCGAGCTACATATATTTCAACATTTCAAAAGTGGTTTCCATGTAACAAAGCAAAAAATAACTCTATGACTTATCATTGAGGACCATCATGGAATATTTTTTTCTGAAGAAGAACATTCTAATTTAGAATTCTGATACTCTTAGCACATAGAGCCTAACCTGACCCAACAATAAGCCTGAGATAATCAGAATGCCTCCGACCTTAGGAAGTATGGATTTCCAAGTTTAAAGACAGAACCACCAAGTTGAATCAACGTTGGGTTAAGTTCTGGTTAGAGGATGGAGCCCGGAACATAGACCACAATGACTACCTTAGAGAAAGAATCTTTCCGTCGAAAAGATTCCGAAAGCAACCGACCAGGAAGTAAATGTTCATGTACATGCCAGTCATTTATTTTCTTCTAGACAGGAGAGACAATGATATTTAGAATGTCAACGTTCACTTTTTATATTGATTAATATAAAGGACTCTTTTAAAGGTCACATGTCCACTTTAATCAGATGAACTAACCAATTGCTTAATCCGTTAAACCAATTGCACAATCCTTTCCTTTTCTACCAAAGAAAACAGACCTGTGGTGTTCTCGGAGCGGCATCAAAGGTTCTAGCTTGTGAATTTTATTTTTAATGGCATTATTGGAAATGATGCCCCCTTTTTTGTCATTGAGGCATTTTATGAGTCCTTAAACTGTGGCTTTAGTTAACGCAAATGAAAACAATAAAACCAACTTAATTGACAGTCTTTGCACAATGTAATTGCCTATGGAAATGTCAGTAGTAATTTAATAGCACTCCGTGGATCATAACTCCACGTGAGTCATTAGTGATCTGTTGTCGTCTGGGTGTACCCTTCATTCTTAAGGGATTAATTTACGACTTTGTGGCTAGTAGGAGCCAAACGTACGTAGCCCAGTTACAAGCAAAACAATCATTATATCCGAAGATCAGTCACATAAGTACTTCTAGACTTTGTGTTTTTTGGGTCTGGAACGCAGTGCGGTCTAACCGTAAGTAAAAGCCAATTTCATTTTACTGTAATACGTCGGATTGCAGCACTGACAATGCATTCCATTCAAGGAGGATTTAAAGCTCTCGTTATAACAATCTAATTAGCTAGAAGCCAAGGGGAATATTTTCCCCTCTGTGGCCATTAAGTAAGCAGCCCCTTTAATGTCCTTAAGTCGCTACACATTGGAAGAATGATGGGAGGTACAATGCATAAAATCCCCGCAATTGGCTGAGTGTAATTGATGTCATAGTCCATGGTGTCTGAAATATGGAAACTGCCTAAGTATGACCTCAAAGTGGTTCTTGCGTCATAATCCTGCCAATGCATTGACAGATCAGCTGTATCTATATGGATGTGTGTTTGCGTTTTTCTAGCTTTGATACATTTGTTACCTATTCTATGCTTGCTTTTTGTTGGTCTATAATTGGTACATAGTGCTGACGAGCTGCACAGAAATCATTTTGCCACCCTGGAAATTCAATCTGAAGCCTGACCTTTAATTCCTTGTTTATTTCTGCCCGCCACCACCCCGTTCCGCCCCGGACCAACCCCCATAAGAATGCTGTTGTCTTACAGGAGAACCCCTATCTATATCAGACAGAATTATCATGCTTATTGTCTTATAGATCAGTTAGAAGACTTGCTTTTTTATAATAAGGTTGGTTCTTGGTTTGTTTTCTATCTCATTCTCCTTATAAGTGTCTGAGGCATGCAGTTGCTTAACTGAAGGGCACTTGGAAGGGTTGAAATGTGTTGGGTAACAACTGGGTTACCATAACATGGACTTGTTAACTCCAACGTGTTCTGTATAAGCTGTTGGAAGTGGAGGGCATTATTTATGTTGCTCAAAAGACTTACCTGGACTTGCATACAGATTCCAGGTACCATCAAACATTAAGTACAAGAAGGCATATAGTATTACAATCCAGTATATGGTTAATAAACAGCTTCGTGTAGAGAATAAATATTTTACAGTGGTTTTAAATCAGTCTTCGAGGTTAAAAATCCCCTACCCAGAGCTTTCATTTTCTCTAAAGACCGTGCAATTAAACAATTAAGATGGTATCGGCGCTGAGCCGTCTAATGCAGGGATAAGAGAGATGATCGGTTTAAATAGCCAACTCTCACTTTCTGGAGACAGGGGGGCTTGGAAGAGTTAAAACGGTCGACGGAGGGATAGATTTCTACATAGGGAAGCAGCAAGCGGGGTAGGATTTCACCTTTCCCTGTTCCAGAGGGCAAATTTCTGCAGTGACATCTCACATGTTCCATCTATATTCCGCTGCGTACTGAGTGGTGTTGGATAGCAGGTGCACTTTGCAAATGAAGAAGTTGAGACTTGTAAACAGGACTTATTAACACCTATAGGGGAGGAGATAGAGAAAGAAAAACAAGCGATCGGAACGTCTATCTCGTATCAAAATAGAGCCGGGATCTTTCCCGGCATCCGGCGCCGACGGCGTTCTATAACAATTGCTTCGCTCTGCAGAATAATGCAGAATAATACGAGAAGTGGAGCGATGACCAAAAAAACAACCACGCTGATATAAAAAATAAACATTAGAAAAATCTATTCTTTGTTTCGTATTTTTTAAGTTCGCTTTGGTTGTTTTAGGTTCATTGTAGGTTCCTTTAGATCTGTAACATGTAGGATTCGGAAAAAGTGCATCAATAAAATTAGGAAGTGGACACGTCCCTTATACATGGTATATAATCCGCAGACATTATTCAGCTGCCATAAAAATTGTGAATATTATACACATGATTTAGGATGTATCATTACAAAATCACCAAATAAAAGAGGAATTGAGAATTAAGTTTGATTTTTTTAATTTTAATATCATTAGGAAGTTGGGAAAATGGAATCAGCCCTCAGTTGATGCTTTCTTGCCATTCCTAGGATTAAAAAAAATATAAAATCGTTTTGCTGTTGATGTGAAATTAATTGTTATGGGAAAAATTAAAGCTAATGTCAACTGTCATCTAATTATTATTCAGACATGCTGGAGACAATGCAATATCTCAGCTCATGAAGCAGAGGAAGAACGAGAAATCGTTAATAGGATTAAGGAAGAGAAACTCTTGGGTTATGAGGCCAAAGGCTTAAACAAAAGTCTCAGTTTCTGCCCCAGGTAATGAGAGGTCGCCCGGGAAGAGGTCATCGAACGCGTTGTCTCTACGAGGTCTCAAATACGGCATCTTCTGTAACGGTCTAATTTGTAAGGTATGTAAAGTTCTGGCCAGTCGGTGAGCTCCGAGGGATAAGGTTACCCCTCCAAAGGTCCAGTGCTTGGTATCATAAGCTGATTTATGTTATCAGGTCTGTGCTTGGCAAGCTGACACAATTCATACTGTACATACTGCTGGCAGATGCCCACGTTAAAGAAGGTGTTTACGCTACAGAAACCAGCTCTCCATTGGCCAAATGGATTTTTACTCTTCTCAATGAGGGCGGCTAATGGTAGATCTTAAATAAAGGATAGTATGGACACCTGACTTCATTGGGGAGATCTCCTGCCCAAGACAGGGAGATATTGTCAACGCCTATTTGATAACATCACCCTAAACCACATTTTCATGCCAGAGATCTGTCCCAAAATAAGTCCTTGTGACTCTGGGCCCGTCAATCTCTCCCCACCTAGTTGACTCAACCGTCAACCTGATTTTGTCTCGTACCGACCAACCGCCTCTAGGTAACTAAATCGCGAAGGCTTACAATTCTCATAATGTAACAAATACCATTCTGACAAGTTCCCAGACCTGATATATTTCAGAAATACATCCAGAACCATTCTTAATTGCAACGCCGTACGGCTAATGCAAGACTTTGATAATGAAATCAGCGGTGTGTTTCATAGATAAAAGACCACAGACATCTTTTTAATCTAAAATCTGAAAAAATCCCTTTAGCATTTGATTATAATTAAGATAATTCAGTTAGTTGGTGGAATTTAAGCATGAACGTGTATTGAAAGCACCATTATAGAGGATGCCAAGTGCCTGCCTTGCATTCATGGCTTTGTAAGGCCAAACAATATGCATTTGCCTTGCGCTTCGTTAGCCAGAAATAAAGTTTCAACAGACCCCGTCGGAATCCTCCATAGAATCTCCCATAATACACCGGCGATGACAGCTTGTGTGTCCAACATCCGCCCTATTTATCTGCATTCCGGGCTATAATGAGCGATCATCGTCTCATGTAACGCAAGGGTCTCCTTCAGGACATACCTTGACCCTCCTGTTTACATACGAAGACTGTATATTGTTTAGAAACCATAGCAACAACCACATGTGGTGCACCTCAAGACACTTGCGGTTTAAGGTTTCCGTAATAGATTGTAAAGGTTCGGCTTTCACTACTTGGGAAATCCAGGCCTGACAAATATCTCATCACTCAAACCAAATTTCGTCCCGTGAAGCAGATCTCTCGGGTGTCACGTTGACTCCGTGTGGGGTTAGCTTGTGTTTTCACCAGGCTTGATCTATTCCTAATTATATGTTCAACCTTTTCTAATAAGGCAATGTTGACAATAGCAAGACGAGGTACACTAATAATGAATCGGGGGGGGGGAGTATTCATAGGCCATCCAATTAATCGACTTAAAGAAGAACTATTTGGTTGTTGGCTGCGTCGATTCCACCAATTTCCGAGAGATATATATAAAAAAAAACATGGATTTGTTCCATAGGTGTAATTGCTGGTTTTAGAGAGAATGAAAAAGTCAAAAATTGAATTTTTCATAGAAAAAAATAAATAAATTGTTGAATTCTATGAGGGGAGGTCTATCTTCACTGTGGGTGGATCGATGTTGGTCGGTCCACCTGAGCTCAACGGAGAAGAACACCTTTTGATGGCTTCTGGGACCTGAACTTTGGGGATGTATCTTGAATAGGGAACATAAACATCTTCTTAAAACCATTGCCTCAAAAAATAGTGGACAATTAAACCGAAAGAAATCCAAAAAACACCAATAAGTTACGTTTAGAGAAGACATAATCTTGACAACATGCCGACTGACGTTCTAATGATTGTTGACCGATGTAAGATTTAGGACTCTTTATATAACCAACCATTGTTTGTCACACCTTTCAGCTGTCGCTTGGCTTATTTGGAAGTAACCATTAGGTAAAAACAAAGATGTAAATATTTTTGCCATGTTAATAAGATAAGCCTCAATTTCCTAAGTGTCATTCCTGTCGTGAATTTAACTTGGATCTTCTATGACAGCTTCGATTGTGAATGGTTCATGTGGCAAATTCTTGCTCAGGACTTCAGAGCTTCACGAATAACATAAAACACATTTCATTGGGTTTTGTTTGTCTTTGGAATGAACCACAGCCCAAAACAGATTGCCTCCCTCTCCGACAGAGGGTAAAATACCATTATGGTAGATTAGTTATTAATAAACACGTCTTGCTTCGGTAATCATTCTCTAGGGGTCCTTGATCTCTCTGGAATTTGGCAGGTCCCTCATTCAGAGAAGGCTGAAATCCTATCGGGGTAACTGGAGTCCTTCAAGGCTGAGTAGGTGCCATGAACAGAGCTCTAAAAAAGGGTTTAGGGATTGATTTGAAAACAAGAGAATGTGTTTATGAAGTGACCTCTTAGTGTACGAAGGGGTGATTTATCATGGGAGACAAGCGGAAAAACCTCAGGCTCACACTTTATCCAGTTGCTTTCTTTTCCCTCTGTGTTTGTGTACACGCGCCATTGTCTGGTTTGTAATGTAAAAAAATCTAATTTTGAGGACACAAAGAATATTAGATACCTGCAGAACTTACCATCAACTATTAAAAGAACCATTTACAACTTTCAGTCCACCCCCCCCAGTTCCCCTATTAATAAAATGTCAATAATACACTATATAAGCAAAAGTATGTGGACACCTGACCATTACACCTACATGAGCTTGTTAGACATCCTATTCCAAAACCGTGGGCATTAATTTGGAGATGGCCCCCGGCAAAAAATTTGGGATTAGGCAAACGTTCTCGATTAAAGAATACGTTTTGGGAAGAGTAGTAGGAATTATGTTTATAAAGCTTTATTTAGTTAGCAATTCTTGAAATCCAGTAACATTTGGTGGAACAGAATCTTTAATAACTAGAGAAGAAGAATGTTGCAAACTATCCTTTTTTATTTATGTTTTATTTTTAGTTACAATAAGCCACCTTATACTTGTATACTACCTACGTATCATAGGCAGCTGACTACAGATGTATGGAATGATTCATCTGGTTTAACCTTTTATGTGCCAGAGAGTCGCAAATCACTTTACAAAGAACTCCGCCTTTATGCTCGGATGACAGTGCCTATATTAATTAAAAATAAGGGGATGCTGGCATCCTGTGGTCAAGATGGAGTACTGCATGAGAACAGATTGAACTCAACACACGATAACATACACAGACACATGTTCACATACTAACATACCCACACACTCACCCACCCACTCATAAAAAATACCCAAACACACATTACTATACCTCTCAGTGAACTTCAGTAAAATCGCAGAGCCCTGGGAAAGCTTCTCCCCTGTTCTGCCAATAATTATGCAGTATCGCCCTTTGAGACTAGCAGAAAAGAAATTTCATCATAATTAGAGAGCCAAGTACTTTACAAAAGGTCTGACCGAGCATAACTACTACACCCTAGTTACAGATAGAATCTTTGAATGTCTTTATTCCAATTTGAGGAACAGGGGAGAAGGTGTTCCCGCCATATGCTGACACACACACACACTCATGCTAACACTATATATTAACATACAGACACACACACTCTAACACCATAAGCTGACACACATTCACGCTAACACCACACAGGGTGGTAGGAATGGTTAGGCAAGAGAAGCGCTCGCCTCAGGCGCAGCTGCGAAGGGGCGCACTGATGCCCGATCAGCAGCTGCAGCCTCCAGGACTGGTTGGGGAGATCACTGAACTCTCACTGAACAGCCCAACGTTAAGGTTACCATCCAAACGCATTAGGCACACTGGGCAGTTTCCCAGGAGGCCAGCGTTCTAGGGGCCTGGGGTGAATCACATTGCTGCCAGTATATGTGTGTTAATGGGCAGGTGTATGTAAAGGCAGTGTATATGTATGTTTGTGTGTGTTTGCAAGCTGGTGTGTGTATGGGCAGGGTGTGTGTATGGGCAGTTTGTGTGTAAGAGCAGTGTAGGTCTTTGTAGGTATGTGTGTGTGTAAAGGCAGTTGTGTGTAAAGGCAGTGTATGTGTATATATATGCGTGTTTGTAAGCTGGTGTGTACATGGACAGCATGTGTGTGTAAGAGCAGTGTAGGTATTAGTAAGCTGGTGCCTGTGTATATGTGTGTGTAAAAGCAGGGTTGTGTAAGGACAGTGTATGTGTATATGCTTGTAAATGGCCAGGTGTGTATAAAGGCAGTGTATGTGTATATGTGTGTTTATGGGCAGTTGTGTGTAAGGGCAGTGTATGCATATATGCGTGTTAATGGGCAGGTGTGTTTAAGGGCAGCATAAATAAAATAACCTCTGTAAAAAAATAGGGGGGGTGGCACAATTTTCCATTCTTGCTTCGGGCGCAAAAGGAGCTAGCTACAGCTCTGACACCATAGATAAGGTCAGACTCACTCTGCTGTCCAGGGCTAGACTGGTGATGTCAGGGCATATTCAGTATGGCTCAATGTGCCAGATGACCGGTCCGGGCCTGCTACTGCCATGTACACACACTCTCAACACCATACACTAACACACTCTAACACTATATGTACATATGCCCTCACTTTTTCCCTTTACTATCATCGGTACTTTCCAACTCTACCTCCTTCTTTTCCTTGTGCAAAGGCCTGTCGTCACTGCAGCTCACATTCTCCATGCAAGCTCCCGGCCTACTACAACAATGCCTAAAAAAGGGACGTTATGCAACCTTGCTGAGTGTTTTAGTGCACCCCTGCCACTGCCCCTGTAATAATGTGACCGAAAACAAAGCTGTAAGCTTTAGTAAGATCATTGAGTATGGGTGCCCAACATTTTTTTCCAAGTGGGCAAAGCCAAGATCTTTACGTTCATCCCTTCCATCATTTCAACAAACTTCCATTTTAATAAGTTTCTCTAGTGATAAGACCACTTTATAACTGCACCAGAACCAGAACAAGATTTTGATATATCGTATCATTTGTTCTGTATTACTATTAATATTTACAGTGTAATCATATACAGAGGAATCTCAAATAGTAATTCGTCATTTCAACCACAAGAGGGCATGCTTACTACACTCACACCAGACTTGTATGCATTGCTACATTTGTATCAACTGAGACTGTCAGAGTTCTTTATCGTTAGTCAATAATGCCAGTCCTTTTCTCTTTTACACTGGGGGTTGAATAAATTGAAAGGGCCAACAGCATCTGTGCCCCATAACAACTGAAAGGTCATCAGGACCTTGCTCTCGAGAACCAATAATTGAAGTTGGGCAAACAGTTTGATTGTAAGAAGAGTAAAGAATGCTTAAAACCCAATAGACCCAACGATTAGATCAGTCAACCCCTTGGTAATTGGGAGGGATGCTAAGTAGCAAGACACCATCAGCCTAATGGTAGCAGGGGAGCTGGGATTTAAACAAATTTAATTTTTATTTTACTATTACAAAGGTTTCCAACCTTAGTTTTTGATAGCACCACCTATATGTAAGATAATAGAAATATGCCTTCTTCTGTTGACCTTTTGATTGGGGTACAATAAGTGTGAAAACATTAGGGAAGTCTCTTTCCCGCAGAGCTTACAATCTGAGTAACCATAGTACTTAAATATTTTTAACTACCTACCTATATACATCTGGGCGCTGCCCAGATTTGCCCTGGAGCCTATAGGAATCATAGCTACTTTTAGGGCATCTGGGGCACCCACAGGTTGGTGTGCTGGGGTGTATCTGACTTCACCAACTTTATATACATCTGGGTTTTTTTCCCACCCAATCTCTGCTTATTGGGGGAATTTTTGTATATTAAACATTTTGGGATTGGTTAAAAATAAAATCTAAATAATTTGTAATTGTAGCTTTGTTGTTGCGCGCCAAAAGGTGCCGGGAATACTAGACAACCAGAACAAAGTCTGATAAGGAAATTAGCAATTTTAAATAATTCAATAAAGGAAAAAAAAACAAAAAAAAAACATTTTTAGGAAGGAAAGGAAGCGAGCAAAATAAAACACACATATGTTAATATGGACACGTCCGAGACCGAGACGAGTCGGGAGGCCAATTCCCTCGACGTTCCGCACAAACATGGCCCATCCTGCCGTTCTTGCGCGAACAACGCCTGCTCGTCCCTGATCTTTCAAACAGGGTGGTCGTCCTTAGGAGCAAAATGAAATCAAACAAAGACCAGAAGCTGCCAGATGTTGGAGGATTAGGGACTCCCTTGTCTGGTTCACTACATCTGCAGCAGCCGCGGCGTGTGCTGAGATTATGACCGGGTGGGTACGGTAATGCATCGGGTTTTTCAATTTGCATTCATTCAAAATATCTTCAAGAAATTTTTTACGTATAATAATAGTTAATATTAGAGTTACCAACATGCTTAGATATAAATAAAGGCTCCTCGATAAATGCTCCTTGATATTTTTTTTTTATTTAAAATTCTGCATTTTAAGCACAAACGTTCTGATTTACATTAGGAATCCATACAATGTACTTGTGAAATGTAATTTATTGAATTCTTTTTTAGAGCTTTGCTTGTGTTCGGCTGTAGATCTTACTATGCATGCTGGGAGTTGTAGTTCAGCATGTTCCAGTGTAAGCTAGGAATTGATCGAATAAGACAAACTTCAGCGCTTATTCATAACTGTGACAAATTGGTACTCTAGTTCATATATACCCTATTATTATTATTATTATTATTAGTAGTAGTAGTAGTATTTTAGTGTATATATATATATATAATTATTATTAGTAGTAGTAGTCGTATTATTATTATTATTATTATTATTATTGTGTATATATATACACATATATATTTTTTTAATTATTATTTTTTTTTACCAAGTGCTTAAAATGAATTAAAATCCAGGAAATATTGCACTGTTAAATTAGAAAATAAATGTTGCGGACAACCGTCAAGTTCCCTGTTTTTTTTTAATTAAAAAATAATAAGTAAATAAATAAATACATGTTTAAATTTGTAGGAATTGTAAATCTCCAGCTCTGCCGTTGATTTCACTGAGCTGTGTATGATTAAAATTGCCTAAATTGCTTCACAGGCAGATATGAAAGGAAATTACCCTTCGGGGGGATAAAATCTCGTTCTGAAGGGGGCCGAGGTCGGGATTTCTCACCGCGCACACAGCAGGCCTGTGTGTTCCGGGTTCACACCTGCACCCATTCTTAAATATTTAATGATGCCTTCTCCTCTACTCATAAAGCGCAGGTTAATTTATTTCACCCCAAGTTCAATGAGAAAAAGGCTATAATAGCCGATGCCTGGGCAACCGGATGTATCAATTCACGGAGTCCCAGGACGGGACGGGACGGGTAATTTATTGTCCTATAAAGGCTATTTAGCTGCATGTTGCTGAGAGCACAAACTCCGTTGTCCCGCATGTCTTTATCCGACAAACAATGAATGAGATCGGATCTTGCCACCTGCAGCTTTCATGCGAAGGAAGTGTCTGGGAGACGAGAAAGGGTGTATATATATATATTTATTAAAGGGACAGTGTCTCTGAAGATTTATTCATCCCCCCCAGACAAGGAAAAACACTATACGCCTTAAAACAAAATGTTGCATCTGGCTTTATTCATTCCTTCACATGTATATTAAAGTTTGAATACTTTGAATGAGCGTTGAATAGTAGGCATTGTTTCAATGTATACTTTTTGGAGGTAATACGTCTTTAATTCATGTATCGGGTCCAAGTAACTAAATGCACAATAAGGCTTTTAACATGTTTTTTTTGGCTTAAAGCTGTATTTACCGTTCCAGATTTTAATTTTGATTTATTTTGGAGCAACAATCTTTTAATTTTATAGTGTATATTTAAAAAAAAATATATATAATAAAATTATGAAACCATTTTTTGATTATTTGCAATTAAATGAAAAAAACTATTTTCATGCTGAATTTTAGCTTTTCGGCCAATTTGTCCGAATAAGGAATGAACGAATTTAACATTGGACGAAAGAAACAGAAAACGGATGTGCGCGATACGAAAATTTTCAAATCCATTCGTTCATCGTTGCGGACGCCAATTTTTTCTTTCTTTCTTCTTCACGTTTGTTTATTGTTTCCATGTTGGACAAATTTAGTCGAATACACAGAAGGCGACGGCCGATATTCGTCAAATATGGAAAAAAAAATCCCTCCAAAAACGAACACAAACTTTCTGGCCGCTCCCAAGTCTAATTTCCACTACTTTCATCACTTATGCAAGTAGTGTCCAGGAAGTGGCTTTCAACTGTTTGGGCCGACACTAGGATTCCAATGCAATCTGCTCTGAGAGGATAACAGGAAATTAAGGAAAATTTGCACAAAATGCCCAAATAATATATATATAATTTTTATTATGAAAAAAGGCCCAAATCCTTCATGTTCATCCCCACTGTTGATCCAGAAGAAGAAAAAAAACCCTGATTTTAAAAGGATTTCCAATTGTGCCTCAAAACATGAAAAAATCCTCCTTAACTCCAAAATGGCCTCTAATTTCTCACTTCATCGACAGACTATAACTACCCGTATCCCTGTATATTCAACCAAACTACTTTTAACCCCTTCATGACAAAGCCCGGGCTCACAATGCATTGTCATAAATGGGTGTAAGGACAACCCGTTGTCCTTAAGGGGTTAAAGTGCTAGAGGATAGGCAGGTACTGTAGGAGTGGCTAACCTAAGATTCTCAGGGTGCCTGTGAGGTCCAAAGTTTCTCAAATTTCTTAAGTAACATCAGTAGTACAACTTTCATGTCTTAATCATGACGGTAACTAAGCAGTCATGCTTTAAAGAGTAATTTCTACTGCTTGGCAGACTCAAGAAGGATCAGCTTTTGAGATACGGGTAAGATTTCCTCTTTTTCTTGTGAAAACCTATCCAGATCCGGATTTAATAAGTGAATCTGCAAAGATGTAAATTCCTTAGAAATGTCAAGAATTCCTCATAGATGTCACAAAAGTTAATACCCAGCAGAGTAGAAACAGAAGCTGGTGACTCCTTACAGAGAAGAACCTCCGCTGATCTCAGTGGTTATTATGCTGTAAATTATTACTATAAATAAATTGAAAAAATATTTTCTAAACAAAAAAAAAATCCTCCATGATATGAACCTATGATAAAAATGGGATGTGCATGTCCAGAAAAGAAGGCGAAAACAAGAATTGACCCATTAGTCAAGAAAGTAACAGTGATACTTTCTTGGATTTTCATGATGGACAAGGCGTAGATGACCCACACATGAATTGCATGGACATAAAATATCTATTTTTCCACCAGAACAGAAAACTTGAAATCTTTGTTCTTCAATGATAGATCTACGATCCTCCCAGCTTTGAATTAATTAACGTGAGACACAAACCACAAGAAAGAATGTTCTGTATTCTCTGCAAAACAAGGAAAACGAGAAATACAAGATCACTCAAGATCACAATTGTGTGAAGGATAGCAGACAGGACAAAAAAGGTGGTGAGAACAGAAGCAGATACATTGTTACAGGAAATTATAATCGGCATCTATCCCCCCCTCCCCGGGGGTTTATATTGCTAAACTGAAACCATAGTTCACTTGTTTCCAGAAAAGGCAGAATTTTGTTCTCCTACTTCGCTAACTGCTCATTCCACATCAAGAGATTTAATGAATTAGAGGAGAGAAGTTTTTCAAATAAGGAGAAATGTTAGAACAAGAGGCCAGCATCTAAAACTAGAAAATCAGAGGTTTAGATGGAATGTAAGAAGGTCTTACTTTACTGAGAGGGTGGTAGATACGTTTTTGTGGTGTCCACCTTTCAGATGTATGGGGGGGATTCTGGAAAGAGAGAGATAAGGGATGCAGCCCATGCCCTCCATAGTGGATTGTAGGGGGACAAGGATGCCCCCTCGGGAGGCATTACTTAAATTGTAACTTCACCCCCATCCCACTGGGTTGAGGTATAGTTTTGGGATCTGAGTCTCTCATAGGGGTTTTTAGATACTTTACTATTAGCAGTGGGGTGGGGGTATAAAGAGCCATATACCAACCCCAGAATTATTGAATTATCCACCATGCACGGGATGGGGAAAAAGAAGAGTGCGATTGTTGCCCCCTTGGTTAATAAGGGTTCATAGAGGCCCCCTTTTCCTTTTTATTTCTTATTTATTTTTATAAGTATGTATATACTGTAATGTGGGGATGGGTATTTTGCAAGTAACAGGCGAGGACATGTGAGTTTACATTGAACTTGCATAATTTAAAGTCATAGGCATTTGCAAAAAAAGAATTGTTTTGTAAGTGGCAGTCAACTGCAGTCAAGTCTGGTGAGACAAATTAACCCTTAACTTGACTTCTTAGTAATTATACCCAACTGATTTCAAGGTGAGCATTTTCTTATGAAACATCAGACCATAGGCCGGGTGGAAAGCTACTGCTTTTCCATTAGGTAGATATATTTACTTATTCTATTTATTTGTACAAATACTTTCATATACATTAATTGTTTAGGGGACTGTCCTTTTAATAAACTCTCCCTTTTCAAGTTTTTTGGGGGTAAACAGGAAAGGAGAGGTTGAACAGTTTTATAGTCACAATATTTGTATTTGCTTTATAATTATTCATTTTGTATGTTTAATTAGAATTATTTTAGTTAGTTCCCAACTGTTTTATTTATAGAAATCTATGGGTCTAGTAGATGGTGACATTCCTACTGTAACTGCCTGTGACAGCAAATAAGGCTGATGGGACATAAATTATATTCTTTACCCCACTGCCTGCCTGCGATGGTTTAAATGCCTTCCTGTTTATTAGGAACTGATTTTTTTTTGTTCTGCGGCTGTAATGTAACAAGGACAGCAGAACATAAAACTGTCTCTTGGGCGCGGCATGGTTCCCACGATCCTAACGCTGCCCTCTGTAAACAGACTTGGCATCCAACATCAGAGTGCCACAACAATTTGGGAAATTAAAAAAAAAAAAAAAAGATACAAAGTTGCTGAGCTTTGAAGGAACCAGAAAAAAATAGTTCAGGAATGAGAAATATCATCAAACCGCAAGAATATCTTACGTGTAGACAGGAACACTCAACTAATGTATAGTTACTAAAGATAATTATATGAAGGGGCAATTACAACCATATAGTCCAATTATCATAACTTTAAGCAATGGGTTTCCAGTACCAATTCAATTAAGCTAACCAGTAAGCTAACCAGTACAGAAACATACAATTTTCCGGCAGATCAGACCCATTTGGCCTGTCGTCCATCTGTTTTTCCTGCTGTAAAGATGGGGTTGATGTTGGGGCTCTTTGCGACCGGTCAAGTTCATCCACACCAAACTCATCCAACCGTGTCTTTATGGAGCTTGCTTTGTGCGCTAGAATAGAAAAGGATCTTCCCCAAACTGTACCCACAAAGTTAGACGCATAGCATTGTCCTCTGTTTTGGACAACATTATGCGTCCAGCTTTGTGAGAACAAAGAACTCACATTTCAAACTTCAAAATATTATTTTTTTTCTCATTATAGACACATTATGGCAGACTTGTTTAAATCAGTCGTATGGCAACACCAATTATGAGGTCATAGAATGGAATAAAAGGCTCCAATGGATATGTGTGCTTGTAGGTGCAAATATACACCTAGAAACGTTATATTACAAACATTTTCAGTAACATAAACCTGAACATTTTGCTCGACAGAGCCAACTGTAACATTATTACAATGGAATTTTTTTTAATCGTTTTGATATTCCGAGGGAGTTCAGAAACTTCGACTAAGTAAGAACAAAAGCTTGTGTGCCACCATCCCAACCGAAATGCCATTGAATGTATGCCATGCAGTGCCCTCTCTCTAATTCTCTACCACAAAGCGCTTAACCCCCCCGACAAACACCCTTCATTCCTGCACCCACCAAAAAAACAAAACAAAGCATGAACAATAGGCTGTCAGGTCCGAATCACAGAACTTGTATCCAATGATCAAGCTTCATTTAACATCCTGAATGCTCTGTGTCCGCTTTAAGAGAAACAGACAAAGGCGCAAAGAGATGAGCAGTAAATAAAAAAAACAAAAAAAAAACGCTGGAGGAAGAATACGGCTTCCCCCACAATGCATTAACAAAGCGGGTGATTTGTAACACGCAGTCTGCATATTCAATCGGAGGAGATTATGGGAGAAATAACCTACATTCTACTTAAAATGTCCTGTTGAAGGGAAAAAGCCTATCTACAAACAGGACGATTTGAACTCTTTCATAACTCTCTTTGGGTAAAAGTTAAATGCACAAAAGCATTTGGGTACCAGATAAGTATAACCGACAGCAAAATGGTAAGATCGGTTTACATATGGCAGGGATCAGCTAGGGCGTGGAAATAAAATAACTTAGAATTCTATGAATAGATACAAATAGCGTATTTACTGAAATCTCAGGACGGCGACTTGCGGCCCCCTAAATACACCAGAGGTTGTCCATTCAGGAAGGAGCATTAGATCTGTGGAACTGGTGGCCTCAACCTCTCGTCCTTGTTCTCCCATACGATGTCTCCGCATTATGTTGGTGGTCATAGATGTATGATGTCATATCCTGGCGCCCTTATGAGGCAGAGCCACACGACGGAGGAGAGGGAGCAGCTGCACCTTGATACAGGGCTAAAGGATTTTGGAGACCATAAGCTCTTTTGAGCAGAACCCTTCTTACCTTTCTGTAGGTCCAAGTTGTTATGTGAGGCACTACTTGTTAAGTCCTCGCCTATTATACAGCTCTGCGGAATATGATGGCGCTATATAAATCAATAAATAATAATTAGAATAAATAAATAAATAAAAGGCTTTCATCCTCCTGTGAACAAGCC
Source organism: Sceloporus occidentalis (assembly GCA_023333645.1). Lineage (NCBI taxonomy): Eukaryota > Metazoa > Chordata > Lepidosauria > Squamata > Phrynosomatidae > Sceloporus > Sceloporus occidentalis. Next base: position 1,302,935 of record JALMGF010000182.1, on the reverse strand, counting down.
CTTCCAACACATTATCAGCTGCTTTCCTTGTATCGTAGACCTAACAATACAGAATCTTGCGGTTGATACAAAAGGAGATCCAGGGACAAAGGGCTTATGGAAGGAAACAAGTTAAAGAAATCGGATTTTGTTATTTAACGCTGCAAATCTCCGCCAGCTTTTCTCACAGCTGTGGGTGTACACCAGGGAACGCATGTTCTAAAGCTCAAGTCGAGGTCAAATCAGAAGTTTTACCCCCTCGCTTAACACTTTTCCAAGCATGGAGAGGAACATTAAAACATCAGGGGTACGTTCTATCAGGACTGTACTGTACTTACTGTACTGCAGGCGAAGTACATATTATCATTAGGATTTATCGTTAGGAATTGGCTCAAGATGTTTTAAAATTGCCGTAGATATTTCAACAAGGATTAAAAATATGGAGAAAATATTACAAGAAGACCTAAAGGTTTTAAAAGTTAAAGATGGCCTCCCTATTTATACGATCCAGAGAATTCTAGAATGTTGGTGCTTTGTAAACTAAATAATAGAACCTCACACATGGCTCGGAATGTACATGATGAAGGACTTCTTCAGGAGCTCAGCGAGAACTTTAACCATCCAGAGCTTTACCGTACTGAAAAGCCAACCTTGAAATACATGCAGGGTTTCATAACTGATCAATTTAGGACATAGAGGGCAGGCGTCGAGACCTGGCGATGTTTCCGTATGTTGGGGGAACCAACGAACCTCGACCTGATATGGTGACCTAAAGGCAGGAACCAGCGTGGGAGGTCTGGTGGTGGCATTAGTGGATTTATCTGGGCCTTATCCCTCTCCTGGAAAAAAAATAAGAATTTAATCGCAACTGACATTTGATGCTTGAGTGTCGAGCCATAATCTCTTTAATAACTCCATGATTTAACACTTTAACAGCTGCAATGCTGCTGGCCCGCTGTTACTTTAAAAGAAGATTCTGTTTTATCACAAGGTTCCCCATAAGGCTATATATATATATTTGGATAGATAAATAGATAGATATTTATAGATAGATATATATTTTATATAAATAGATAGATATTTAAGTCCTAAGGGTATCACGTATAGACTGTTTGGACTGTTTCATATATAAAGTACAGCCTGCCGAGACCTTCCGATGGTTCTCAGGTACTGAAGGTACTCGAGTATGTGCTTTGTGTACAGCCTCTGAATATCGTAGGTGACCAGTCAGTATATGTCGATTGGCTTCCCAAATATCTATGCTGATTTTATTTTTGGGTTTCAAGAATTTTGGCCCCTTTGAGTGCGATTGTCACCAGGATAGAATGAAGTCAATGCTGCCACAAAACCACGTAAAAGTGCAGAGGAAGTCAGAACTCTATGGTTTTGCTCTCTTTCTCCTTCTCTCCCTTTCTTTTGTTTTTCTTTCTCTCTCTCTCTCTCTCTCTCACTCTCTTTCTCCCCTCTTTCTCTCTCTTTCACTCCCTCTCTCTCTCTCTCTCTTTAGCTCTCTCTCTCTCTTTATCTCTCCCTCTCTCTCTATCTCTCCCTCTCTCTCTCTTTATCTCTCTCTCTGTCTATCTCTCCCTCTCTCTCTCTCTCTCTCTCTCTCTCACACTCTACCTACTGTGTGTGCTGGTGGTATGTCTATCCCTGCGTGGTTTTAGCACTGAGAATTAAGTAGCAGCTGTGTGTGATTATGAAGATTGGTGAGGATCACGCAGATATTAACACTCAGCTGCTATTGGTTTGCCGAGCTTCAGAACGAGGATTATCTCGCGGCTTCCCGTCAATGTCAGATTTTAACAGATAGCGTAGGAACTGGGCCCACCCAGCGTGTAAGATGGCAAGACTTTCTCATTAACACCTTTTTCCTGCTGGGAGCCTCTGGGATTCTTTTCTCCTGAAAATCATGCGCTGCGATCACCTTATCTCTGTATTTATAGTGAATCCTACCAAAATAAAATTGGAATTACACCATACCGAGTATAAAATATCTCTCTTTTTCTATAAAAAAAACAAATATTGAAGTGCTATCTCAGCGTCTGCAGGAGGCGCTTATGCCCCGCATATTTTTATTAAATACCTTTTAACTCTTGTGTAGGGGTGAGAAATGCATTCATCTGAAAAAGCTAAAGGAGGAACCTGGTCGCCCCTCGAATGGTTCCAGCCTTTTGAGTTTTTCGGTCTCAGTGGTAATGCAGTTCCACTCCTCTCCAACATCCAAAGAGTTAATGCCAATTTTAACAAACTAAATCTTTTTAACCTCTATTGTTATAATGTCCCGGTCACTTATAGAAGGAATGTTGGGTTCCTGGGCTGTTCCTGCCAGAGATTTAGGACTGCTCAAGTTAAAACATAAATTATGTGATAATGAGCTATGCATTACCATGAAAATTGCCACGTCACATTAACCCTCTTGTTGTGTAACTTTAAAAATGGAATTGCCTAGTGACTGGTTGGTCACCTTTACCTATCCCCATACCTGGGAACTTGTTGGGTGAAGAGCTGTTTCGTTGGGATTCCAGGTCTGTTTCTTCAATCTCAGGGCAGTGAAGTGCTTTTTGGTTTTCTCGCTTCTCACCCATAACTTACCCACCACATTTAAAGTCCATTAGATGTTCAGTATAAATAATATCTGGTTAGAGTTTCTATGTTGGGTATGGCTGCATGGCCCATCTAGCAATGGTGTATTCTGGCCTAGGTCTAGATCATCCCCTGCCGATTTGGGCAATCAGGCTCCCTGTAGCACCGCTACTCAACCGGTCCATTAACATTATGGAGGTCAGCCTCCATAGTTTACTTCCTCCTGGAGCCACGTGTCCTTAAAAGGTGGAGCACAAGAATATGATGTCATACCCCGTAGCTCAGCAGTAACAATGGTGTCATTGAAGAGGCGGCTGGTGGCGCTGCCCTGTCTTACATACAAGACCACCACAGCTAACACACGTTCATCTAGTTGAAACAGTTCTTTATAAATAATTCCAATTTAGATTATTCCACTCATGGAAGACGCCACTGTGAATTTAATTGCATTAACCCTTTCAGGGACTTGATCATTTACAGCTCGAGAAATGCATTACTGGTAAGGGTTAAATTCTTAAGACTTTTAAATAATTGGGAGGCATACAGCCTAATGCACAGCATTTCAATTCTAAGGAAACTTTCCATTAAAATAGACTTGTATTTATAAAAAAAAATCACCAGAAGCTCTTAAGTTTATCAGAAAAATTAGCATTAGGTGAAATATGACACATTTGATCCGTCGCAGGGTTGAAATTCAACCTTCCTATCTACAATCGTTGAGTTTCGAAAACTCACTCCTGAACTGGATGAAACATGTGTAACATTTTTCTTTATTACTAGGTGATAAAAGACACGAGATAAACCCGAAGAAGCTGGAAGTGTGTCCGCTCCGCTATGGAATGCACACAAAATGCCAAAAATGTCAAAAAGAGACGATTAACCTTACTGACTGTGTATAGAAACCACCAACGTCATGTTCAAGTAGTGATATGATGGATTTCCATGACTCCCGCCGCCCCGGGAACTTGTCTTTTTCAAATCATCTTGCCCATTAATCACCGGCATACACTTCTAAACATGCGCGCCCGTTAGCTGCACTCTCTGCTGGCTGTCACCTTCGTGCAACCAACACTCTCGGGGCTTTTGTTTGCTTTAGGTGTCACATACTGTTAAGGTTTGATTGGGTGGCCTCGGGTGTGAAATGTAAAAGCATAGCGAGCTTGGGCGGCGTGTCAACAGATCATGTACAGTTTGACTTGCGCGGCCTCAGGCAGGATACGTCTGGAGATTTCCAGATACCAGCTACTGTTAAAAAGGGGAAGAATGCGGGCTTTAGGAGAACAGTAGAAGAGAAATGTATCTTCTTCTTAATTGTTTTACACCCTTTAGATTGAAAGGTCAACTGGTTCGAATAAAAAAATGTGTGAATTATGCATCATAGAGAACTGTGGAATCAGATAGCGCCCTATAAACATTGATAATGATAATTGCCATATAAGTAGTCATGTGACGCATGGGCTACATTCACAGCTCACAAACCTCACTGTGCACATCGCTTTATGGCAAATCACTTTATGGCAACACTTGCTGTGTCTTTCCAAAATAATCTTCCTGGAAATGAAGACTCCACACTCAGTTGTTAAAGTCAGATTGAGTTTTTTTTTTTTACATTTTTATCTATTAGATTGAGATAAAAATGTGTGTTTTATATACAGCACGCATAGAGCATTGTGAAAATTATATTTTATTAAAAAAAAAAATATATATATATAAAAAAAAAAAGTGCCTGCGTGGGATAAAACAGCCTTCCATCTATGACCGTGTCATCGGGAACACCCCCTACACCAGCGGGAACTCCCACTGACATCAGCGGGACCTCCTTTTTTTAAGTTAAAAAAAGCACTTTTATGTGCCTTTTCAGTATTTATTTGATTTTTTAAAAATTCTTTAGAAACTTTACAAACCAACACAAATAGGACACAAACAGAAAGAGATGAATTTGCAAAACATAGTATCTTAAATGAGGCCAAAAATACCATAAAAGGACAAAAGCACCTTCACTCACAATGAATGTTTATAATAAAAAGAAAGTTTTATGCTTAAAAAATTAGTGATCTTAAAATTAGATGCTTCACAGAATCAATTTTGCCCCATAAAACTGTTGAAAATTAATAAATTACTAAAAGACATTATCAGAAAGACCAACCTATGCATAGAGATCACATGAAAAATATTTTTTATTTGTAGTATAGGTTTTATTTAACAAATTTGGGGGATACAAAAACCTTTATATTAAAAAAAGCCAGGTTTGTTTTGCAGACATATATTTTGCCCATTTAGTTGATATTTTAAAATCAATTTCTGCTAAAACAGTATTGTTTGTGTCAATTTTGTGTGTATTTTTTACACAAAAAAACTATTGTTTAAGGCATGTTAACCCTCATCATATATATTAGACCTGCCATGATTTTGTAGATTTTTAATATAATTTGGCCTTTTTTCATTATTTCTAGAATCAAATCATCGCAAAAACATTTTTCTGTGAATTAAAAAAAAAATATTCCCTTGAAGGAGAACATTTTGTACTTTTAACGTGTATCAGTGACACGTCTCGCATGTATAGGATACGTTCTGGACCAAAAAAGTGTATTATTTAATTGAATAATACAGAATGCAAACGCGCCGTATGAATTTATGTAGGAATGTACTGATATCACCAGGAATCGAATGATTTGAAAGTTCTTTTTTTGGAGCCCGTGATATTATTTTAAAAGATTTGGAAAACACAAATGAGGTCCTGAAAATAAGGCATTAACTTGATATCCAAGGTAATGGGAGGGTAATTTAATTAAGAGGAACCAAAACCTTTAAAAAAAAATCGCTACAACCTAATGAAGCCAAAATGAAATCTAGCTTGATTTTTTTGCATATCTTCTGCTACGCGTTTTGGGTTATTTTGGACTGTTTTCAAGACTTAAAAGGAAGTCTCGTTTAAGTGAAAGGTAGATGCAGCAACAGCGAAACACTACACTTTTTATTTTTATTTTTTTAAATAACAGTGAGGTTTTGGTTGAAAATAAACAGCAAACGGTCAGTCTGCTTATTCGCAACATTCGATGCAAAGATGGCCACGGGCCTCTAAATCCACCCACGTGAGCAGGATACTGCGGCCTTCTGAAAAAGACTGGAATTTGCTGATATCAGTTCTTTTTTGGTTTCTAAAAAGTATTTTTTTATTTTTTTTTAAATAGTTTCTGGCTCGACGAATTAGGAATTGTCAGGACCCCATAGAGAACGAGAGTTTGTTGAGTCAACATAAGACATGAGGTCACCTCCGAGATAGCTACTGTTGAGAAGCCCTTTTGCCCTAAGCCCAGCCTGTGATATCGAAATCCAAATTACATTATTTCATGTAAGTCATATAATTTACATACAAAAACACGGCCCATTGGTCAAAAAAAAAAAAGACCAAAAAACGTAAAAAATGTACCAAAAAAATTAGATTAAAAAAATTTGACCAAAAAGATAGACCTGATATTTATTTAGGCAACAACGCTCTCCTGAAGAAGACCAGTACCCCAAGGTCTTTTCACATTATATTCTAAAGTCTTCCACATTACAAAGACCAGCTCTGGCGTTGGAATGGTAATCCCTTGATATGTTACATTAAGTATCATCGAAGCTGATTGAGTCTCTGGACCTCCCCTTACGAAAATAAGACTCCAGTAATTACCTTGGTTATTCTATATAATCTTTTATAGATTATGGCAAAGACCAGGCAATTAGGTTGCAATAACAATGTATGCGGCTCATGCCAGCTCTCCTGATTGGTGCCCTAATTAGTAAATGATTACCTGGAAAGTGCTCGTTATGTGAAACGACTGCGTATTAATCATTGTCTGAAACTATTGTAATTGGTCGGTACGATCTCCATTACATCCTGCCTGCCGCTTGCTTGAAACATTATGGGGGGGGCATGTATTATTTTAGAAAAAAACAAAAAACAATATTTATGATACTTCTGCAGCCAAGAAATAATGATACGACAGAGACTGGGAATGCCTCGATCCCGTAGCAAGAATATATTGTGAATAAGAGATCATGATACATATAACAAAGTGTAAAAAGTGTAAAAAGTATAAAAAGTTACGTCACTGTGTTGGGTTTTATAATATGAATATTATATATATATATTTATTTATATATTTATTTATATATTTATTTTAAAGTGACAGTAGACTTTGTATACTATGAGACCAACAACATTCTGTTTATTAGGTTGAAAATATTGGGTCATCGTTCAGCAAAAGTCGAACGGAGCGAAATCAGGCAATACGGATATTGCTTGCTTTTTAACTTCTTGTGGTTGAGTTCTTATTGTTCTCAATAGGGCTGACACACGATATTTGAATATTAAGTCAACTACATAGGCGGCATATAGCTGACCCGAGGAGTCTAGAGCGCCAGCTACAACTACAACCCCGAAAGGTGGTCTGGCTCCCGATGGCGGAGGAGGGGGGGGGGTAATGTGTCCAGATCTCCAGCTTTTAAAGGGTTAACAAAACCCTGCATGACTTTTCCAATTAGATTATAGAATTTGTTTTTTTTCCTGTAATTTCATACCTGATAACTTTCCTTTTTTCAATAATAATAATGTCCCTCTTGGAAACGGAAGCGACAGGAAGCGAAAATAAATCAGCTAGTGAAAGATTTGCATGAAGCGAAAAAGAAAGAAAGAAACTTAATTCCCATGATGCCGGATTGAAGGGGCGATTCCGCCTCTCTCCTGGTTGCACAATATCACCATCACTTTTTCCTTTGGCTTGTAATTTTCAAGGCATCGATTTAAATACATTATAATTTAAACAAAAAACGATGGGGGGGCACAGGGGGGGGGGGTTGTAGAGGTGAAAGGAGAGTAAGTTTGTTTGTCCTTTTGTCTTGCCGTGCGTGGGATGCTAATCCGAGAAAGACAAAATAAAAATGAACAGCATCCACGTCTGGATTTTATTCAAATCAGGCAATTAAAACATTAAGTTGGGGCTTGTGGAATGGCTACTTTGGAATTAAATAAGGAATAATGTGTTCCTGAACTTCTGTAATGTAACTAAACGGGGATAAGGGCTTTCCATAGATCTAAGAAGCTGGAAAAGTTTCAGGATCATCTAGGTGTGAGGCCATAATGCATTTTTGGACAATTTTTAAGGGTATGTTAAAAAAAAAGCCATTCAGTCCTAGATGTCTGGTGGAATGTTGACTTCATCAGGACTATCTTCAGAATCATCCCATGGTAAATGCACAGATATTTCTAGAATCTTTAGATACATTTTATTTTGCCAACATGGAAAGCGATGGAAAGTGACATAACATCCCGGGCCCTCAGGGTTTTGTCCTTCAGAAGGAATGACAAACGTAGGAATCAAAGTAGTCTTCCATTCCTGAGGTCCTAAAAGCTTATTTAACTTCATGTCTCTTTTTAGATTGGCTCAAGTTCAACTAAAGACTTCATGTTCTTGTGGGATACATCCATTTCTCCTACTCAAATGTATATGGAAGATTATTTGTTGCAGATATGTTGGTATATGAGTTTGTTGGGCTTCTTTGACTTGGGTCTCCACCTATACTTTGTGACCATCAGCATAATGGTCGTTATTTAGTCTGTCTTTTGCCTGTTCTTCACATTTCCGTTAAATACAGTCGCCTGCCGGCGTTGTTTTGAGCCGGACCCTCATACATAAAATTTATTTCTTGTGTCTTCTCCTGCCAAGTGTATTTTTGGATTTTGGACCAGAATATCTCAAGACACGTACTTGGGTTTGCCCCATGGCTGAAGTTTGCCAGACTGTCCGTGTCTCGGGCTGTAGGATTAATGATACTACACTTTAAATACCCTGGCAGAGTGGTATTTATTTGTCACCGGTTCCAGATGTTCTTGCCACAGAAGACTCGCCTCGATTTTTCCAGTGAATCTATACAAACAGTAACTGCCCTCGTTCTGTGCAATAGCGTTTAATCATGCCCCAGTCCTGTTCTCTCCAACCACCGATGATTCTCAGCTAATAAAATACTCCGTTAATTTCTTGAACGCAACATGCCAGGTCGTCTGGACAACTTCCTCAAAAACGTCCCGGAGCCTAATGATTTAGAGAAATTATTTCAGATGATCGCTCAGACATCAAGCACATCACAAATCAAATCAAAGTGTCATAATCCTCAAGAAAAATCCAATTTTTTTAAGAAAATACACAATTCCTTTCTTTAACCAAGTACATTTTTTTGATATATTCAACAAAAACGCTACTCTAGCCAAACCTTATGCTTGAAGTTATCAAAAAATCTCATTAATTTTATTCTCCACTTTTATTTGAAATTATACATATTCATTGTGCTTTATTTTCTAGAAGATTGGTTCATTTGAATGTCAGCTCTTTGGATCAGCATTATCTCCTAACTTTATTATTTAGAGGAAAAATTATTAAGAGAAAATCTTCCATTAAATGGTAACATATTGTTTTTTTAGAGCCTACAATCTACCCTTTACTTTTATAAAACAATCGCAATAAATAAAACGCATTAAAAATGTAAAAACAAATCTGAAAAAAAACCCCATAAATGTCTCAAAAACTAACCAAATAAAAAGGTCAATGCAAAAGTTTAGATGGCTATGAAAGTTGTAAATGAGTAGTCCGGCAAAATACTAAGATCACTCCACATCATAATTCTTATTGATTATACGTCTTGGACAGACACCCAATGACCGGAATCCCATTCAAAGGTTGAAACAGAAATTAGTAATAAAAAATACTAACAAAAAAGTCGATACAAGCAACGAAGAGCAAAGGTGTCGAGGCAAGCAGTAATGTCCTATTTTCAGTATACGGGATGTTGGTGAATCTTAAGCGTTACTGCAACTTGCTTCCAAAGATCACATTTACAAGCCAGGGCCAAAGAGTCGTCTAACCAGTGGCCCACGTGCCAAAACCACCATATTGCGGGGTTTACAGAAGTCACAAGAAGCTCCTATGGAGACTTCTTACACGTCTCAGCTCAAACGACTGCAAGAAGATGTACGTTCTTAAATCTTTTTCTAATGTACGATATTATATATATCCTGCCACGTTTATTTACAGCAGTAGGAAACGGTCAGGACTAGCAATGAACATTCGCAAGAAAGTAACGTGTAATTTCCAGTAACCGCCGCTCAAACCTTGGCACATACGATACCGGTTGCAACTCTACGGAATCTCAGAACAGAAGTGACATAGAAAGGTAATCACATCTCACCTACCCAGGTCCACGTGTTACGTGAAGACACTGACGGGAACATGCAGACCAAAGACCATGCCAGAATGTCCCTCTCTGGCTGCCGCATGAAGAATTTTTTGAAGCTTTTCGCCTGCCAGTTCTCTAACCTTTACGAAAAAACCCACAAACGGTAAATTAGAAAAATACATTGTCCGAGCACATGGAGTTCAGAAAGTCCAATTCCTCTTTAGACCTCGTGGGATTCCCTCGGGGGCTTTCTTTAATCACAAGGTTTCTTCAGATGACTTGGCCAAGTATGGTTCAACCTCAAAAGAAGTGTTGAATAAACACCACCTCTGGAGCCTCGTTCAACATCTCTGGTATCCAGTCCTTTCTGAAGATTTTAATATACTGATATATTTGTAGAAGTTGTTATGAAGAACATATAAATATATCAAGTTTTGTTAGCTTTTCTTAAAGTTACACACGAGCCATGACTAGTTACGCATTTGGACTTCAGCTTTAAGATATTACAAAGACTTTAAATTCCCATCCATTATTATAGGTCTTTGTATTCTTCTCTATAATATTCCATCCGCTTTAATATTCTAGAATCCACAAACTCTCTGAAATTGAACCCTTTATTCATCTTCCTCAAGTGTAATTACGGCCGACGTATTGTTTTAAAATTGGATTCTTGGCAACAGCTCTAGAACCAGAACCGTTATAATAATTGTTTGCTTTCCCCGAGTTATATTGGAAATGAATTGGAAACAGGAACCGCGATATGATGAATTTGATAAATGAAAAATACAATCCTAACGACACGCATTAAACGGAAAAGATATTTTTCACTCTGAAGTTCAAGTTACTTTTCGTTAACGAGCAAAACATGGATCCTGACAAGACTGCTTTATTAAAACCCAGTCTGAGTCTACTAACGCGTTCACTATGGGGGAAAAAATACTTAGATGTGTCGAAGGGGAGGAAAAAGGATATAAAAACAAGTGAATCAGGTGGGACTGGTGTCACTGCTCCATCAAGGAAGAGATGAATGGTATGTGGTAAAGGGACAATATTAATAGGGAAGGAAGAAAGGCCTTCTATGGAGAAGTCTATCCTGGTCCTGCGATTAACGATTATTTAAGTACTTTTCCTAACTGGGCTTCAACTTCCTTAAGGTTTGGCTTCCTGAAGATGGCGCTACCATGCAGAGGACTCTAATATCTCCCGCTGATCCCACCAATGAGAACCACCAGGGTAGCGGCCTACAACATGGTGGACCTTAACTGTCCATTAGCCGTGGCTCTTGGTGCGAGCTTCCAATTCCAATTATGAATAATTAGCTTAAAAATTCCACATAATATACACAATATTTAATCTAGATCCAGATGTTTCCAGCATTTTAACTAAAATATAAAAAAATATACATTTTCGCGCAATTAAGCCAACATTACTGGTATTTAGGCGTTATTAGTCATTTGTCAGTTCGCTATAGGATTACATTTGGTTTTGAGAATTTTGAGTTGCTGCTTTTTAATGGAAAAAAAAAAGAAAAACAGATTTTCTGTACCCACATTTTTTTAAAGGTGGCCTTATTTTTATATGAAATCTTTAACGGTAAAATTGGTTAAATAATAATAAGCACTGGATTATTAAAAGTCCGCTAGCTTCCAATATTAAACTTTGTAAGTTTATATTAAACATGAGACTCATACGGGAGCAGCTAGCACGGCACTGCGTTACCGGTAACAGATGCTTGGTTTGTTGTCTTGTGTACATTAGTAAGTTGTCTTAAGGAGTCTATGAACTTCCTGAATAACAATCATGGTCGACGTGTTGGCATATTCCGTCTTGCTGGATATTTCTACGTTCTCCTATCACCTCTGGGACATTCCTATTCAGCAAAAGAAACTCTTCTCGATAATTTCTAATTTCAGTGACACTAAACGTTTGAAAAGAGCTAAGGCCCGCGTTTCGGAGACACGTAATCGTACATATAAGCAAGATGGCTTCATGGGGCTAAAATGGATCTTGACCAAGTATGCGCCGACATTATTTGTGTGGTTTTTTTTTATTATTTTATATTTTAAAACATATTCTTAGCACCTTTGCACGTTCCCTCTTGGAGTAGTCACACTTGAGGTCCTTTTTTAATCTAGAAACCTCTGGCAACCAAAGATTTGGACTGCGTTCATTAGCGGTCAACGAGAACGTCTACCACCGAGTTGAGAAGACAAGTAGAGTAGGGCAGTTAGAAGGAGGTTTCTTATGAGATGTGACGAACCTAAAAAATAATTTGTAAAACGTAAGAGTTGCAAAGAACAGTTGAATTAAGTACGTCCTAAGGATTTTTTTTAATTACTCGATAAACTCGATCACTCAAATCGCACACAGTGCTTCACGTGTTTGGTACTGATCACAAGCGTTCATCTATCCACGAGACTAGAATTTAGAACTTCTTGGATTCCAGAACTGGTGGGTTCCTGCAACCTATGACTTATTAAAAAAAAGGTTATTATTGTGATTGCGCTCAATGTCTGCTGATTTATAAGGTTCCTTGGTACGGATCCTTATAGCCTCACACCCTCGCCTCCGCGGGTATTAATATTAAGAGGTGAGCTTGCTGGCTTCTGTATGCAGATCCTGAAGTTTTATTACGTTTCCCATCTGATATGGATTTGATCTGGCCGGTAATTGACTTCCACTTCATTTACTTTGCATTAGGAAGGATGAAGCTTACTGCTATGTGAAAACACCCTCAAAGTCGCCTTATTAAACCTTAAGCACGTGAGAAGATAATGACATCATCGCTGGGGAACTCAGATTTCTCGAGTCTGATCATTTATCTTGCTGAGCTCCATGAAAATCCAATTAGAGGATCTTGCGATAAAAAGTTCTCGAATGCAACAGATTGATTTTGGTTGTATTTTAACCGTTTAAAAACCAGAGAAGGCCAATAGAGAAGACTGCATGTCACACATTTAAAGCTGTTCATATTAAAACAGACGTCTCAAATTATGGCTAGAAGTGGCCTACTATGTATAGGTAATGACTACGCAAAAATCCAATTATTTTCCGAAATACTGAAATTTGCAGGAAATAAATTAACAGAAATAATGGCTTTCTGATTTTTTTTTCCAAAAATGTATGTAAGGAAGTAAATAAAAACTCTAAAATAAAGTATTTAGACATAAAAGTTGAAGGACCATGTTGGTGTTTAATAGGATAGAACATGACCCTTTTACGTTAAACTGCGCCGAATCTGTTACTGGATACATTTTAACATTCTCTGTCCTCGATTCTAAAAATAGAAAATGTATTCCGCTAGGTAATTTTATTAAAGTTTGGGCATGGCATGTTTTTTCTTTTTCACGTTTGTTTATTTGTTCGGTCGGAGGTTTCTGCTAACTCATTTTCCATTCAATTTCAATTCGGTCGGTAGTTGGCTCAAAAAAAAAAATAATAATAAAAAAATAACAAAAAATGGAGACAGGTCCTATTTAACATCCACCTTCAGCAATGGAAAACCTAAAAGCAGGAAAAGCCTACTATCCAATTAACAGGGTTAATTATTTACCAAAGGGGAGGCAGACGAAGAATTAGTGTAAGTAGCTGCAGAATTATTAGGATTTCCTAAGGAGTGTATCACTTGGAAAGAGGAGATGGAATTGGGTGGAGGATCTCATGGAACTTGTTGGTTTTTCCCTCTACGGAAAGAAAAATGCCAGTCATTCAAAAACGGCAAAAAATATATCAAATGTTAGAATGTGACGAAATGGCCGGACTAGCCCAAAAAGGCTTTAAAGGGACAGGTAATATGCGGGGGGGGGGGGTGATGGGGCATTGAACCCATGCCCAGGTTTAACACCGACCCGCGTGCCTTCCAATCCGCCTGGATTTTCAGAGCTGCCAGGCATAATCCAACACATTCCCGGGTATCACATGTCACAAATAAGGGCCTTTTAAACATTTAAAAAATATATATTATTATACTTACATTAAATTTATAGTATTACACAGTTTGGGTTAAAATATGGATTATTTGTACGCTTGCTTCACTTTTTTTGACCAATAAACGCAGTTTATTAAAACACCATTTCGCCTTCTTGGTTCTTCTGCCGTGAGATATGTTTAGCCCGACGGCTATACCGACGACGGATGTGATCACTCTTTTAGCGGCAGCTAAAGATTCAAACGTATCCTTCTTGGCACCAGAAACGTTCTATTCCCGTCCCTAATTCCCGTTTAATCATCTCCCCTCCTCGCCTGTCTACCAGCTTCTGGGTTTAATTTAGATTTGATGCCGTCACCAGGCTTCGCCTTTTTTTTTCTGGAGAGATACGACTCCATCCACCGCTGAAGCCGGGACAGCCCAGACTGTGCAACGGGTTTTAATTCGCTTCCTTGGAAACAAATCCAACGTATCGCTTGTATCATCCAAAAGGATGATGAATCTCCTTTGTTTCAAGACACATAAAGCCCCCCAAAAGGCTTAAAGCACCAAATCAACATTTTTTACATGCTCATTTTTTTTTTTACGGAGAGCTGCAGCCTTGTGGTTTTTCCGGGGCTGAACTGTTGGATATTCATCTCTTTCGAGGCTTAACTTTTCAGTAAGCCCTTCCAACCCAATTTTTGTTGGGATAGCCTTAGTTCAGGCTTCTCTTCTTTGGGTTGTGTGTTACAGAATGTTACCGGTTCCTTGAAAGAATGTTTTTGCAAACCTTTATAATCAAGAAGCACTGCTGATGGCTCTTAGAACCGAGGAACCCAGAAGATCCACCAAATCCTACTTCATTTCTAACTCCAAGTCAAATGCTCTTCACGATAGCCCGCGGTCTATAGGTAGACTAGACCTTCAGCAGTAGGTCCAGAGGACAATGGGTAGTCCCTCTGCCACATAACCAGGATAAGATCACCATTTTTGGTGCCTATAGGCTGCTTTGTGTGCCATTACCCAAAAGGCTGGTTACAAGGGAGATCTCTTTAAACAGTATGGACCACGGCACGTTGTACCCGACACCGCTCATCTTCTGAGGTCAAGCATCGGTATATGACATCATATCCCTGCACTCGGTAGAGAAGACTTTGGTCCAGATGTTAGAGTCCAGGATCAGCTGGGGCCGAAGATATTCATCTTACAACATTCTTCTAACACTCCACTAATGATGAGACACTTTTCTGACCCATTTTAACCAAGTATTGCTAAAAATCGAGATGTGCCAGTGAGGCTACTCGCAAAATGTAAAAAAGGAAGAATTATTAAGTAAAATAACAAAAGAAACCATTTTCTTGGATAAATAAATTAAAAAAATAAATGTTGTGGTCACTTTATCCAAGTACTTGACACCTTTATCATTAAAACATAGAATTTGCCGGGAGATCGGCCCCCGTCTGGTCGCCCGTTTCTCCTGCTGTAAAGACTCAAACCTTAATCAGTCGTTGGTCTCGTCTTAGATTCAGGAGCCGTATGCCCGTCCCATGCATGTTTAATACCCTCACTGTATTACCCTCTACCACTTCTGCTGGGAAGCTGTTCCACTTATCTACCACTCTCTCTGACATGAAAACATTATAGAGATATATATTTATATATATTTATATCTATATTTTAACATATTCAGATACATTGTTTCCCATAAACACCAGAAAAAAAAAAAAGAAAAAAATGGGAAAAATAATTTATTTTCACGAATGTCCGTATCACGGGATCCCCCAGCTGTGAAATACATGCCTTATTTACGAACCATTTTAAGAGGTAGAGACCGGCGCTGTGCTTGCGCGGTGATGTCAGGTCGGCACAGGACCGGCTCTGTTGATAGCCGGGCTAATCATTTCCCTAATTGGACAGCCATTCCGGCCCTGATGTATAGATGGATCGCCTTACACTTTAACTACTCAAACAGATGAGGTTTGACTCAAATGTAATACTTTACATCAACACACAGAGTCACGGCGAAAAATGTCAGCGCATGTACTGGTGCCTCGTTTTAATAGGTGTCTTCCTCAATTTTCCTTGCAAATAGGCTCTTTTCAAAACACGCACTTACTCAAGCACGAGACAGACTCCGCCGCCTGTTCTTCTGCGTCTGCACGTTATAAATATAAAGGGGCCATTAAGAAAAAAAAACAGTCAACCTTTCAACGTCAGCACAAAAATTCTGATGAAGCTCTGTATGCGCGTGTCGAAACGCCGACTTGGCGCTTGAAATCCTGTAAAATATCATTTTTGGTGCAAACTAGGATTTTTAAACCTCAGCTAATTGGTGTAAGAATATATATATATATATATATTTATTTTAACATAAATATAAACCATTAGACATTTGTTCCTAAAGAAGTCCTAAAGGAGCCGGCGCAGGCATAATTATGGGTTATGACAACCTGGTGGTAAACCGCAGCCGCAGTTACCCCCCGTGTGACTCCATTACGACCATAGGGATCACGGTTTACTATGGCCCCATTGGCTTAGTGCCCCCTAGTGGGCTTCAACTGCCCCAGTGCTACTGCCGTTCCTATAAGGGCTTCTAATACGCAAACATCAACAAAATAAAATGAAAAAGTGATTGTTAGAAATAGACCAACTTCTACTTGAATATTGCCACTTCTGCCAGAAGGCTGTTACAAGTATTCACTACTCTTTCAGTGAATTAGTTTCACTTATGTTACATCTAAACCTCTAATAATCCCTTCTAGATTGTAAGCTTCTGAGCCCAGCCCTCTTTACTTAATGTATCTGCCAGACCCTTTAAATGTAGGGACTATAAGAAGCTCTGCAGGAATGGTTGGCGCTATAGAAATAAAAGATAATAATAATCCCTGATCCTTAGCGGCTCACATTTTCTATCCACATAACATCACAAACAGTCATTCATGTAACGCCCATCACAGAATGACGAATCAGTTTTAGATGTATTATTCTGACGGAGAGTTGGTTCTGTGTTGCGGTCTTTGTAGCGGGGAGCTGCTACCCAGTATTTATGGAGTAACAGCTCCTTCCCCTGCCAAAGCGTACGGAGAATGATAAGGTGAAAGGAGCAGCTCCGACCTCCTTGGATCCCAGATTTGAGAAATGGAGCTCTGGTCGATTTGTTGAAACCGTAATTGTTGATGTCTTTTCTTTTGTAAAACCCACAAAATAATGATGCTTTGTTAAAGCGCGACTCCCGGTATTTGTTTTTGGTGGTTTGGCTGTGTAGTTGGTAGGGTTCCTTGTGTCGGGAGCCAGCTAGTGTTATAGTTAGTGTGTTGGGAAAGGCACTTGAAGTTTTCCATGGGTGTCCTGGTTCCCTCCGTGTGCCGTGTTCTACCATCATAGCTCGTGATGGCACCTCTCTTGGACCATGGATGGTGATATCTTTGGATGATGTGAGACCACCTTTGTGTTTCTATATAAGATGATGGACGCTCGTCCAATTAATCATTCTTCAGACAATGCTCGTCGTCCCCATTGACTGAAAGCATCTCCCGGCAGCCTCAGGATTTCAAGGATATGCAAAAAAGGCAAAAATCCTTTGCTATAAAAGTCTTAGAAGCGGTTAAAGAAAGAGACCCTCTCGGGTGTCCCCCACAAGAGGGACTGAATCAGCCCTTTTAAACACTTTAGAAATAGTGAGAGGGAAGAACTTTCACGTCTGGACCGAAGAATCTGGACCTACCAATTTCAAAACTTAGGGATTCCTTTGGGTGGGGAGCTGCATTGCCCACTTTCTTCATGAAACCCCCCTTTAATTGCCCTTGTGCACATTTATTTGCTCTTGAGGAGCACAAAACCCCTTAAACCTAGAAACCCACCTGATCTGAGTTCTCCGTAGAATGAGGGCTGAGCGTTAATCTTCTTTGGCCAAATTACACAACCAAGCCCTTGCATTTCTATAAAGTCCATATCCTCAGGTTTAATACAGAATAGAAACATTGGCTATTTATAGTAAAAATAAATCAAGAAATACAAATTCCCTGTACTCGCAAATTCATAGATCTGAGTCTGTAAAAAAAGCAACGTTTCCCTTTAACGCCCTGGGGTTCTACTTGTCTACCTGTACCCTGCCCTGACCATGGCTATTCATTATTTTAGATGGACTATAGTATTTGTGCCCAGGCGGATCTTGTGTAGCCGAAAAGTCTAATCTCGCAGGAGATTTCAGATCAGGACGTCGGTAATCAGGGTCTGCTTTCACCGGCACCTCTGTGGTTACGGCTCAGCTGAGTATCTGTCTCAATTCTCCGTGTCACCTTTCCATTCTGAGGATGTCGCGCACGTGAAGAGCTGAGATTTCTCACTGTCTGTCAAGAGGAATTTTTCTTCTAGTGACACAGACCAGAGTGTGAACAAAAGCCCCTGAAAGGGTCAGATAATGATGTTCTGCTATCTCCTTCCATGGATAATCCTGGATTTAGCACCTTCCCTTCACACAGCTTAAGGTCGCTGGCCCTCTCCGAGGTCGCTCCTCCGTTACCCAACAATGGAACCCAGATGACACATTCCGGCAATAGTCGCCCCAAAATCCATATTAATAATTACAGAACCCTAATAAAGATCATGCTTTTCTCCATACTTACCAACATTTAAACGGGGTGAATTTGTTGTAGGGGGTGCAGTTGATGAGCGGCTGGGGACAGGACTTTCCGAGACGTTTTGTGACCTACCAATAGCTATGTAAGTAACTACATAAGACAATAGAAAAAGAATAAAGCATAAAGCATATTATTTATGGTTTTATTTAGACTTGATACTTGAATGATAAGGCAGGGAACCCTAGCATGACTTGATACAATGTTCCACTGTGATTTGTAATACATCCCATTGTACAGCGCTGCGGAATATGATGGCACTATATGAAACATTAAATAATGATCCCATTCAAATAATTATTAATAATATACGTTTACTTAGTATTAACCTGTTAACCACTGTTGTAATTCGCCATACATTACAACAGTTGGCTACAGACTGACACATGGTGGTACCAATGGTTCTGCTTATATACATAGACTGGTTTGAAAAATGTTGTAATTCAAAGTGATTGAAACATTTATAATCAAAATTTGACAGCTCATCAGGGAAAAATTCTACTCAGCGGAAAAAAAATGGGACGTTGCTGTTACATCTGGTCGCCTAGAGAGGGCACTAGCGTTCCACGATGGTAAGTGTCTCGTAGACTGCACTACACACGCAGCGTATAAATCTTACCTCCCCAAAAAAACTGCCCTTGCCGGTCTGACTCAGGAAAAAGGGAATTATTACACTTAATTAAAGTGTATTGACACCATATGTTGTTTAGCTCTGACTGCACATAGTATTAATGATCGAAAAACTGCAGGCTAACGCAGGTATACTTCTAGCCAGAAACACAGCCCCCCCCCCAAAAAAAATATTTTTTTAATAGCAATTTATATATATGATAGCATATTTTCACTTGAAATGTTTTTACGAGACAGCAAATTGAAAATGGTTGTTTTAAACGTTGATTAAGAATCGTGATTGCAATAATTTTCCCCTGTCTGGTTCCTGTCTGTAGTGGCACATGAAATATAAATAGATATTGAGTGCCCTCAATAAATAATAATAATAATAATAATAATAAAAATAAAATAATATTATTATTATTATAAAAATAATAGGGTGGTCAGGTGTCCCTGTTTTCATGGGATTGACCCTTCAGTTTGAGATGTCCCCAGTCCCTAAAACTAAGTCTAAAGCTACTTAGATGGATACAGGTAACAATGTAACAGGGCATATTGTGATGGAAACATAGATGATAGATCGATAGATTGATCATTGGGAGCCCAATCCCTCAATATGGCGATTGGCTCTCTGTTCTGCAGCAGAGAGGCTTCTGGCCCCCTTGGACCTGCCACCCGAGGCTTAGCCGGCCAAGGCTAGAATACAGGACAGTCCTTATGTGTAGGAGGCAGATCTGATTTGCCCAGTCTTGATTTTTTCTAAAGGGTGATGACATATATTTCTACAAACTGATTAAAGCACCGTACGTGACGGGAATCATAATTTAAAGATTAGAAAGTTTGACAATTTTCGGAAGCCAATTACGCGGAAGGATTTCAAGCAATTACTTTCCTCCTACATAGGACCACCTTTTTAAGATGTTAATCCAATGTAACAACTGTCCCGATTAAGAAATTACAAAAAAAAAAAAAAATTCTTCATAAACTATATTTTGCCGCATAATATGTGTTCCGTTTCGGAGAAAGCGCTCTGTTTGTTCGAAAAGCCAGTCCTTGTGATATTTAATAATATTATTCAAATTGTATTATAAAGCATCAGCAGGGTGGATGCTTCGCCCTAAGTTAATTGTAAAGAGCAAACTGTTCGGTGCTGCCCAGAACGAGAAATACGCAAAAAACTAAAGTTTTAATTTCACACAGAAAAATCAGCAAAACGGAATCTGCAGAAATTTTTTTTTCAGAACTTGGTGTAGCTTATTCAACGATCTAGTTGAAGAATCACATGGTGAACATGAAACCAAAACATGATTATCTATATTATTATTATTATTATTATTATTATTATTTTTATTATTATTATTTGTTCCTATTATTATTATGTATATATTATTTATGTATATTATTATTATTATTATTATTATTCATATTATTATTTATTCATATTATTATTATTATTATTTATTCATATTATTATTATTATTATTTATTCATAATATTATTATGTATATATTATTATTATTTATGTATATTATTATTATTATTTATTCATATTATTATTATGTATATATTATTCTTATTTATGTATATTATTTTTATTATTATTTATTCATATTATTATGTATATATTATTATTTATGTATATTATTATTATTATTATTATTATTATTACAATGCCCCTTGTGGCTGAATCCTGAATCCCTTATCAGGGCAGGAAATGGGACAATTGCCCCTCTAGCCTAACTGGTCTTGAACCCCACAACTTATTATAGGGCTGATTATTAGACAATATCTAAATCCTACATTCTTGATTAGAATTATAATATTCTGTTGACCTTCTGGTGGATTTGTTAAAATTCCGCAATCCATTAGCTTGTGGTCTACGGCTTCCTTCATCTGTGCATTAAAGTCCGTATTATATTGTCAAATTCCACTCAAAGAAGAGATTTCCGAGGTCACAATAGCTTATGCAACTTTATTTTAGGCTGGCCCAATAAATGGTATAAAGAAGTCCATTTTGAAGTTATAAATAATGATGCATTAGTTGCACAGGTGGCTGATGGCATCCCCATTCCCCACCAACATCGCCTCATAGACGGAAGCCTATATTAATAATTATCAAACATTTTTGCCCAAAAACAGCTCCATGACATAACGTTCCTTAAATCATTTCTTTGATGCTGTTCTATTGATAATTTGGGTAAATGTAAAAGTCCCAAACACGTCTGCTCAGTATTTGTTTACTGACATATTAATGGGGCAGCGCCGGTGATAAATGGCCAAATAATACGGCATCCGTCCTCGGCAGAAAAGATGAAAATAACACACACGAGGCTCGTATTAGCTGTCTCTGACAAAAGTTAGACGTTATCAGGCAACACCACAGCCAAGTCATGATGTCATCGCCTCCCTTCTGGAAAATGAGGTCATTAATTGAGCTGCTTACTGAGATAAGAGGCTGTAAAAATAAACAGGGCAGTTGCCAAATGGGGCCGACTCAGCAGTGAGAAAACCTAAAGTGTTTGGAAGAGAATTGTGTTTGCGTTCAACTGAAAGCAATTTCCTTTCTTCTGTGATGCTCTGGTGGGGATTTATATACGGGAAGGATCGGCAGCTCTTGGGTATTTTATATTTCGAGTTCTTTTCCTACGATGGCTCTACCTCCAGATTTGCAAAGAGCTTCCTACAATATATTATACTGAGGTTGCTGTAGAAATGTCGGTATTCAGAGGCAAGTGTCTTATCTCGTCTACCCACTCACTGTCTGAAAAACTTTCCATTTTTTTATCCCAAATATTCCTCACTCCCACAGCATAAAACCCACCCTACACTTTCACAGTCAAGCAAAATATTAACACCCTTGAGTCTTCCCTTTCATCTCCTCTTATCCCAAGTGTCCTTGTTTGGTTTGGTCAATCTCGATATGGGACCCCCAATCGCTGTGTCCCTCTATCATCCCGAGATGTCCCTCTTTCCTCAGAATGTTTGTTGAGTATGTCAGGGTTCTACAGCTTAGATGACCAGCAACTATCTACAACCATCTGAGACTCATATCCTTCTTGCCAAACTCAACTCAACAGACAGGGCCTATCATTGTGAAAAGCTAGAACCATCTGACACTTGGCGTAGCCTTCACCTTTCTTGCCTCCCTACCTGAGCATTTTGCTCACCCCGGGTCTCCGTACGTCCTACAACCTCCAGTCCACTTTCTACTGGTTCAACACAACAAGAAGGAAGCACGTTGAGATGCCTTCTCCTATAGAGTCCAATAGCCTTCCATAAATCCATAAACCTTCCTTGTCCTCCTCTTTAATATTTTGTATCGAAATTCCACCAAAAGTCAGCTGTTAACATTCAGTTAAACGTAGAAATTTCTGATGTCACCTGACTGTAAACTTTTAATAATATGGTAATTAGGACAATTAATACAATACAGTGAGGGGTAGGCATACGCATCCTGAAACTAAGATGAGACCAACGACTGATTAAAGCAGGAAAAACTGGCGACAGGGGCCGAACTGGGCCGATCTGCCGTCAAATTCTATTCCAAATACATACCGCAGAAAGAATTGTAAAATTGGATAAAATGATATCTTCACTCAACTGAAGAAAACTAAAGTTAGTTTTTTTGAAGGATGCCTGGGAAGGGCAAACTTGTTCAGGCTCCTTTAATATACTTTCTTTTGGAATTTGTGTAGAAATAATAAAAAATTAAAAATAACCAGAAACACCGCCGTTCGCGTTATGTAACCGTTACGCCACGAGCCTCATGTTTTTCTATATTCCGTCTCGTGTTTATTGTCTTGAAGACAGTGGAACGGGGGAGACGGATCCCTACAGAGGGCCTTTGTATGTTTGTGTCTTTAGCGAGGGTACGAGAGAATGGCATGACATCACAGCTGCGAGAAGAAGCAGTAACCTGTCTATCACCTCTGGCTTCCTATTTTTTCCCCCCCGGTTCACGGTTTAGGAATTTCTCTTCGCCCTACTGTCTCAAAGACCTGTCTGGAGAGCTATTTTTCCATAAACAATCCATCAGTCTGCAAACCACTTACAACAAACATTTTGTAATTGGAAACAGTACGTAGCGGCTTTTTTTGACAGAGGAGTCCTTCCTGTCCCCTTTTGGTGCCTCTGCCTTTAACCTCTTTTTTCAAAGCAAAACGAAGCCCCCCCCCGCCCCGAGATGGAGGGGGATACATTGTCACCATCACCAAAAATCACTGCAGACACAACAATCCACTTGTCCTTTTTATCTCTATCTGTTTGAAATATTTTCAGATTTTTCATGAATAATGGTTAGAGTTAAATTCTGCTGATGCTTACCATGCCGGCTTGAACGTCCTCCTCTGCATCCACTACTCCTTTCGCAAAGAAAAACAACAATAAACCTATAAAATAATATATTAAACAAAAGAGGACATAATTAAAAAGGGGTATAAAGCATTTTGTATTTTTTTTGCAATAAAATATATCACCCTGCCTGATATCTAACTTTTTATTCTAGAGGGGCTTTAAGCGAAAGAAGGGAAGGGAAAAAGAAAAGTGGAAAAAAAAAGACATATTAAAGTAAGAATCAAAAAACTTGAATTGAACGATTTTTCAAGGACAATTTCTAAGACCCATTTTTATATTTTTTATGAGCGTTTTAGACATTTTTTACCATTTTTGTTAGTTATGAATAAATACATATAAAAATGTTATTAAATTAAAGTCATGTACTTAGCTTTATTGGACCAAATGTATTTATATTTAGCTTATAAAATTTGGAACAGTGGTTCTAAGACCATTTTCTGTGGCCGACGCTAGGACTATGGCCAAATTATGTTGGGCACATTGGAAAACATGCCTGACGTGAGTTCACTGAGGGCTGTCTGAGCCTGTGTCTGTAGTCTTTTAGGGATAAGAGCAGACATCCAGGAAGCCACATGGGCCCGCTGATATAATTAAAATGTGTACATGCTCAAAACATGTCTGGCCCTATTTTTAGGGAAAAGCAGAGGCTAATAAGAAAATAACCTTAAGTTACCCCTGGATATCTGATTCTGCCCTAGTAATAGATAAGAGCACCGCCGGAGCGGCAGCGATCGGCATCAATGAAGACCTTGAATAATAAAAAAAATAAATATGGCGGACAGTGTAGCCTAAAGGGAAAGGGTGATGGCTTTAATATTAGAAGACATATTGGAAGACATGGCGTTGGCTGAGATGTATCCAGACTCCTATTTTCATGTGTGACTCCCATTAGACATTTGGTTTTCGGATTTTGTTTCGATATTAGAATCTACTTGACCTCCAGTAATCCCATGTTTTTAGCGCGATCAAAGCCCTACGAAGGGACTAGCAGTTGAAGTTCAGAAGCTCAGTCGTTTAGATTTGTCCCACCTCGTGCGTGCCAACACTGAAGACCTCAATGGCAAAGCTTCAAAAGAAAACTACGTATCGATGGTTCCACAAGATTTCACAGGTGACCAGCTCCAAGCATCTCCAAGATTGTTGCCATTCATGCCAATTGTGTGTGCGTTCTGTTGTTTACGCATGTAAATTGCACAAAAGCTTTGAACTCGCTATATGTGTGTATCAAACGGTCATTAGACATTAAGCTGAATTTCCACCTCCTAATGATATCCAGACTCAACACTTAAACATTATTTGCTTGTTCAGCTTTGTTCAGTTTGACCCCACGTAATGTCATTTTATCATCTGCCAGGGGATGGAAGATGCAGGAACAGATCCTTGTAGGGTAGAACCAACTGGATTCCAAATTCTACGATGCCCATCCTGCCGGTTAATCGGATGACATCATATCCAACTCAAGAGCCTATGGTAACGGAAGACCACACGGTATGGAATTTATAGTTAAGCCATCAACAGCCAATAAGATGCCCCTTTTGGACGTAAAGATGTTCATTATTCACGATAATTAGAAAAGTCAAGTAATAGGAGGAATTTTCACTTGACTCTACTGTTGAAGATGGCGCCAGCTTTCGATGTAACACACTTTCCACCCAAAAGAGCCTCTGATTGGCTAGCATTAGAGATAATATTTTTATTAAATTGGTAGCCGACTCATTGTTAAGTTATAAGAGAAATAAAATAACACAGCTTGGAGTGGCATTGCCACGCAAGATACCAAATGTATAATAACAGTAGGGGGTAATGAGAAGTCGGTGGCTTGTAACAAAAACCAAATAAATTGGTGGGACGTTTACTGTCAGGGGGAGATTGCACCACAGTAAATATACAGAAAGTGGCGCGTCTCCTGACAGCTGAACGTTACATAATACAGAGCACAGAAGTGATCCTCTTGAGTGTGCCACGTTTTCTGTTTATCTTACATAAGCGTTTTTTAAATAAAGTCCTCGGAGTGCTTCTCTATGTGTGACATTAAAGCAGCTCTTGACGAGAAGGGCCAGATGGCTCTTAGCTGAAAGGGGCACAAACCTAAATAAATAAATTCAGGAGCTTGCATTTGAGGCGATGTTGGGTTTAGGTGGCTAAGAAACTAAGAAATCTTAGCGTCTGGAGCAGGTGAAGTCAACTCTAGATAGCAGTGCCCAAGGTTCCAAGTTATAACCTCGACCAAATAATTTGTATTGTTGGACATCATCATAGCAAGGATGGAATATTAGCTCCACGGCATAGTTGGCCCACGACCAGCAGTGGTCATACCTATAGGAAACCATACTTTTCCAATAAGGCTTACGGTGAAGCCTAAAGATGACTGGTTGTCTAAACTATGCTTTAACGTGTTTTGTGCTTTATGGGGAGCAGACAAAACACGGAACAGAAGAAAGAAAAAGAGTAGTGAGCTCCGCAGGGGTGGAGCCTATATAGCAGCAAGTGGGACATAGACAGGAATGGGTGTGGCTACCGTATAGCACCTCTCCTTTTACTTTCCTGTAAAAGATAAGGAACTATAGGCACGTCCCATAAACAAAATTATATTTGAGCCCCCCCAAAAAATATACAGATGTCCTTTTACAGGAAAGAGGTGAAATTAAGACCTTCGTGTTTAATGCTAAAAAATAGAACTTTATTTATCTCTCCCAAGTGTTTCGTGCCCCCCCCCGATAGGTTTAAATGATTTAAGATAGAATGAATGACCTTATGTATTTTCACATATTGCAATAAACTCCCTAACCCCTGGTGCCCATGGCAGTATTCCCACCTTTTATGATGTGGCGTGCCAATACCTAAGAGATTACCTACAAGGTAACAAAAATTATAACGTTTATTTTTAACATTAGGCATCAGCTCTTAAAATGAAACCACCGCAGGTATTTAAAGGCCAAAAAATGCTGTTTCTAGTACAGTAAGACATATGCCTTATTATAGCTTGGCTATGTACTCATGCATATTTATATATTTTCCTAAAAATTAGTGGTTCGCGTGCTAAAAATATTCAGCGGGGCAGCGATCTAAACGGTTTGTGGGGTAAAGTTTATAAAGTGCGTGTTTATTCACTAACAAGGTAGAAAAGGTGACTTTTCAGCGGTCAACGTTTTTTTGAAGAAGATTTTGGGACAAATATTTTAAATCATTTTAGGATCAATAAACTTATAATTTAACGTAAATTTTATAAAAGTTTTAGAACTCCTCTTGTAGTGCTGGAATTTGGGCCAAAAAGCTTCAGATTGTGTATTTTAGTAATTTACTTTGTTTGAGAGAATAACCTCCCGATCACGAGTTATAAAAATTAAATTAGGAATATATGGGGACTTTCTGTAATTAGAATCCCCCCATTATGCCCCTTTAAGGAGAATACCGATTAGCGAGGGGTCTTCTTGGACTTGCTTGGACCCCTAGACATGAAGTTAGACCTCTTACAGGCTGTAAGGAAGGCTGGTGGAACGACATACTCGCTGCTGACATTTAGGCTCATGCTAAGGAACATTTTGGACAACCTGCACCCATTGTATTTTTCTCTAAATTTTTCCACCCCATACACAAGTGGCATGGAAACTATTGGCTGTTTGGATGATAATCAGATCAGAACAATGTCAGACGGAGCTGGGTTTTTTGACCACAGTGCTTGACCAATGTGGGTGAGAGCCGAGTGGGCAGAAACCTGCGATGACATCATGCCACGAGGCATGACATCACCACCACCCTATACTTGTCTAGCGATCCTGGACAAAATATTAGCAACTAAAGAAAGAGACACAGTTTTTTTGGGGAGATCGGCCCCATTTGGCCCCATCTACTCTGCCCGCTGTAACGACTCAAAACTTAATCAGTGGTTCGTCTCGTCTTGGATTCAGGAGCCGTACGTCTATCCCATGCATGTTTAATACCCCTCACTGTATTACCCTCTTCCACTTCTGCTGGGAGGCCATTCCACTTATCTACCACCCTTCCAGTAAATTAAAACTTCCTTACACTACACCGCGATTAACACAATAAGACCCCGTTGTGTTATTTTATATACTTCTCATTAGTGGATTCAGCGCACCGATTCTACCTTTTTTTCTTCTTTTTCGACCTGGCCCGCTCTGGCAGATAAGGGGTTAACCGCTGTGTAAATAGTGAATTAAGATATTTAGCAAATGCTTTACATCAGGGCCTTGACACTGGTTAATAAACAGACTTTCTCATCACCTCGCTAATTGCGAGGGTAACCCATGACCTATTAATAAAAAAGCGTAAGCCGTGAATCACGTCTGTCAGCGCGGCGGAATTAATAGGCTGTCCACGTATATATTTAATATTATTATGAGCGGGGCAGTAAATAATTCACAGATCCGCGGGGTTTCTGCACGAGAAGTCATTTTGCCCACATGAGAGTTTCGTTGATCAAGAACGTAACGAGCGATTCGGTGAGATATTTAGAATCCGTGTCATACGTGATAACTGTCCCAGACATCAAGAAGCAGTCTCTACTTGATTATACTTTTGACGTGTATCTATAAGCAGCTACTCTGGGGGGAGGAGGACTTCTAAATCCCGATGGAATTCATGAAAATCTTACCTTTACTATTATAAAGCTCAACTCTACCTTTCTCTCTCTCCCTCTTGCTTTCTCTCTCCCTCTCTCCCTGTCCCTCTTGTTTTCTGTCTCCCTCTCTCTCTCTCTCTCTCTCTCTCTCTCTCTCTATATATATATATATATATATATGTAGTCTGCATATAAGACCGCAGCCTTATAAACAATCCCGCAGAAATAACCTAATGAAACTTTCCTTGTAACAACAGTCTGCATTCTACTTGCACATGGTAAACGTCCTCGGAGTTAAACGGCTTTCTGATTTCCCCGTAAGGTTGGGGTCCTTGGGGAAGAACGTCAGGCAGCTAAGCAGTAACCTCTTCCTTGCCGGCGGGGTCTTAAAAGGACGTTTTAACATATTTACGTAACGTCGGCGAAGGGCAGAAGGCTTTACTCAGCGATAAGTCTTAGTGGACCCTGACACAAGATTTATTAAGAACCCGCTAAGGCCCTCTGGTCACCCGTGAAGCCGGCCATGATTATGATGTCCTTGAGGTTTAAAGATCATATAGGCGGATAATCGTCTGGATAGGCTGGATGGAAAAGTATTGATGGAGATCATCTTTAGAATAATTGCTATTGGGACTGTTAAGGATCAGTAACCACTCAATAAAGTTGAGTCGACCAATATTCATAAGTTGACGAATTATATTACTTATTTACTTTCTGTGTTTAATTCAATTATCATTCCCTGATGCCACATATATGTTTGTTCCATAAATATTATTTTTTATACTTTTTATACCATTTTCTGCATCCATAACTTCTCCCCCCCCACCACCACCACCACCACCCCATTACAACTACCGAGCCTCCAACAGACCCAACAGGTCCTCAACGTATGACGCGATGCATGGCGTCCCGGGGAGAGCGAGCGAGAGGTTAAACTTAGGCACAAAAACATTTGTTTTCGGCGGTTTTACATAAACCTTACAAATCTCCCATTCCATAAACCCGCAAGGCTTCATCCTATCAATCACGCTTACAGGATTACCGGACCGCAGGGTGCAACGGCGGAAAATGAACGTTTCCAACTCGCAACAGACCGTCCTCTCGCCATTAACACATTTCTTTAGGGGCCACTGTGCTCTTAACTCCATCTTGGTCTATTTTTCTTAATGGCCTGAGAAGGAGTGAAAGGGATTTCCAGGAAATTAATTGGTCTCGGAGACCAGGTTTTCGAACAATTGTTTTTGCCACACCAAGCAGCTCGATCGTATATCTCGTGTCTATCCAGGCCCCGTTACAATCTTGACAGTCTATATTGTCCTTCTGGGACCTATATATGTACCTACAGTTTATGAGCATTGAAAATGAACTTGTATATGTCTCGTTTTGTTTTGTTTTTATACCCCCCCTTTCTCCTCCTCCTTCTCCTTGGGGGTTTCCATATTTACGTTGTTGTTAACAAAACACTTGATTGTTTTTGTTGGTTTTTTTTTTATAGTGAAAAAAAAGCTCAACATTTAAAAAAAAAAAAAAAAGCTAAAAAAAAAGAAGTATTTTATTTTCCAGTGCATGCGCATTAGCTTAAAACCCCCTGATTCTAATCGGAGTATAGTTCTTATTAAACAAGTAAAAAAAAAGAGTTTTTCTCTAACTTTTAGGGTAGAACAGTCAAGTCAAAAATATGAAAAAATATTGAAAAAATAATTTTAAATTAAACTAAATTCAGCTATTATATATAAATATATATATATTTTTTTTAATATTTTTTTATATTTTGACATAAAAAACAACAACGATAAAACCAATGGAATAACACTATTCCTTTAACAATGGAATAATTCTATGTTTCTTTACGTTCTTTCTTTTTATGTTTTCTGTATTTTTATGCATTTATTACATGATATTTACATGTATCTAACAGGTTTCCATGTGCCTGTGCTGGCCATAGGACACTTGCACATTTTTATTCTGTATGTATATCATAAGGACCCGGGAGATTACCACCTACCTACCACCGAAGCCCACTGGCCACAGCGCAGTTTAGTTACCAAGACCCTACTATGTTTTGAATTAACCAAGCTGGCCCTAGGTAGAGCCCTGATTCGGGCTCCGAGAGCGTTAAAAAAAAGGAATGGAATTTCTGCGCCTTTTAGAACCATGGAGAAACGTGAACGGTTGTTAATACAGAGACACCCAAAAAAGAGTGAAGAATAGAAATGTCTCCGCCGTCAGAGCCTGCGGAGGCGAATTTGCTGTTGAAAACTATTATTTCACACAGTGGCTAAAGATCAAGACCAATTTATATATGTTTTGACAGAGTCGCTTGCGGCCTCCAAGTTTTTTTTTTTTGAGTATCCTGCCCCTTTTGTCTTTGCAACAGTGCCAAGAAATTAGTGATATCTCCCCTTTCTGCTGGGCCGTAAGGTAATCCTCTCTGTGTCTGGCCGTAATGTTTTGTCTTAGCGCAGGGAAAGGAATTAAAATAATTTCCTCTTTGGGGAAAATTTTAAAAAACCTTAAAGAAGTGAGACATCAACTTATTTTCTTTTTATTATTCAATCTCTGGCAGCATGGAGGAATTTACTCTAACCTGCAGACATCTGAGAGTTCTGTTCGACAACGGTGAGCAAGGTCTCAATGTCCCACCTTATTGAAAAGTGACCCAAATATTTTCTTCCATGCTTCCATATCTCCTTGAAGGTCTAGTAGGAGATCAGGGAAGTGCGTGGCTTCACCAGGACAGATCTCTCTTCTTCTGCTCTTGTTGGATCCTGATGAGAATCTTGAGTTATGACATCATTGGTCATTAGCGATGTGGATTAGACACCATATTTAATTATATTCTCCAGTGACCCAGAGAAACTGGACACCGTGGGGAATAACCATGTAAAAAAATAGACTTTTTTATTTGTTTCAATTAACACGTTTTACTAGAGATGCATTGGTCCAACTTTAAGTTTTGAGAAGATCTACAGATCTACAACTGATTAACGGGCATCCGCAGGAGGTGGGCAAGCAGGGTGGCACTTGTCATTCACTGGAAAACCCTTGAAAGGATCACCCCATTCTGTCTCTATCCTGCCCCAAGCACAGGGCTAATATTTTGCCCCCACTGGAAACATTTCTGTGGACTCCTGTGAAATAATCCACAGAGGAGCACAGCATTTAAGATTATATAACCCAACATCTGGAATTAAGTTCCTGTTAGTCACTCATCAACAGCACGGAGCGGTATTATCCACCGTAATCAGCCTCTCCTGTGCATATTTCATACGTGTGCATTTATTTATCCAGCCACAGTAGAACTTGCTACATCACATGGCGAAAGGGCAGGAATCTGTAGGTCACCGCCGAATTCTACTGGAGGTTTCCACAATGAAAGATCTGATGCGGATTGAGATTTCAAAGTCAACAGCAGTTTTGTTCAGCGAGTAATTGGACTTCAAATAATTTCCTTAGTAAAACAAATGAAGAGAGGGACAATGGCATTTTTAGGAAATAAAAAAGGAAGTAGTTTGTTATTCGACGCTCTACACGTCTCGTAGATGCTGTGTGCTCTTTGTCTCTCGAGCTTCCTGAAGAACGTAGAGCAGTTGAACACTTCCATTGCCACCAAGGTGGCCAAGGGCAAAGAGAGGCTACAGAAAACTCTATGTTAATTTTCTCTTCAACACCTACTGGTGCTTTCTGGGGGCTTTTTCCGGCTCTTATGTCACCACCGAGCTTTTTCTAAATTACTCTGATGAGGAATATTTTTTGGAGGCCCCTCTTCCAGTGCCTTTGACCTGCAACTCTTCGTATTAGTGAATTTGACTGGCTTTGTGTAACAAACTGGGCTTCTCCAACAAGTATGAGTACCTCTTCCAGATGAGTAATAAATACATTTTATAATACATTTTTGTTACTTTTGAAGACCTGAATCCTCATAAAAGCTCAGGAGATGAACATTATCCCGAGGAAGTTGTTCCTTTCATAAGGAGAACCCAAGAAGTTGTCCATGATGAACACCTCACACCACCCCGAGTAAAGAAGCAAAAAGCTGAAAAGTTTCACTACTTTCCTAAACTTTTTGTGAATCAGTCTGCACAATTTAAATTCCTAGTCGTGTTCCAAGGTATTCATGTTAAGGGGGAAACATTATACCTGCCTTTTCTGTGGGACTTATCTACTAAGGTATGATGAGTTTAGTTTTCTTATAGTGGTTCTTGGCTTTGTAATACACACACACACACTGGTTAAGAGACTCGTACGGCTAAATGGATTATTGTTCTAGCCGCTGATGAAGTAATACTCTGGGTATTGCATACAAACCCATTCAAATTTATTTAATGTATTACAGTTTATACATTTGGTTAAAAAATATATAGATACACTGATTTCCAGTTAATGGAAATTATTCTGAAAATATACAGCAGGCAGTGAAGTGTGTTTTGTAGGAAATTGCGTCTGTAATATTTGTTTAATCCACCTGTAATTAGTATCAAGGGGATCTGCATCCTGATTAATATAAATTGGCACGTTTCCTGTTAAAAGCGTGCATATTGGGTAGCGTGTTGAAGAACTTGCTAGCGGTGAGCTTGTGTTTATATGTGATTAGCAGCATGCTATGGAGAGAAATCATAAGGTTATGAACTCTTTTAATGAATAGATTTGATTGTTATGTCTGGTAGAGTGGTGGAACCCAGTGGCCAAGGGGTCACGAATGCACCATTTGGCAGAATAGGACACTGTTGGATGCAAAAAGGTGGCCAAGACACAGTTCGGAGAAGGTCCACGTTTTGTGGTGATGTAAGATGGTTTCAAATTACTATGGAATGAAAGACATGTAGACTATGGATGACCCAGGTTTGAGGGGCACAGAAAGATGGCCATGGCCAGAGACAGTTAGTGAATAGTCCTAGTCTATAATGGGGCAGGAAGGTGGCCAGATACCCTGGGTTGAAAAAGAAGCTGCCCAAGTGTGGTCTGAGTATAGGATCTGGAATGCAATTGAGTAAAGTGAAGAGAAGATGGCAATCCAATGGTGGACTGGACTGGGCAACAACAATGCTATTCCCACCATTTTTTGTCTACATTGCCTGGTCCCATCTGGCTACAATTCAGTTTTTTTATGTTATGCTTCTTTATGTGATCTCTATAAAGTCTCTTTTTTTTACT
Source organism: Sceloporus occidentalis (assembly GCA_023333645.1). Classification (NCBI taxonomy): domain Eukaryota; kingdom Metazoa; phylum Chordata; class Lepidosauria; order Squamata; family Phrynosomatidae; genus Sceloporus; species Sceloporus occidentalis. The sequence continues at coordinate 1,269,910 of JALMGF010000182.1, read as the reverse complement.
CAAACCGCTATGTTATGTGGGCATAGTAACTGTAAGCCAAAAAATTCTTTTTTTTTGTTGCCCTTCAACACATGAGCTGCAAGCAATGACATTGATAGATTTTTATTTAGTGGAAAATGATTACTATCTTAGCCAGAAGGACAGTGTCAATTCCAACTTACTTTAACCATCATAGACTAAACAGTCAACACAGAGAAGACTAGCCCTCATCTCCAGGACCATTGGCAGTCATGCCATGCATAATGAATGTGCCACCCACAGAACTAACCCAAGCCAAGGACTATGGCCAAATGTCAACCTCAATCTGCTTAATGATGTCTTTCGTTATTTCTCTCCTTGGTTTGCACTGGATCTGTATAAAGGCATTAGTGAGCTCTTCAAAAGTCACCGTGTATGTGGACACTTTGTGGTCCTGTCCACCTAAGGTACCTCCCATGAAGACATGATGGGAAAAGCCATTCTGGTCTTACCCTGGGCTCCCGACAGCCGCTTGGCTTAAACAGCAACATTTTTGAGACCGTTCCACAAGCCAAATTCTCCCTTCACATGCGTTACAGAGGAAGAAATGTCAATAGTCTTTGGAAAAAATTTAATTCTTCCTTAATTTAGGATGGACAGATTAAAAATGGGTCCCATTTTGGTGTATATGTAATTTATTTTAATGAAAATCCTAAATCCTACATTTTACATGTAAAACATGTCTTGATTATGATTCGGGGCCCCTAGGTGCACATGCAGACACTCTACTGTAAAAGGCTCCTGGCTACAGTCGTCCACACAGCGATACAGTTGCACTTAACAGCACTTTGGGGCCCCTGGGGCTCAGAAGCCCCTAGGCTTGTGCCTAGTCTTTCTAATGGATAATTCACCACTGGCTGAAGTTGAACCTGAAGGTATAAATGTAAGGGGCCAAAAAAATTTTAGTGAATGCCCGAGAAATTTTTAATGTTGGGTCAACCCAATCCCTGCTACAGTTAAAAAAGAATAAAAACTAAAAAAAAATGTTTTTCAAAAAAACAAAAACACTGTAAGTGTCTCTGGTTCAAAAAGACATATGGTCACTGCAACAAAATATCTAACCACCATATTTTTCTTATTATTATTATTATATTTTTTTTTTATAATTTCTTTATTTAATTTTTTTTACTTTCCAATAAATCCCAGAATACGGGAACCTATTTTTTTTCTTTGCACAAAGGATATTTAGGTGTGCTAATTTCCTAACCCCTATAATCTGCAATTTACTGAAAATTTTACAATCCATTGTCCATTTAAAAAAAAATAAATAAAAAATACTGTCAGATTATCGAGGCTGTTGAGCAGGATTTCCAAAGAATTAATCATCTAATTTTAAGGTGAATTAAAAATAATGGGGATAATGATACCTGTGCACAGCTGGGAACTATTTGGCTCAATTAAAAACAAAAATAAATAGCACTTAGAAAACATGGGTTAACTTGATTTTTTTTTACCATTCTGGAGATTTATTTTGCTAATTTAACATGCGCGGGTAAGCCTGTCTTTCTTTACAGCAGGGTTAATGACGTGGAAGGACACTTACCCAGCTTGTCACCGGGACAGGTCTTGTAGGCCACTGACCCCCTCGTTCTCCGTGCTCCCCGCCTTCTCTTCCTTGTGTTACCGGAATCCAAGTTTAGATTTGACAGCAGGGACTTGGTTTTAGCCTTGAAAGTTAATGATGGATAATTCGGCTTCTCCAAATTAATTTCTTTTTTTTTTTCCCTACATCTTTTTTTTTTTAACTGTTACATGGTAGCCCTAAGCTTTGAGAGCTCTTCAAGGACCATGGAAGCTGATCTACATAATGTGATATCGTCAATAAATGAATACGAGAAACCAATGGATTCTAAATTCCAATGTGTTCTTGAGTGTGTAAAAAGTTGCTTCTCCTTTAGAATTTGGATCCTTGTGGGCTTTTTAGACTCCAAGTATCTCATGGAAGAGTCTTGATCACCAGCAGAGGAAAAAAAAAGGCTGATCCATCAGTAGGCTTTCTATGTACTTTTACTTTACTGAGAGGGTGGTAGATAAGTGGAACAGCCTCCCAGCAGTGGTAGAGGCATAGGATAGGCATATGGCTCCTGAATCTAAGACGAGACCAACGACTAATTAAGATTTCAGTCTTTATAGCAGGAGAAATGGGCGACTAGACGGGGGCCGAATACTTGTTTCAAAAAGTAAATTGAATGTATCTTTAACTTGTTATTAAGTTAAATGTTAGTTTGTTTCAAAACGTAAATGAAAATATTGTATCGTTAACTTGTTATTATGACGTTAAACAGCAATGTGTAATAATTATATTTGATCCGTACATCTTCCATTGATCTGCATTCTGTCCTCTACCCACACAATCCCAGACAGACGGAGCAGACCTAGATCCCTGGGATACCAACCCTAGAGGTAAAGGAGTGAGCGCTATCTCCCTGCCCTGACTCCCGAGGTTATCTCATAGGATTATGAGCACTAAGCAAACTATGTGCGGTTTCTATAACAACCGGAGTATATTTTATTATTCCCATGAGACAGGACCTTCTGGGATGCCAGAGATCCTCTGATATAACTACATATGATTTACATGTTAATGCCGGTTGTTATGATGTCAATGATGAATGTTTTAGCCATTTTTCCCTTTACTGGTTAGGACTGGGAATTGTGGCTATTAATCTCTTTTTTATTATCTTAAACTAATATGTTGTCTTTCTGCAGAAACTCGAACTGTTATGACATACGGATCAGGGAATACCTCCCAACAGTCCCAAAATCATGATCTTCGGTCATCATCCTGAGCAGCTTCTCTACTTTTTGGAGGCGGTGGGGATCATGGGCCAGTTGGAGAGATCTTCTGATCTCCCCTGACCATTTCATTACTTCAACGTGGCCAAGTACCATGTCGCACCCTAGACGCAGGTGTCTTGATTTAGATACCTGAAATATCGGGGGGGGGCGATATGTAAGAGCCGTACCGATGGTAAGGATAAGAAGGTTTGTGTTGTGCTTGATGTGAGTTGTAGTACGTAGATGATCTTAGTTGTCTGATTCCTGTATATACTGTGCTATCCTGTAGAGTGTTAGCTCTTATGGACAATGTCCACTGTTTATCAACAGTGACTCCAAGCTCATAAGAATAGACAGCAGAAGACAACACAATTTGTCCCAAAGAGCTTGCAGTCTGGGATACGGGGAGTTTGCAACGAACTCTATTCATATTGAAGAGAATTCCATGATTATAACAGGGCTTTTGTAATGCCGTAACTTCTCGAAACCAGTCGTCTTATAAAACCACATACAGACCCGAAGTGTGTGGATCAAATTTCCATATTATTGTTATGTCAGAAAACACACACGTGCATTAACATACATTTTATAGAAAAAAAATTCATGCTTGTCACATAATGGCAAATTCATCTCCAAATGAGGCTCTGTACTATAAAAATGACACTATTCCTGCATGTTTAGGTGACACAATCCCTTTTCTGTGCAAACTTACAGCTATCGGTGTAATTATTTGTCCATTTGTACGGTCCTGGAAAATTCGGAGCCTCGTTAGCCTGACTACTGGTAAATTATGTGTAATTATTCTGTGTTATTCCAACTAAGTCGAAGGACTCAAGGTCCAGGAAATTTATATTAGGCAAGGACAAAATTATGAGCAAATTGTTTAAAGGTGGATCGCTGTTCCTTTTACTCCTAGGAATTAAAGCTGTTAGACACGAAAGTTTAAGTTTGCACATTTTTTAATTCAAAACATCTGATATAAAGGTTTATGCAACCGAGGTGCCTGCTATGTTCTGTATAAGTCGTCCTTAAATGAGTAATACAATTAATATGTAGATTTATTCATATATCTCTATATACCATTTTTAGTATATTAATTTCATGTGTACAATATATATCAAGTCAGAATTTGCATTGTAAAATGATTGAAAAAAGTTGTATATCATAACCACGTCATTTTTATTTTATTATTTTAAAATTATGTATTTATATATTTATTTATGTAAATATAGAATTGTTAAAGCTTCAATAATAATACATACAAAAATTATAAAAATTCGTAATATATATAAAATATAATTTTTCTATATGGTTATATTAATAATTACATTTTTCTATGTATTATAAATATATATATATTTGATTATTATATTTTTTTACTATTTTATTTTGATTATATATATATATATATATATACAAAGCAAAATAAAAAAGCAAAAATAAAAAATATAAAAAAAATATATATATATATATATATATATATATATATATTGAAAATGATTATATTTATTGTTTTACTATTTTATTTTGATTAAATATATATTTATATACATTTTTTATATTTTTTATTTTTACTTTTTTATGGTAATAGTTCCACAACTATTTATTTATGTCCTGTAGGAACGGAGTTATCTTTTGTAATTTAATACCACAAAAGTGCATTTTTGTAGGTTTTAGGGTTAGTGTTGCCCTAAAGAGAGAGAAAAAAAGTATTATTATCTCTGTACAATGTCTGAATTTAAACAAACAATCCCCAAAAAAACCCAAACAGGAGAATTAGATCACCCATCGGTGGAATTTTTATCAGAATTAGCCATGAGGAAAAATCCTTATCTATAAACATCCCTCCTTCCTTAGCAGCCTGTCTCCTTAGCACCCTGGGTTAAATCTAACATAAACCCCCTGCTAATCCCCCGACCGTTGATAAGAATGTGTTTACTAGACTATGGGAAATTAGAAGGAAGATTATTGTAATTTGTAGATCCGACGGGTCAAACGACTACGTTGGAGACAAAAGGCACAAACTGGGCAGAGAGGGTCACAGTCAAGGTTAGGGGTAAAGAAGGATTAACTTTGTAAACTCATTGGCTATAATTCCCAAAATACGGGTTTGGAATCTGCTAATTGTTTGCAGGGCTGATGTTACCCGTAATTATATTGAGAACTCTATTTATTATTTTAAGGACAGAATATTTGAACGGAGCTGATTTTCAAACTTTTGTTAAAAAAAAAAAAAAAAAAGAAATGTTAAAGATGTCTTTTTAATTTGCAGCACATTCATCAGCTAAAGTATACAAATAATTAAGGGATGTATGTTTTATAAGCGTTATTTTGGATTGTAATCATTTATTGTATTTTTTATATCTTGTTTCTTTTTTAACAGGGAACTCCCACCATTTTTTTTATTGTTAATATCAGATTAAAAATATGTTTGCAAAAAACATGGTGTTTTTGTTTAAATGGTTCTAGTTTTTAAATAATATAATATTTTCAAGCAGCTGCCATTTATATCCATTTGTAAGAGTTCTCGTTCTCCCCCATTCCTTATTATACTGCCTGTGGGGAACAATAGAATGGCTCAGTCTTAGCCACCCAGCAGGACTCTCTGACTAATGAAATTCTATGCAGGAACCTTCCGCATATTTTCCCAGTTAAATATATATATATATATATATATATATATATATATATATATACATTCTTTTTTGCTGACCAGTGCTTAGAATCAGACCATAACTGTTGCAGGTTTATTATTTCACATGACACTGGGAATTCCACTCGAAACTTTTTGTTTATGGGGGAGAACGCGATTGGGTGGTTAGATCCAGTTTAGCTATTTTTCTGAACGTTCTCCTATACTTGATGAAGACCAGGGAGATGCTTGATGTGTCAACCAAATATCTATCAGCCCCCAGAACTGGATATGATAAGAGAGGACAGGGAGGTATTAGTGTCAAAGGGCAATCAGTCAGATTATTCTAAAGACAGCTCCCAAAATTCCATAATCAAGGCTGCACCTCCGACACCAGGACGGGTTCTTCTAAAGAAACTCCGAAGCTGGTCTAGAAAGACAGCACATTGTGGGTGATCTTGCAAACACGTTGATGGCATTGTCCTGAGATAACGCAAAGGTGTTTTAGATCCAATGTCCAAAATGGAGAAAACACTGGAAATATTTATAGGTGATAAAAAAAAATCTTAAATGTGTTACTCGTTCTAGATTAGAATTTTCCATCTTCCTTGGAGATATGGTCACCATAAGGGTCCAACAATCTCTTTAAAGCCACTCTCCATTCTTTTATATTGCTAAATGACCTTTAAAGAGCTTTATGGTTTAAGTAACGGGGTGGAAAACTAAATGAGGTCATTTTTTTCACTGGTTTTAATGGTATTCAGGATAAGTGTGTTGAGAGTTACCAAAAGCGTTCTTCCATATTTTCAAGCAAATGAATCGAAAGAAAGTAAGCAGCCTGTTATGCAAATCAATACTTTGCACCAAATTGTGAGGACTGGCCACAAAGTATGTTTTTGCAGCCAAGCGGTTAATGTTTCTGGTCAATGATGGGACGTTTGGTAAACAAAATGAACAGTCTATCAATGTTTTGCCAAGTTAGCTCTGAACGCTTTTCCCAGCAACCGGAGATAAGGTATTGAACAGCTTGTAACTTACGTCTTCACATTCAGCGAAGCGCGTTGGCAGCAAGGTCGAAAAATAAACAGATCTTGGTGAGGACCATTGGAAATGGAAGACATTATCTACTTATTTATCCATCTATCTCCCAATCGATCTATATCAATTAATATATTGTGGCCCATAGGAAAAATGAGTCAGGGTGTTCTCGGATTTTGGGACCCTTGAGTCCAACCCAACATGCGGATAAAGCTTTGGAACTACACTATATACACAAAACAGCTGCTAGATTGCACTCGGTTGGGTGATGTCACTGGCCCTTGTCTAATCTAAAGGCACTCTTCTGCCAGCGATGATGTCACAGACTTGGCAAAAAAAAGTAGCTCTAGGCTAATTTTCAGTCATGAGAAGTTGCAAAGTGGAAGTTGTGGTGTTATCCAAAATGTTGTTTTCCCGTAGCTAAAAGTTTCTAAATTTTTTTATCTATTTGAAACAGAATTAAATTGCTATGAGATACCCAAATAGTAAGGATCCGCGGACATTCTGTCATCTGGATGGACCTCAATTTATGACCATTCAAGAAGAGTTAAGGTGGACCTTTTAGATGTTCATCTCATTGACATAAACTCCCAGAACCTGCTATATTTTATTTTTGTCCAAACTTTTTTTTCATTTTTTTTTTTAGAAAGCGTGATAAATCAAAACTTTATTTCAGCGGGACGGTGGCTTTCGTGGTGAAATTTGTCACATATGGATACACTCGGTCCCGAGATCATGTCCTATCTTCTGACGGCCAACCCATGACGTGTTAACATTAATGAATTACAAATATTAGATCGACGCTTTTTTTTTGGGTCCCGTAACCAATAATGTACAATCTTGGCAGTGAACAGAGAGACCTTTGTTTTACTCGATTGATCTCAATCTTTGGTAGCGCGGCCTTCACTGTCTCCACATTAACAGAACTGCGGACGCCTGTCCAGTATTTAAACTGGCTTTCGATCAAAGTCCTTAGGAGAGTGCGAGATTTACTCCTTGTCGGTGATAAGAATTCCCTACAGAGAGGAGGCCTGACTCTTATAACTTTAGGAAGTTTTGACGTTTTCTGGGTTTTAAGATTTTTTTTGTTCAGATCCTGATAATTCCTTTTTTTTTTGTTTTTGGAAAGGACTCTATTTTATGGAGAAATCTCAGATTTGGCCGCGTTCTCCTCATTCTATGCCGGAGAAACCTGTCCCTCGTAGATACGGGTTCCCGTTTTGCGTAAAAAGGGCTATTTCTAATTTGGATTTGATTATCTTAAGTTTAATAATTTAATTTCTCTCTGGTCTCCATAATATTTATTATTGTCCTACCTGGGAAGTCCAAGGGTTTGCCGCAGAGTCTCAGGATTTTCACCCCAATCTCTGAGTCTCAGGGTGAAGGGGCAGATTCTCAGGGTCACAAAATCTGGGCTCGACTCCTTCCTATTCTTTTCTGATTTAATAATATCCGACCATCCCAATTGGTGCATTTCTTACTTCAATATCACAGCTGAAACCCCTGCTTGAATACAAGTGACTTTATTCAAAATATCTTTAGCTCCCAAGAAGCCCTATTTTTTTATAAGGACTGTTATTAGGACCATTTGATTGCCACCATTAGGAAGTCAAAGTATAAACAAATCCTTCCAACCAACCGGTGCCCTCTGTGTCACATGACTGCAGACTTGATTTCAGCATTCCCTGAGAAAATGATTAAAGAATTACTCTTGGGAAGGGTTTGGGGTATACGTTGTGAAAGGCACAGTTTGTGCTACCTTCTAACCACAGCCCCCATGGCACTCGCCTAGCTGTAGGCAGAGTCTTGGAGGATACCTGGGCATTATTGGAGCCAAAGGCAAGTCCTCCAGGTGGGGCCGCACATCTACACCCCAAGTTGCAGTTGTCTCCTGTCACCGCTGTTCTTCATAGTAAATTGGGGAGCAGGGACTATCTCCTTAGATCTACCCTCTGAATGGTAAAATGATGCTGTCCTGGAGGCTCCACAAGTTCTTGAACTTTCCAAAAGTTCAAAAAGAATTCTGCATAGAAAAAGTTCATTATTTGACACATTGTGTGTCTCAGCCTTCCTCCCAACGTAGACATCTCCACCTGGAAGCATGTCATTCCTCCCGCAGATGAAGAGAAGAGTTTGTTTAATGTAAATGTTCTAATTCTCCGGTGGGCTTTGGGTTGGAATCTGCAAAATCTACTGTCCGCGAACCGTGATTGACAACTTTTTATGCCTCCCCCCCCCCAATTGTGCGACATTCCATCCGATTATCCCGTCTACATTTTAACCCATCTAATTATTTTTCTAAAGTCCAAACCTTCCACCACCAGAGATTTCCGATAAAGAAGAGTACGCCATTGTGAACGAGGAGCAGGGCGAGCTGCGTGTTGTCAACCGCAGAAAAAATATACACCGGGGCGAGGACTATTCCACGTCGAAGCTTCGAATGCTTCACTTATCTTGTATTCTAAACTAGAATTTGCAAAGTAATATTTACCAGAGCGGTCATAAATCACCGTATGAGACAAGTGCAGTAAATACCGGTGTCCAGGAGTCGCGGGCAAGTTATACTGTTTTGACAAGACGCCCAGATGTGATGACAGCTGGACTGTGAAAAACCCTTTTTTTTTAATTTTTTTTTACATCTAAAGAAATTCGGAAATGCATATTTTTCTAGAAATAGGTTTATAAGAAGATTTAGAATTAACACACATAGCAAAATGTAAAGTGTGTGTGGGGGGGTATGTTAAGTCTAAATGAATTGTGATGTCATAATTCAGGTGCTAAACCAAGCGAGATTTTAAAGGCGTGTTTAAAGATTCTGTTCCACTGTTGGCAACTAAATCTGTATTTCTTCCCCGTTACGTTAAAATAAGTTAATTAATACATATTTAATTTGATTAAATAAAAAAAAATGCTATAGTTAGTTTTAAAGGGGTTTAAAATGTATTTTTTTTTTTAAAAAACATGCATTATTGTCACCCATTCACCATGATGGCGTGCTTATGAAAGGGTCCCAATAAACCAAGCGTATTTGTTAATATAAATCTGACATTTATTTTTGTTGCTGTACTACAGAATGTAAGATTTACGTAATGCACACTTTATAATTAGTAGCAGAGGTATTACTGTTACTATTTCATTTTTGAGAGAGCAGTAGATCGGCGGAACCGCCTCCCAGCAGAAGTAGTAGAGTGAGGGACTTTAAACATGCATGGGATAGGCATATGGCTCCCGAATCTAAAATGAGACCAACGGCTGAAAACCGGGCGACTAGACAGGCCGAATGGGGCCGACCTGCCAGGAAATGTTACTATTATTATTATTATTATTATTATTATTATTTATTTTTTTAATTAATATTTACCAACAAAAAAAAAATTGCCAGAAGGAGCTTATCAAGGTTCTAAGTCTTCTTTCTTTTTCTCACCTCCCTAGTTATGATATCGCAGGCTGTAAAGTTGATAAAGAGCGCGATGTTAAAGATAACGGGTTTTGTGACCTCGCATTGCGTTTATTATAGCGTCCGAACGCAAACATTTCAGCTGATAATTCTATAAATAGGCTCCTCGCCGGACAAAGGGGTGAACTTGATGGGAAAGCTATTTATTTGGTTGGTATCTGTCGCTTTTATCTACAAGATCATGAAGCTTAGAAAAATACACATTGTGACAGCCCTTAAAGCCAAGTTCCTGAGTGGCTTCTGGAAGAAGGGGGGATACGCAGTGATAGAGGGTCTCCCAATGCACAGTACATACATTTTTTTTCTTCTTAAGTGTGAAGTCACCAGAAGGTTAAATGGCCCATTACAGACGCCACGGGGAATATAGAATTGCAAAGGTTATTTTTTCGGGGACTGGTATTATCCGCTCACCGTGTGTCCGCCGCTATACAAAAGAACAACTTCGAATTAGTTCTTTGGAATAATACAGACTTTTGTGCTACGGAACCTTATACTATCAGAGAAACAGACAAGACGATAAATAAACAACTATTATTAACTTTCTAAAAAAAAAATTACGTTTCTGCTGAAAAAGTGAAAATATCAGATTTTTTTTTCAAATTCTATATATTTTTTTTAATTTCACTTATTTGATTTTTAATAAAAATATTTTAAAAAAAATAAAGTCTCTCTGTGAAAGCAGATACAACTATACACAAGTGCTGCAGAACATTTAAAATTTAAAATTTAGTGCCTGTATGAACGGCATGTTTGCCGTAATATTTGGAGAAATATTAGAAATGTCTAAAAATCTCTACCATGAGTAAAAAAAAAACAAATAAATACATTTTAATTTGGATATTTTTTAATGTTCTTGTATAGGACCTCTGTAAGTCCCAAAATTTAAATATTCCATGCTGTGACGATACATTGACAGGGGGTGGTGCCGTGTCACGGCCCCTTCTACATTAGGAGGGAAACGTTATGATGTCACAGAGTGATCTGTCTACGGAACTTTGCATCATTTCCCACATACAGAGCCCGGTTAATATACTGCGCACATTAAAGCTTCCAGCAGGGCCAGAACACGTGACATTTTCTCGGACCTGGCATGGATCGCCCACCAAATTTAAAACTATCGGCAGCCGCGTACTTATGACCGAGGTCGTGTTCCTCTTCTGAACTTGGTTGACCCCAGGCTGAAGCCCCCATTATTTTGACCCACCTTGCTCTGTCACAGCCCCTAGAATTTTTGGAAAGTTCTACAAAAGTTCTGTCAAATCAGCCAAAGTTTAAGGAGAAAAAAAAAATTCCTTCCCATCTGTTCAACCTCAAACTTCAGCATGACCTACCATGAATATCATGGCACTTGGCAGATGTCTCTGCCCCTACCTCCCATTGATGTAATACCCTACCTTGTTAACCCTTGGCCTTTAGAGCTGACCCTCAGTAACATGTCCCTGCCTTCCATGCTGAGAAATTCCCCCAAAGGACTCCAATCTGCTTCCAATCTGACCCCTCGGTTTATATTGAATATCCTGTAAACAAGGCCATGAAGGACACCATAAATAACAATATGGCTGCCTCATCTGCATGGGGTTGTTTTTTTTTTTGATGATGATACAATTTTTGAAAAGACCAGGTCCTGTTGTTTACTCTAGAAATTTCAAAGGTCAGAGGTTCAAAGTTTAAAAGTAACTAGATGCCCCTAGGAATATTTTCAATTAAAAGGGAGAGGAAGTTCTAAACATCTTTGGAAACTCCTTAGTTCAGAGGATGTTATTTCTTTGTTGTGTAAACGAGGTTTACTTTACTTTACAGGGGTAAACAACTGAGGAAATGCAGGCAATGGAGGAAATGAAACACTAACCAGAAGATAGTTAGGGTTTATTTAGACAAATGGGGGCACTCAAATCAAGAGATTAACCCCTTCGCTGCTTCTAATATGTACCCGCGTTTTTTTTACATTTTTATTATTTCTTATTTTTTCTTTTAATAAAATAAACAATAGTAAAGTGCGGAAAAAGTAACTTTTCCTCCTCTTTCTTAATTCTTTGTGATCTCTCGGCGCGGAGACCGATGAAGGCACATGTTGCACAATCAGAAGACATCACAGGGAGATTTGGGTTCCTTTCCTTCCTCGGTCGGCAGATAGTTAATGAATTAGTCTCAGTCTAGCCATTGTGACTAGCCAAACGCTATCTTTTATCAGCCCCCTTAAACAGCTGAATTAAAGCTCTCTGCTTCTCGATAGCCCGGGTCCTTTGTACACGCTCAAAAGGCGTGGGTGGCTCGATAAAGCAGAGGTGATACTTGCCCAGACACCGGGAGGCTGGATCCCTCTCAGGATATTGGGGATTAAGCGTGGGCATCTTTGAAGACGCTCGGTGCTGATAACTCCTGTCCGCGCTTAGAGCCATGGATGAAGGATACCAGAGAAAGTCTTAGTCTTTGGTACATATTAGCCTAGTTTAAAATTATGATGATATGCAAAAATGCACACAATATATATATATATATACACACTACCGTTGAAAAGTTTGGGGTCACTTAGAAATTTCCTTGTTTTTGAAAGAAAATAACATTTTGCCCAGAAATCCAGCGCAGATGGGGTTAATGCTGTTGTAGCTGGAAACGGGTGATTTTTTATGGAATTTCTTCATAGATGTAAAGAGGCCATTTATCACTCCCATCACTCCTGTGTTCCAATGGCCCTTTATCACTCCCATCACTCCTGGATTCCAATGGCCCTTTATCACTCCCATCACTCCTGGGTTCCAATGGCACTTTACCATTCCCATCACTCCTGTGTTCCAATGGCCCTTTATCACTCCCATCACTCCTGTGTTCCAATAGCCCTTTATCACTCCCATCACTCCTGTGTTCCAATGGCCCTTTATCACTCCCATCACTCCTGTGTTCCAATGGCCCTTTATCACTCCCATCACTCCTGTGTTCCAATGGCCCTTTATCACTCCCATCACTCCTGTGTTCCAATGGCACGTTATGTTCAATGATCCAAGTTTAAGTTCAAAAGGCTAATTAATGGTTAAAAAACCCTTTTGCAATTATGATCAAGATGGGTAAAGTATGCCCATATATGGCATTGGTTAGAAACAGGCAGGGCCTAGATGGAGTGGGTGGAGCTCTAGCCAGATGTTTTGGACCTTAAATAGTCACGAGGCTGAACCTTAACGAATCATTAAAATAATTAAGTTCTACAAGGTGAATAGGCATTTCGTGTCAGTAGGTTTTTAGGTGACCCCATACGTCCTCCTACATGAACCCAGTAGATCCACAAAGGCTTCATGTGATGACGTCAGATTCTTTTATGGTGGCAACACCCTTCGTACCCAACTACACGGCCCGATTCTTGCAGTCCGTTTTTCAGAATTAAAAGCATGTGACACAGCTTGAGTCGATGGTTGATAGAACATAATGAAAACATCTAGGCTACACACAGCAGGTGTTCAGGATGGACATTAAAGGTCGAAGAACCTCGAGGTTACTTGATCACTCACATGTTCTCGATCAGGGTAAGGGATATTTTTTAAGTCTCTTCTCTTGTACCGACCCAGATAAGCTCGAATGCTTTTACAGCCAATCCGCCGCACGCCGTACGATCCAAGTTCTCCGTGTCCCAGAACAGCAAAACATCTTACGAAAGGCATTTTTTAATCCCTTCTCACCGCGGAGAGCGGCGTGTGTTTCTTGGAGGGGAGCGAGCCGATGCGGAATACTTATCAGATTTAATATGATATCGAGCTGCTAGATACCGGGCAGAGCTGTGTGGAAGTAATCCACCAAGTTTGTGAACAAATTTGTTCTCCTACTTGTACTGATTTTTCTTTCAGTTAACCCTTTTGTGGCTAATAACTCTCTGTTAGTAAATACTGCCCACGTGGTAGAGTCAGTCACCCCCTAACCAAAGGGCTGAATGGTATCATGACCCAAAAACATATTTGGCACACGTATATGGTCAAAGAACACGCTATGCAGGGACTACTCAGCATTCGCTGATTTTCACCCGGATTGATAGCACTGGTGGAAAGACCACAGAGGGATCATAGAAAGGATCCAACAAGGAAGACCGTTTAAAGAGCCTTGCTGTATCTTACTCTAAATGACCAAGGGATGCAATGTGTCAAGTAACAGCTGCCCCCTTGCCAACACAAGCCCAGCAATTTTATGAGACGAATAAAAGCAAAGATGGGACACACGGTGCTCAGTTGAACCCAACGTGAATGGGACCGAGTAGACCAACTAAATTTATAATATGGGAACTGAACTAGAATCGGCCTTCAAACGTACCAATATAGAGTCGTATCACCCAAAGCCAACTGGAGGCCGGATGGAAGGTTAAAAGCCATCTAGAGATGGGAGGCCGCCAGCTGCCCGACATCGCCCTGAGCAGATACCAGCGTGGAGCAGACACCAGGCAGAGATGTATGTATCTAACTTAGTAACATATGGTAACTAAAATGGAAAATAAAACATCTGTAGGAGACCGCTGAGCCTTTCATCATCTGGAAACTGTCTGTGCTTTTACTTCCTCTGCAGTTTATCTGTTACAATGTATATGGCATGTGCTGAAAGGAAATCTGGCTCTTTTGCTACTTTTCAAATTAACATTGTGCTCCCTCTCCATATGGATCGGCGTTTCTCATGTAAACATGGACGTCTAGATACTTTACTTCACAACAGAAGCCGGTGAGGGTTTGCTGTATAATATAATTTATTTGACATATCTGTTGGTCTTAAACCATAGCTCGGTTATAATTAAAATAAGAAAAGCAGCGTTCATGGGTTATGTACTAGCCATGGGTGTATCTATTAGGCCCTACGGTGGACTGCGGCTGAAACAGAGCCCCACCCGTCTACGGGGGCCGCATTCTCATTTGTTTTCCGTTACACCCACTCCGATAGTGTATGTTATTTGGGCCCAGCATTTAAAAGGTTAAATATGCATAGTTAAAAAGTCTAATTTTTTTAAAATACTTTTGAAGATTGGGCGTTTTATATATATATATATATTTATTTAATAGGAAGAGATAGATAGATAGATAATAGGAATATTAACCTAATTGTATGTCCAATAATCGTTTAGGTCAAATTGAAGCCGACGGGACGCACGCTACCCATGAACATTTTCATTGGGTCCTTAACCAACTTCAGAATCTCATAGACTAAGTTCTATTTTCTTCTGACCTTAAGTGTCTGTCAACATTAAAAAGTGGACAACACTGTTCTAGGAGCTTCAAAGACATTTTTCTTCTTTAATATACCTTGTCCTTGGCACCTGGAATTAGTTTATTGTACTGACCAGATGTTGATGATCACTTGTGGTGACCTCTCCCCAAAACACGAAGCTTTGGCCAAGGAGTGTATTCACTAAAAACAAAAAAGGATTACAATTAACCTAACTATGATAAAGCCTAACTTCAGCTTGTTTAGTCAACAAATGTATAGCTATTGTGGGTGGATTCTTAAAAAGAATCTTACCGATTCCATCATACAAGGGATTCTAACAATAACTTAAACCTGACGACCACCGATGGGTCCTCAAACCATTAGATGGATTGGAGTATTCATCTGTCTTGATGTTGGTCGGCGACCAACCAAGTTATATCGTAAACTGTTGGTTGTAGACCTATGTTTTCAAGAACTTCCACTTTTGTTAAATTGTCATATATTAAATATTTTCAGGAAAACAGGACTGATCCATTTCAGAATTACTTTTCTTTTTTAGAGCTCCGTGTGTTTGTGTAGCATGGCGAGAGTGGAATCTGTCTGCTCCCTACATCTGGAGATGATCAGAAAAATAACCCACATGCTGGTGGGGAGAGGTCTTATTTAATTATGCGTACAAAGATAAATCCAGACCCCCCTGGAGTTTAGTTGGGATGGAAGACTTCATTGCTATTGCTGTTAATTTCTCTGCCTATATTATGTCCAGACCTACTTTATGGTCTAAGATCGGGAAGTAGGTTCACATGTAGAGCACAGATTGGAATGTATTGCAGATGTAATCTAATTTATAGAGGAAAACACTACTTATTGCTGTATTCTAATGTGAATAAACAATTCGAATTAATTTAAAAAACACCAGTACAATTGTGGATTATAGAAAACATATGACAAAATCAGTTTAAGAAAGTCCCTTGCAGATGAGTCTCCGCTTCCTGTCTCTTTGATATTCGGTAATGTGTATTCTATATGTCCGCGAATGATGTATGTGTGTTTACAGCCTCCGCGGCTTCCAGCTGTAATTTGCATTTATAAGGGAGACCAAATCAAGTAGTGATGAGATTTACTTACCATCTTCATGCTTTGAAACCCTGATGGCTTTCTTAATTTTTAACCAAGGGGGGGGGGGGGAAGTGAAGTTATGTGTTCAAAGGAAATGGTCAACATTGTAGCTTTGAGCTAAATTCATTTAAAATTCGGTGCTTTGGTTTTGTTTTTAAGTTAACGTAATGGAGATTTGTGGCAGCCTGTGGCAGAGCCAGCATTAACTGATCAATGTCTTCCTTCTCCTGCCACCATCCTTACAAGGACTACTTAAACCAATCAACAACGATCAGCAACGTAACAATAGGGGAGAGATAATAGATGGAGATAAATCATTATAAGGGTTTAGAGAAAAGAGTAGATCCCGTTTTTGATGGCTGAAATAAGGTTGCCCAGATTTTTGGATTGGGTGCTGCCCACCTACAACTTTCTAGGACATAGAGCGAAGGAACATTAGATTGGGGGGATACATAGTGAGAACCCGAACATTCTTTTGGAACTAAGAATTTCAGATGCGTAGAAGCTTATTAATAAGTGATAACAGTCTATGTGGTGTCTCTCTTCCTGCTCCAGGCTGAATGTTCCGTTTCTAGATCTCTCTCTCTCTCATTATTAAGGAAATGCGGTCTTCTTTTTCCCCCCTCAAACCCCTGTTGTACAAACTTGCACATCCTGCTTCACGTATGATTTTAAATATTTTCTCTTATAACTGTAAGATGTTCTTCTGTCATAACAGTTGGGTTATTCATTAAGCTGTCATCGCTCCGGGTTGATGTTACCAATCATGGCGCTTGTTGGATTTTTCTACTTTCCCCCTTAGGACTGTTTCACTCATCGCCATGTGTGGTAACTCTCCGCTAACGACGCATCTGAGGTCTTCACGTCAACATGGACTCTTTAAACTCAAAAACCCAAGGATTACCTACTGCCAAATTGAAATTCATGAGGCAGAAACAAGGCAATAAGCCAAGATTCAGTATTTAAACATATTGTTCAAGATCAGAGATTGGACTCGAAGTTGCTACTGGGGTACCAGAGATCTCACAGGCTTTATCTGAGAATGTGCTCGCTATTAGACATCCAGAATGAATGAATAAAAATAGTTTTTATGAAAAATATATTGTGTACTTTTGCATTGGGAACATGTTATTCCAATGTAAACTGTTGTCCATGATAATTGTAGGGTAGTACTATACACAAATGCATAGACACACAGTAGGCCATGTTTAAAAGTAACTATAGTAGAAATGGGCTGGTTCAAAGAGAGATCTTTAATCTCCCAAACAGCCCATAGAGAGTTTTAGCACACCAAGGAAGCCAAACACGTCAAAGGGCGGTGGTATATTTATAGGTCCCAGGGCAAGAGCCCAACATCTACTTCCACGGCCGTGGTCTTGTCTACTATGACACCATGCGCCGGTACTCAACTCAGAAGACCCCCTGTCCCCAGGTACATCACATTTCCTGATGGCCCAGCTCAACACAGTTCTCCATAAAGGCCCATTGAGGAGATCGAAGATCAACTTTGAGCAACGACAAACCAACATAATGGTGTGATCTCCGCTTTGTAGCAGCTCCCTCGACCAACCTTACCTGGCCTGCCTAAACCAGAACACTCCACTGATCTCGATCATAACAATTTATTATTGTTATTATTTATTGTTTTATATAACATCATCATATTCCACAGCCCTGTACAATTAATATTCATTAGTAATAAGGTCATACTTCATAAGAGGCCAACAAACCCAAGGAACCCTGGTCGTCAGTAGGACCACTCATTACGTAACTTTAGTAACATAAGTTTGACCTACACTTTTAACATACACATCGACTTGGTTCCACAGAAGCAAAAGTAGCTGAAACAATATAGTGGAGGGGTGATTTGAAACAAGACCCCGTCACTAATACTTCATGTTAAACAAAGCATATTGTATCAGTGAAAATCTACTCGTCGAGTAATTTGTCCTCTATTTTATTTTCATTCTCCCCGTGAGCACGCTCACAGATGGATTTAATATAATGAAATTTCTCCATTTGCCGTGTGTTATGATTGTAAAATATTTATAATGTCACGGCTGCGCTCTGTAACCTGCACCACTGAATCCTTAAACCACATTAACCCGTTGTGCAGCTCTGCGGGATACGGCGGCACTATATACGTCGATAAATAATAAATAATAATAAATAATATTTTTTTCCATGGGTTTTCCTTGGTTTGTTTATTTTTCACAATTATAAAAAAAAAAAAAAGAAAAGAAAATTAAGGCAGCATTGAACAAATAAAAATAGGACAGCAGGACTACTATCAGGGAAAGTGGAATAGTGCCAGAAGAATCGGCACTGCCCCAGGAAATCCAGGACAGTTGAACTATATGAGAAATGATATATTGACTTTTATTAAAAAGAAGATGATCAGTAACTGTATGAATGCTGTGTGTTAGCTCTATATATTTAATGCTTTTTGGTATATTGTATTTATTTATGCTTTGTAGTTTTGATAATACCTGATACATATCTATTTCAATAAAATTTGCCCAAAAAGTTGCACCAATTTTGCCCAAAATATGACAGCGGCCTTATAATATATTTTTGCACACATTCTAAAAATGTATTAAAATTCCCCACAGTGTTTATTTCTGGACAGAAGCGAGACAGACAGCTAAAATTGGAAGAATTAAAAAAAAAAAAAATATTTTGTCAGAACTCCAATTTCTAAATTCTGCCTTTCCTCGGAACGAGGTTTTAGGAAGACGTTGCCAGTGGTAATAAAGTCCATATTTTTTTCTGAGATTCGATTTCACGGATCAGTCCTTCACTGACTCCTGTGGAATGTTTAATATGCCCTTATCAAACAGCTCAGTTTGAGTCCAATTTTTGGATGCCTCAGGCTCTACTTATTACAAAAAAAAATGTTTTAGAAAAACCTGATTTATGAAAAAGACAGAAAGAGGCAAATGGGAGATTCCGGGTAACAGAGAGTCACTCTCTGTCTGTTGGTGAGGCTCATTTAATGCAGTATTAAGCTGTACTAGTATTTTTTTTGAATGGTCCATGTCCAAAACAACCTGTTTATACTGATTTATGAAGTAGCTTTAAAAAAAAAATAGGAAAATATTAAAAATGTTTAATAAAAATAATAAAAAATAATAATAATTAAAAAAAAATAATAGTAATAATATGAATAATATTTAATTATATTTTACATATTATTATTATTAATCATAATATGAATAATATTATTATGAATATGAATAATTGAATTTGAGTAACTGAAATTTTATACCAAAGACAGATCCATTTTTAATTAGACTCCCCATCTAAAAACAACTCTAAGAAAATAAAAAAAAAAAAAACCAGGGGCTGGTGCGTCCTCTAAGGTGAGCAGTCGAGAACAGAAAAATTTAACTTAATTTTAAGAGTCTTCAATGCTGGAATATGCACCTTAGAGTAAAAACACATAAATATTTAAATATATATATATATATATATAAAAAATTTAAATGGCTAAATAATAAAAGAAAAGACTTGCCTGGCGGTGATCAGGGAGGTAGCATTGTTATTATTATATATATTATATTATTATTTTATGGTTATGCTCTAGGGAAAGGCGACGTGAACGCACCTTGAAATGAATTGTGTAAGTGCCGTGTTCTCACGTGTGTTACAAAGTAGCTTCAGAAGTGGTGAGGCAGACACTCACGCGCTCGCATGCGCTCCATCCCAGCTGTCCAATTCCGTATGCCTTGGCGTCGGCTAAAAGGAATCGCACCTCCTTAAGAATTATTGGAAACATATTTTGTTGAAGCGAAAGTGGTCCCTGCAACGAACACATGGAGAGCAGCTTAAGTCTCGTAGGCCAAAGACACTTGTTAGGATTAGACGTAGTTGGCTCGTTTTGTTCTTATTACAAACTATAACGCGGTGCTCGTAGATTCCGGTTTGGCATCAGTTCCGCCATGAAATATTAATGCGCGTAGACCTTATATATTCCCGTCTATTGCTTAGCAAATATAACGCGACAATAATGTTTCCCCTGTGCCTAATACACCTACACGGAGGATACTTCTTGGATTAGCCAATAGGCTTAGGGCTATTATACATAAATAGCCCAATTCATATACATTTATCGGGGGGGGGTCCATTAACAAGACACCAGCATGGCCACCAGCGTCATTATTGAGAGAGAGTTTTTAAATATAAAAATAATAATAATAAATATATTGTCCTCGTACAGAAGACCGTGATTTCAGGGAGGGCATTCAGGAATATTTTCTAGGTTTGATTGTATCCAGAACATGCAGTGAAATGGATTTTTTTTTTTTTTTTATTTTATTTATTTTTCTTTTATTGGGATGGTCTGTCTGGCTAAATGTTTCATTTGGACTTCGAGTTCCTCATTAAATTGTATCTGTACAGTAGTTTGATGGATGCCTAAATATTTGTTTGTTTTAACTGGGGCTTTTTTAGGGCATATTGAAGGTGTCAGGCTGACAGAGAAGGAGCCTGAGTGTTCCATTAATGTCCAAAACAGGCGCGTGGAAAAGCTTTTTTTTTTTTTACCGCAGCCTTGTTAAAAGCTGTCAGAGACATGTATATGTGTGCCTGGAATTCTGAGCTCGGACGCGTTAAGTTTTTAATTTTGAATCACCTCTTCTCATATATTTCGAGTATTCATTAATAGAAAAAAAAGTTATTATTAATTTAAAATTATTTATATTCCATAAGCCAAGAAACATGTAGGAGATATATAGATCTATGTTTCGGTCTTTGCTTGATGTATTATTACAAGATGGTCTCCAGTCCCCACTACCATTGATTAAAGATGACCACGGTCTCATTGGGTTTTGTTCCCAACTTAGAGCCTCCATATGAAGGTTGACCCAAGTCCAGTGAGAACTTTCAGTAGGGTCTGACCTTGTTGAACCATCCAGTTTCTTTGATGGAGAGCAGTTAAGAACATCTCCACCTTTCATGCGCCACCAGCCCGGATCCACAGTTGGGTCTATAGATCTTTGTACCAGACACCCGATGTAGAGGAAGGGAAGACCTTATAGGTATCTCCAAGTCTCTAAAATGGAAGTTCCAGCGAACAAGCCACTATTGATGTTGATAACGTTAGGGTAAGTGGCTTAGACGCTTCAATGATACTTTAAAAAAAAATAGAATGTTTCATTGACCATAAAGCAGGTGGTTTGTATACGTATTTTTCTCTTTTCAACATGAGGTAGCCTCATTTTGCCCCATGATTGCACCACAAACTCTATAAACATAAGGGATAAGAGCATAATTGTGGTCATGAAGTGAACCATCATACCACAACACAATGTTTACATGGTCCTTTTAGCGCAGACAATGCAAAGTGACAAAATGTAACTGATTTCCAGTCTAATTGACAGTTTGCATTAGGCTTATGTTCTGCCTCCTTGGAAAAATCATATACCCTCTACTTAGATTTATACACATCCATTTAAAGGATTTCCCTTTCAAATTAAGAAGCATCAACATTTACATCTCCTCGCTGTCCTCACGATCCACCTCTCTCCACTTGTGCCACTTAAGACTTGGCTCATCTGGAAATGCAATCTATTCTGGACACGCTCGATCTCTTTTGAATGAATTCCCCTATTCTTTTGAAGTCATCGCACCAAGAGGCTACAATGTATCGGGAAATCCATGATCAAACCAGATCTCGAGGCTGCTGTTGCCATCCACCTGATTCCCCTACATTTAATCAGGAATTCCAGCTAATCTTTCATTCATGAACCACTGAAACCAAAGCCAACGGATTGACTAAATGAGGCGGGAGATCTGCCATACCTTAATTCAACTGCTTACATTCCATCTTATTTTTTTTACTGTCTCCAGGAACAAAGAAACAGCTAGTTTTCATTAAGGAACATAATCGCTTAATTAAAACCAAGTTCTAGCCCCCCCTATTTTTGGGGTTTTTTGGAGGTCTGGTTGCCTTTTCCCCTGGCTCTTTCTAATTTATCCCAGATATTTCATCATAAGATACCCCATCGTAAAGTTTGGAGGCTCCATACCCAACAGAAAGCTTGTGAAAATAAATCTTAACTTGTGACTGGGATAGTATAGACACTAGAGGGGTATTAGGAGAATCCGATGTGTCAATCATGCGTGAGGTTAACTGTTTACTTTAGTAATTCCAGTGCTGGTGGCACAATCTTGGGATAACAGCTATAGTAAGCTAGGTTGGTCCAAAAAATACAAACCATGAGTGGAATATATTTCATACCGAAGTGATGTTACCGTTGTCCGAGCTGGTTTTTTTGTTAGTTTTTTTTTCCAAAGGTAATGTTTTATTAAATTAGACGGCTTGCCAAAAGACACAGCTACTGTCTGGCTGCAGGACCTAATAAAAAAAACAATTAGGAGGGGTGAGAGAAGAACAAAGAAAGGATTTTGTTCTGATTGATTCTTAGGCCAAAAAAAAAAAAAACATTTCGGTATCTACGATGCTTCCATGATCATGGTGACATTTTGAAGACCATGTATAATTGAGCTGGCGACATGTGAAGGACATTTCTGCTGATTGATGGCTGTAATGAAGGCAGATAACAAAAATTGGATTTATTGATATACATTGTGTTGGAATTCCTGGTTAAATTATGAAGAATAAAGACATTTACTGTAAGAAAGTAGAGGAGGGAAGTTTATTTCAAAGGAGGAGAAGTATTAGAACAAGAGACCAGAATCTAAAACTAGAGGGTTTAAGTGTTTGGAGAGGGTGGTAGATAAGTGGAACAGACTCCCATTAGAAGTGGAAGAGACTAATACAGTGAGGGGATTTAAACATGCATGGGATAGACATACGGCTCCTGAATCTAAGACGAGACCGACGACTGATTAAAACATCTAACATCGGGAAAAATGGCCAAATGGTTCTTATCTGCTGCCACATTCTGTGTTTCCATGTAAACCCAAGCTTCCAACGCGTCACAATATACCTTAGACGTTACACATAATATTTTACTGTTTACGATATCAAAAGATCTTCTTGTATCACACAGAAGGTACTCTGTTATAATGAGTATTTTTATTTCAAGGTATGTAGACATTTTATTTTTCCGCGGTTGGGTTGCCAGGATCATTCACAACATCAGATGCCGTTGGACGGAGCGGAAGTCGGTTGTGTCGGTGGCATTTGCTTTGGATGACATTCTAAGAATGATACATTGTTTAATCAATCATTCCAGCAGGTGTTAAAAAAAAAAGTATTTCATGAAACAGACATGGATTGCAGGAAAAAAAACCGTTGAAGGACCTCAACATCTTTTTATTGGAAAAGACTGGAGAGGAACCAAAGTTTCTACACGTATTTGTGTTCCATAAAACCCTACGTCCTCCCATCACATATATGGCTTATCCGTACTAATGTATCGTTTCTGAACCACACGGAACTGAAAGGGGTTAACGTCGGTTCCGGCCGGTGCGGAGCAAACCTCTCCCCGTAGAAAAACCCTGACCTGATTGCCGATGGGTCTGGAGTGTTTATGATTTCGGAAAGACGAGCACTTCACCTGATGAACGTTGACCTCCAAAATGAAATGGCTGTCCGTATCATGTGTCTGTAAATGTTTCTCCAAAATACCTTTTCAATAATGTGTCAATCAACAGAGGTGCATCTGTCTGTATGGAATGTGAGTGGACAGCTAATGGAGTGGAATGGGGAGCCCCCTCCCTGTCTAACAATTCCCTCGACTCACCCTCTCTTAGGCGAGTCTGTGCCTTCCAACGCCATTCTGCTGAATGTAACCAAATTCGTAACAATAATATGTATTTTCATGTCTACGTTCTCAGATTTCCATTCCACAGAACTGCAGACGCGAAGAGCTCGCCTCTGTTTAGACAGTACACAATAATTATATTTAGCAGCAATTTCCTCCCAGTCTGAAAAGATGATCAAAATGATGTCACTAACCAGCAAAAACACTTTAACAATATGGGTGCCAGACAGGTTAGCAAATCATCTCTTTGGATTTTGCCGCACCCCGCTTTTGGCGTATAATTGGCCAAATCACCCATTAATCATATAGTTAAGTGGTACTAAAAATTGAGCCAATTATTAAAAAGACTCGGCTATTATAAAAGATGGCTTATGGGTACATCGATTATCTTTAGTTTCTTGAGTTTTTGGTTTTTTTTAAATGTTTTTTACTTTAAAAAAAAACCCAAAAAACTAAATATAAAACAAATATTGTGTAATGTTTAATCAAGTAAATGAAAGCTAAATCATAAAAAAAAAGTTTGCAGAATACATATCTGATCGGTGTACATCTGTGTTACATGCCCCAAATTCTTCCATGCAAATTTAGGTTTCTTCAAAAATTTCAAGCAAAAAAAATACGTTTTTCCTTTAGCAAGAACACATAGTTATGGGTCTTTTCAGAATTATTTATTTATATTCATGATCTCCCGGTTGGGATCTCTTTGGTGGGATTTGTTGCTCACATTCCACTTAGATCACCTAGCCCACATTCTTCCAGTAGCATAAAAAGCGCTAAAATAATCATTAAATAAATATTTTTTTGATTTAATTAATTTAATAACATTTTATTTTAATAACTTATTATTCACTTATAATAACTTATAATTCAACTTATTATATAGTCCTCAAGGCTTTTTTATAGTAAAAGATGACAGAAAAAGGTTAAAAAAATATCTAAATTTTCAAAAGTTAGATTGTGTATACTATCACAATTCTATGTAAATTCCAACTGGCCCACGGTGTCTATGAAAATGTGTTTATTTTATCTACTAGATTTACTTTTTCAGCTATGTCTGACTATTGTGCCTCCAGAAAAAAAAATCTAAAATTGCTTTAAGAACCTCCTTCTTGTAAAAAAAATGCCAAAAATTTAATCATTAAAACTATGTTGTTGAACAGAGCGCTGGCAATGTGAAAAGGAAGCCCAGCATTAGACGGAATCTCTACAAAGAGACATTCTCTTCCGGAGAAAATCTTTAGAAGCCATCATGAGCCATCACGCTCTGGAAAATCATAATCATTATCTTTGATTCTTTATCGTAATTTTGACCAATGTTTTTCCCTTTTTGTGGAACCCTTCCCTGCCAAGACATGAATACTTTAGTCTTGAATCCCAGCAAGGAGCTATCTGAAGGAGATCCCCCGGTACACTGATGTTCCCCTCAAGCATATGGTTGCCTGTAAAGCTCTTAGATTGACTTGTATTGCATTCATGATCTAACACTTATCGTATCAGCAGATATCAGTGATATGGTGGGCTATCCATATCGGCTTTATTCTCTAGAAGAGATCCCGACACAGATGGATTAATGGCCTTCTGCTAGATCTCCTTATCAGCTTGAGGACCTTTTTTTGGAAAAGTATCTTGCAAAGATTTCTCTTAACTCTTATACTTACCCCTTTTGAGAAGGGTTATCCTTCCCTACTGGTAGAACTCAAATGGAAGGTGTTGGATCAGATCAAGATCTGATTCCTTACATCTAGTTCAACCAGTTTAACCTTCTTAAAGTCCCTCAGGATCGAGCTCCATCGAGGCATTGAGACACATTGAATAGACAGAGTTTGTAGAAATGTAAAACTGATCTTAGTGCTGCCAGTTGTCTACTTTTGAACCAGACGGTCCAGAACTTAAGAACTTTTGCTCAAGATAAAAGTTATTATAGTTTTTATAACCCAAAGCCTTGAGTATGAGTGGTCCCCTGCTGAGTCGCAATGACAATTGAGTAACATATTGGCCGATAAGGTGGTCTCCATTGCGTAAGGAAAGTCCTCCATGATGGTGGAGAAAGCGTTTGACCTGACTTGGCTGGGATCTGATTGGCTTGTTGACCCCAAACTCCTCTTTTTCAGAAAAAATGAATTAAACTGGGTTCCAACGAAAATGACCCTTTTTTCCCTTTAAGGTCTTACGCTTGGCAACAGACTATGGTTAATTCTCTTAACTGCTCTGTACATTTTTGGCACTATATACACTAATCTTTACAAATCTACACTAATTCTTTTTGTAATTTAAAAGTAGTAGTGTTTTTCAGAATTTTTTTTTCCACTTCCAAACACAAGACAGACGTCCGGGACCGAATGAAATATCGCTCTATATCTTAGACTGCAGTTACCCTCAGAGTGTTTCAAGGCTTTTAAGAATTGGCTGCCTCGGACAGGTTTTTATAACATTCTTGATTAACAAAAAGCCAGGAAGTTGTGTTTATTTAAATAATGGCTGCAGACCAATCAGATTGCTCAAGCAATCGTGTTATACAACCGTTTCATAACTGATGTCTAGGGGTCAAAGGCACGGAGGTAGCTGGACGACCATCACAGAAATACTTATTGAAAGCTACTTGCTTGACAGAACCCCTCTGTGTTATTATACATTCATAGTCAGGAAGCCCCTCTCCTATACGATTAACTCGTTCAGCGTCATATTGGATTAAGATATTGATCGGCTTTTTGCTTATTGCCATGATAACTGATGGAGAGTTTAGGAGGAACCTTTCCAGGACACCGAAACCATAGCTCCAAAACCATTATCTGTACTGGAAATACGCCTATTAAAGGATGGAGGTCAAATGTCAAGCCGTTCTTCCCTAAAAAATCTTTCCTTAAAAACTTCTTGTGTTTGATAAGACCTGATGAAAAAGAATATCTGCTTCTGCGCCCAAAACTCTACGGAGAACTAGCTGTAGCCGAGGCTGAGCTCCGCAGACTCCATGTCTTGGAGCGTGTTCTTCAAATTATTATTTCATAACATATCTAGCGCCATCCTATTCCACGGTGCAGAACAATTAGTATGATAAGGAAAAAAAAAACAGTAGGTGAACAAAGTCCAAGATTTTACTCCATGTGTGCCGGGTGTTTTGGGTTCCAAGAGTCAGGATAAGAAAGCATATGGAACAATCAAAAGGGGGTTTGTAACAATAAGGAAGAGCGTTCTTATAGGCTGGTCTCAGACACATGATCTGGAGCAGGTGCGAAGGGTTAAGGATGATTGGCAAGGCTCTAGAATCATGTATAAGCGAACGGTAAAGGAAATGGATTATCACCGTATAAACACGCTTCGTCGGATAGTATAGGCAATTGAGCTTTTTTTTTTTAGTTAATATATTTATTTTTCCCTAATTTTGAAAATCACGCTAGATGTTTTCTTGCTGGCAAAATATCTTTTTCTTTACTTTCCTTCCAAGGAAACAAGGAAGGACTCACATCTGCTAAGTCACGGCTGCTGATCGCCGTACGGAAGAGCCACGAGCTTTAACGAACACGCAAAGCTGTCTAAGGTAAATAAAAACGATGATTTATAACAACCGCTATACTGTAAATCATAAATACAATGCACTTATGTGGTTGCAGGCTCGTTCTCGGCATCAAGAAATTCAGCCTTCAAAAAAAAAACCTTGGAATGTGGACAGTACTTAGAAGTCCATAGAGAAAAAAACCAACCTACGTCACCTTCAAATATTTATAAGGAACTGAACTCCAATGTGGTCACTTTTGCTTGTTTACTGTTAAAATGCAGCTCATATTCTACGAATTCAATTCCTCGGGCCTCCTCACCCAAGAAAAGCAATGCGGGAGACAGTAAGGTAGACACGCAGATATTTATGAAGGCTTAGAACGCGGGGAGATGAGTGATAAGTCAGGCGATACTCAGTGGAGTTTGGCAAGCATTTGTTGTCTTTGCCAAAGCTCAGTCAAAAGTCATATTATACATTCAGCCTAATATTAGCTGATAGAGCCACGGCTTCCAAATTATCTGGGGCTGGAGCCGAAAAGGAAAAGTTTACTGCACACATAACTAGTCCGAGCCGTGAAGTGTAGCCCAACATCTCAACGGATACATTGTATCTCTAAGATTCCATCCTCAACCTTGGTGGAAACCCTACTGAGATGGTCAACAAGTCCCACCAAGAAGCTCTTAAATGCTGTTGAACTTTAAATCCCATGTTAACTAAGTTTGAAATTCATGATTGTTGGAGTGCAACATACCCTGAAGGGGCTAAAATTTATGTTTGCAGTGCCAGTTTTTTACTATAATTCTGTTTGGACACAAACTCCGTTTCTGTGTATCTGGATATCGCGAAGCGTCTGCAATGTGGCCTCAAGGAAGTGAAATTCACTTCTTTTTCTGCGAGGGTTGAACTAGTTGGTACCCAGGGATTAGTATTTTCAGTAAGGAAAAAAAGTCATGCTAATATTCTAGAGTATTAGAGCCAAGACACGGAGCCAGCTAACTCGGAGTAATCGCTTGCTTCTGAGAGTGGGAACACCGTGCGTCATCGAGCCTACTAGGTGGTTTCACAATAAGGGTGAGTTAGGGAACATTCCTAAAGACCGTGTGTCCAATCTCCAGACGGTTTCTGAGAAGTGAAATAAAAAAGGCAATGTGGTAGATAGGGAGAAGATTCCTGGACCTTGTTTTCCACCAAGCCACCACAACAGCAGACTCCAGTAACCCTCTGCTCTCGATGGCTTACGCAGAACGAAAGTCATCGGACCTCCCGTAATTGCTCACAGGTTTACTCCATTACTGAAGAGGTTAAGGCACTAATTCAGCGTAGTCCTGTGGTCTCCATAAAATAAATCGGAGCTTCGTGGCTGGCCGGGTGCCACGGTGGGGGAACGGGTTGTATGAATCTTTGCAGAGTTTTATTGTTCTGGTGGAATGGCACACGTACGAGGGTTACTGCGGCGCGGCACAGTCAGAGCCGTACGGTGGCTGGGCCACGGTATGTGATAATGGCACCGCGCTGTGAACACTTGTACGTCAGCCTAAAACAACAAAGGAAGTTAAATACAAGAAACTGCATGTGTTAAAATAACCAAGATGGTCTGTTCGAACCCACAACGACAAGGGAAGCTGAAGACGCTGCCTGTCTCCGAGATTAGATTCAGAAGCCACATGCCTTTCCCATGCATGTTTAAGTTCCCTCACTGTATCAGCCTCTACCACCTCTGCTGGGAGGCTGTTCCACTTATCTCTCACCCTCTCAGTAAAGTAAAACTTCCTTGTATTACATCTAAGCCTCTGACCCTTTAGTGCTAAACTTCCCTCTTGTACTTTGTTAAATTCCTTTACGTATTAAACTTAAGAGCTCATGGACCAGAGTATTAATGATAATGTTGCTTTGCGGGAATAAGGCAGCTGCAACCCTTGCCAGGTTAGCACTAACCTTCCAAACATTATTTTATTGGTGTGAGCAGACAGCCAGATTGCCAATCATATGTCTCATAAAAACAACTAAAGCACATTTGTTTTGGCTTTTGCTTCTTTCTGTTTAAATAAACACCAGTGTTGATCAGTCAGCCGCGGACAAATCAAAAGGACAAAATACGAAAATATTAATATCCTGTAATTAAACAAAATGAAACAACTTTTTCATCGCTGTAAAACAGATAGTAATTAGTTAAAAGAGTATAATTGTTAGTAAATCTGATGTCTACAAAGAACTATGAACAATTTGATTGCATTGTATGATCTACGGCATTTTAATCATACTGTCCCTTTAAATGGCATCCATTCCTATTTAAAGGGACCGTATAAAAAAAACTGCATCATTTTTTGCAATTATAATAATGTGAAACCTGACAATGACATCAATAACAAAACATTGGTCTACAATCAGATCATCCAGTTGCTCGGAGATGCTGTCCCTTTAAATCGAATTCTAGGAACGTTGGACAAGATTACAAAAAAAGAGGTGCGGGGGAACGCAATGCTGGGCTGTGTTTTCACATTAACGCAGTGAGCTAGCACTCCATAACCCAGCAGCGGCAGCGGCTCCTGGAATGTATTCCCTCCTCACCTGCTCTTTGCAATAGGCCTGCAAAATAAATTAGCCTAAGACCCTGAGAACAGAGCCAAGAAGGATCTGCGGCTGGGATAACTCTCGTGCGTTGAAACAAACGGGAGATTAGCATCCCCGTTGTTATGGATTTACCCCAAAATGGGATATTTTTAACCACGTCAAAGCTGTCATTATCATATTTGGTTAAATACATCTAGGCAGTAGGGTATCACAGCCCTAAAAGTCCCTATAATGGGTATAGAAAATGCTGCGCTCAGTGAGGTGACCACATGGGAGTCCACTCGTTATACAGCTCCTTGGACTGGTCAGGGGAGATCAGAGGTCCTCCTCAAACTGCAAAAGCAGTGGGGCATCTACCGGGGACAGAAGGACAATGCCCGGAAATCAGGACTGTCCCGCAAAACCAGGACTGTTGGGAGGTATGGAAGAAAGCTAAACCGATTCCTTTCCTATTCAAACACTCAACTCAACTCAAAATGTTCCATGAAGGGATGAGTTCCAGACTCAGGAACTTGTTGTTGTCCAGTTTTGATGAAGTGTGAAAATGGAAAAACAAACTGAAAAAAAACCTATAATTTCAAGGTCACGAAAAATGTGGAAAAAGGACACAAACATTAAGGAAGAGGCCGCTGCGTAAATAAATGGTTGGAATGTTGCGGAGTCGGGGGAAAAAAAAAAGAGCATGTGCTACCGGCAGGGTTTATCAGATTAAATCTTGCATCCTGTTTTCTCTGGTTTTTCATTTTTCTGGTAAAAATTCATGGATCCCAAATCCCAAACGTTGGCTTCTGTAAATATGGTTAACCTATTCCTTGCCAGCGGGATAAGCCTGTTCCATTTATGTTAATTACTGGCTGCGTGTCACCAGAATGTGGGCAGGAATAGCTCACCGTTCTAAACGAGAATGTGAATGTTAATAAACAATGTTGCCGTATCTTATCATTCAGTGAAACCCTGGATGGTTCCTCCTGCTTCACCCAGTCTGGTGGTAGACCTGAAGATATCAAAACCTTAGTGGTGGAGGTACGAGGGCCACCAGAAGGTCCACTTGAGGAAGCATGGTTTAGACCATCATCTGAGAACATTCTAGAATCTTCAGCCAAAAGTTCGGAGCCTGGAAGCCATCTAAAGCCACCATGAATGGCCAAGGATCATGCATGACCATAGATAAACCACCAAGACATCTTCTCATGAGGAGAAGGGCAAGGAGCAGAAAAGTTCAACGTCTAGATTAACAAACAAGACAAATAAGACTAACTGGTGATCCATGGCAAAAGTGCTGCTTTTTCATTATGCCGACACAAGTGATTATTCCTTGTATTTATACTTGTAAGGCCTTTCTGAGCAGGAAGTTGCAACACGACACAACAGGAAGTGAAGAGTGCAAAGGAAATATGATTCCCCCAGTCCTTAAAAAAAAATCTCTTTATCTGAAACATCTATATATAATTTCTGTATTTATATGCTTTAATGTTTTAGTTACCATTTTTGAAGCATTAATGGCCGAAGCATGGAAGTTAACACCAGATAATATATTATGGGTGTTACTGGCTTCATCCTGAAGAAGCGTGTTCCAACTATATCATCTGAACCAATGGCCGCTGTCCATGTTGGCATCTCGTTTTCTAAGACGCCATCCCTAGCGGGATTCCTGAAAAGACAACACGGTATGTTTTCTTTGCAACCTTAAGCAAGAGATAAACTGAACGGAGAACTGAGTGTACATTACATACATCTGTCTTTTACAAATCTCGCACAGTCTTCTGCATTCAGAACAAATTTTAGGCATGGAGCCACTGGAAGACTTCCAGCTCCCAGTGCCCGCTTCCCAACTCCATCCTATTCATTGCTGAATAATTTATTTTACACGGTATGTTCAGCCAAAGCCAACATTCGTGTGCCCCTGGCACAAGACCGGTCTGAAATGGAGGCGCACAGTGGAAATTACAGGTACTGACCTTAGAACCCAAAGCTTCTGTTCCGACCATTCTTTCCATTTGACGATAGAAGCCGACATTTGGCTCATTGGAGTCATTTGGCTCATTGGAGTAACTCAGGAGCCGCGTATCTAGGAAGAACGATGACTTTCTGGGGTAAAGTAGCCGGCCGATGTTTACTAGAGTAAAAAAGTCACCTAGAAATGAGTATCCAATTCCTTTTTCCAATTCTAATTTCCGAATTTCGTGTTCACCAAGAGCCGTGCTTAGGTTGGGACCACCGTCACATTGGTAATTAAGTCCCAGTAATCCTTGTCCTGACCCACGCTCGGTGGCTTATTCTCGCTTGGCTTAGGGCAGCAGTTCCAGTGGGGGTGGCACCCCCTCTACCATGCAACCCCGTGCAGATCACCATATGACGCCATCAAGCTCCACAGTCTACCACTTCTCCTCGGGACGGTTGGGGAGATCAGAGATCTTACTTGTAAATGGCCCATGTATACTAACTGGCACAGCGCGCCGGGATAGGATGTCATATTCCGCATGGTAGACAGCGGCTTTGGAGGTAATGCCAAGGATTTTCGGTCTTAAAAGTGCTCGAGTGCTCTTAAATACAGTATATTTACCGGTCACCTACTGGAATTGTCATTATTAACCATTTAAGAGCTGGCTAGTTATATGCCTCTCTCTGTGCTGTGCTTAACTTGCTTAAAATGTATATTTCTATATATTTGTTATTAAATAATAATAATAATAATAATAATAATAATGATAATAAAATAACATTACTTGGGATTTTACCCCAGGAGGGTGCTTCATCAGTCTGAGGTCAGGGATATTCAGCAGGTTAGAATAAACCCTGAACATTCAAAAATAAAGAAATTAAGTGTGTACTTTTTTTGCTTTAAATCCTTATTTTTTGGCATTTCCTCACTTTACCAGCTGAATAAAAGATCCATTGAGCCCCGGCCGTGCGTGTGGCAGGATATATATATATATTAAATATATATATATATATATGTACGGACTCCGCTAGGCCTGGTACAAACTGGCAGATTTTTGCAAAAAATCCCATTTTATCACATCATCAAATTTGGGCCCACAGCGGTGACACGATATTCCCCCGTTCGGTGGAGGAGTGTGAAGGAACGCAGTGCACCGAATTTTTTTTTTTTTACATTTTTTTCAGGTTTTTTGTTGTTTTTTTTAACACGCCTCGCAGAGTAGGTTACAAGTTACATTAACCAGACCCCTGCATCAGAGGTGCTTGAACCACCAGCGTTTAAATAATACGGTTTAGAATCATGCTGTTGGCCGGCTGAGAAACTTGTTACTTTGCGCACTATTGGCTTTAAATTAAAAATTCTGAAATTTAATTTTAGAAAATTAAAAATTTAATCGCAGATAATAAGTCACTCGCCCGATTCATTTTTATTTATTTTTTTTATCCTAAAATGACCAGATGTATTATTTAAAAAAAAATAAAAACGCTGCTCGCCGGCTCCGTGAGTATTATTAATCATATCAATTTGAGGTTTTTTGTGTTTGCCGCAGGAGGTGGACCTCTCCGATGCCAGCTGTGACTACCACCCGCAGCCGTGCTGGGATGAATCCTGGCACGGGTGGGCTTCCTGCGCCTCCTCGTTCGCCGGGTTTGAAGGGTGGTCCGGGACTGCCAAGTTACGATGCAGAGGAAGGTAAAAAGAAAGCGGACACTTGGGCCAAGCTTCTTCTGTATACAAGCGTGTGGGGGGTCCTTGGAGGTTGACCCAGGACACTTCCAGTTCTTCTTACACTATAGCGAGGGTTTTACTTAATAAAATAAAGATAAGAACTTAATCAGTAAATTAGTTTTAACTGTAATGTAACTTAAGTGCTTGGATACAGCATGTTTATTTGGGGGGGGAGGCCAATTTAGTAACTCTTTCATAAATCAGACCCATCCCGTGTCTCCTGCTCCAAAGACTCAAACCTTAATCAGTCGTTGGTCTCGTTTTAGATTCAGGAGCCGTATGTCTATCCCATGCATGTTTAATACCCTCACTGTATTACCCTCTACCACCTCTGCTGGGAGGCTGTTCCATTTATCTACAACCCTCTTGATAAAGTAAAGCTTCCTTTCAGTAGTATGTATGGTATGCATCTCTTGGGGCACATGCATTACTCTTGCTGCTAGGTATATAAGTATATATCTCCCGATAAATCACCCGATACTTCCCTAAGAGGGGCATTTTTGTTTTAGGGGGTGTGGTTAGAGGCGGGGCCATGACTTGGGTCTTTACTGAATATTAATGGGACTCTGTGCTCTATTCATAGCTATTTATGTAACTAAGGGATTTGGGGCAATTCATTTACACAGTTTAAGTTATGAAGCTGTTTCCTGCTGTTTCTATACACATTATCGGGGCTTTAATGGCTGTAGAACCCTCTGATACCCTCATACCCAGCAAACACTCTGACCTCCTGGGGGGCATAAGGGGAGGAGAGAGGGGCAACAGGGATTTGGGTGCAAAAGAGGGACTGTCTCTCCCAAATAAGGACACTTGAAAGGTATGGTGTTGCAGATGAGTAATATAGACCCGGGGGCATGTGTGACTAAAGAAGGAATGTAGCTCAGCAGAGATTTTTCCTAATAAAATGTATTATTATTATCATCATTATTATTATTGTTATTATTTTTTATTATTATTATTATTGTTATCATTTTTAATGTTATTATTATGGATAACAATTTGTTTTTATTTGTTTAAAAAAAACCCCAGTGATTTTAGGTTTAGTGCCCTTGCCCTGATCTAAACGCATTAGAGTAATATTACTGCCCCCCCCCGCTAGAAAAAGCCTTTATTAACCATTTGAGTGCTGGCTAGGTGCATGCTTTTTCCAGTAATGGATTAAACAAAATACACACTTTTTTTTTTTCTTAAAAAACAAAGATTCCAAATTACTTATTTTTACAGCGTTCTCTGCGTTTTTTCACACTTTCACCCCCCCTATATAAAAAAAAATACAAAAAACCCAAACTCATTTCTGAATTTGTCTCACCCTGATTTACCAGTAAGAAAATTGCAGCCACATGTTGGAGATTATATGAAATCATTCGGCTGTTCCATATGATTTACCTGGTCGCCTTGTGACGCCGCAGACTCAGCCACACCAAAACCTGCCTCGCCGCTCTCTGTCACCCGCGTACCTCGCTCCGGCCCCTTAGACGTAAGATTTTTCATCTTTTTTTTTTTCCAAATTAAAAAAAAATGGAAAAATTCCCTTTTTTTTTTTTTACTCCTTGTGGTCGATTACAAGCAAGGAATACAGAAGTTAACACGGAACCTTCATACTTCATACGGCTTGTCTTTGTTCTTTTTTGGGGTACCCGGGTTCCCCTTTAATCAAAGACGTCTACCTTACAAAAAAAATCCTGGGTCAAAATGTTTTTTAAAGGGGACATTACCGAGTTCTCTTTAGCCCCATCGATATTGAATTTAAGACCCGTCCGGACCGTCTAGTCGCCCGTAAAGACACAAACCTTAATCAGTCGTTGGTCTTGTCTTAGATTCAGGAGCCGTATGTCTATCCCATGCATGTTTAATACCCTCGCTGTATTATCCTCTACCACTTCTGCTGGGAGGCTGTTCTGCTTATCTACCACCCTCTCAGCTTACTGGCTTTGTGTGCACCCCGTCTAGTTGTGTCAGCGTTTCAGCCTGTTACATATGCATTAAAGCGGACATGCTTTGTGTCACTTACAGTGCAGACGGGGGGGTTAGCGTAAACATTCACGCGCCGTATGATAAAAGGTTATATTCTATGGATATGATTAATGTCCAAGTGTTTATAGTGGGAGACTCATGAGTTTCATTCTAGAGGCACGCGGGGGGGGGGGGGGGTTAGTGCTGTCCATTGAAACGTAATGCAATCTGTGTGTATACTGCAGAAGCCACAGGGTGGAGATATCCTTCCACTGGAAAATAAACCACGTTACACATACCTTGCTGGACTAAAAGCCTTCTCAGACAGGCAGCAGCGGAGCGGCGCATGTGACAAGCTGCCTTCTGCTCCCAGAATCCTCAGCGCTTCTAAAGTATGGTCAAGTATCAATATAAGAAGAAAGTTAACAAAAAAGTTTGTTGAGAAGAGCGACCAGCCCCCCCCTAACAGAACATGATTATCATTAATGTATCCAGCTCTGCTACTTGTATGATACATTTTTACAGGGACGCTCCAGCCTCGTTGCACTTTAATACGCATGAGAGCTGATTGGCCCCTTTATATGTTCATGAAGGGTCCACCTTGCAAATATATGGGGCGAGTCTGCAGAACCCCCCAATGTGCATTTGCCCCTTTCGCACCCCATCAGCTACTTTGGGTGCAGGAGATGTATTCCCCTGCATGGGAATTACCCACCTCCAGTCAGCTCCAGCGGATGGGGGTCCGTCAGACCCTGTGTGCATGCGTGGGGAGCTTAATGCTTTACTCAGTAATGAACATATCTGGACCAATGAGGCTTCTTAGTAAAAGCATCCATACTCTTTTTTGGGTTTTTTGATGGGGAAAATAAAAAAGTCTGTAATAATTAGGATGTTTCCCATTACAGGCCCTTAAATTTCACTTTTTGGGACCCATACTATGGGGAGAGCAGACCATGTTGACCCCCACCTTAAGCTCCTGACTTGGATCTCGAAGTGTTTTGGCAAGAAGACCATGCGTCTATAGAGAATGCGCCAATCTGGGCAAAGTCTTTACAGCAGCCCCTACAAAACCACTGTAGGAAAACTAGCAGGGGCAGGAAGGCAAATACTCCAAACAGGGCTGACTTAACATCATCTGGAGACCATCAGAGACCCTGCAGTGGTGAGTGTGTGTGTATGTGAATGGGTGAGGATGAGCTTCCAGGAGACATCTTGACTCTGCCAACTCACTCTTGCTCAATAAGTGACACAGGAACAAAGGGCCGTATGAAACACTGGCTCCCAAGTGGATTTTTGCTAACCTATCGTGTCCCCATTCAGCTGTGGGAAGACATGAGGATGTACGCCAAAGACGGCTCGTTGCCCTCCCATCACAAAGATACAGTATCAATGGTCCAATTGACGGTCAAGTGAGTTCTTGGCAGGTAGACACCAAATGGGTATTGGTCCTTCTTGCCACAATAAGCTGTGGAAATTCACAGTCATCTCGGAATGAGTTTCGCAAACTAATGTCCCGGCTTTCATATTTGTTTAGTTTTATTTATTTTACTAGAACCTGGCACTTGGCTTCGTTCTGCCACCGGGAGCATCGCGCTGGAGCTTTGCAGGATTATCATAAATCATGGCGAATGCAGCCAGGGCGACAGTTTTCTCGCTTGTTATGGCCCGAAAGCCGCGTTGCAGCAGCTCTTAGAATAATATTAGCGCAAGGAATGGGGCGGAGGTGGGAGAAAGGGGGGAGATCCATTGATTCCGGACCCCTTTTTTTTTTTTTTGGAACCCTAACCATCAGCCGCCCCGTAATTACTGTAAAACTCCTGTCCGGCAGTTCCAGTAATATAACAGATGAGGGTTTTCTGTATTATTTTTCCAAGTGGAAGCCAACACAAACCCAAGCGCTGGTTGACTACCGTAAGCCGTGGTAATAATAGGATGTTTCCATTTGCCTCTGTATATTGACTCTTGTTCCACCTCTGCTTTTTGAAGGAATCTACGTCGTTGCTTTGAATCCAAGTATAAAATAAGCTACATTTTACCGCTGGGGGACATAAAACTCACCGATTTGACTCATTGTTTGAACTGTTTATGGGTTTTCCTTCACAAGAACATTCACTGTTTACTCCTGGCATTTTTCCAGCTCGACGTGTTAACTTTGCATCATTTCCAGGGCGTTGGGTGGGATTCCTTCGTAACACGGACGTGTTTTCCGATTGGGGTCTTTTAGCCATTCTTTACAAAAAAAAAAAAACAACAACCCTTTTTCTTTATTTTTTCCCAGGTGAAATTAAAACCTGATTTTTTTTCCCACCACTTACCAAGATATCTTTTCCTACACACCTTTAAAGAAGACGGGGGTCTAAAATTTTAAGCTCTCGATTTTTTTTTTTAGATTTTCTTATATTTTAGAATAGAATTCAAATTTTTTTTTAGATTTTATATAAAAAAAAGTCTAAAATCCTATATCTTGTTTATATCAGAAAATGAACCAACTGATCGTCCCCCTAGGTAACAATTTCAATGCCGTCCAAGGGTTCATGGGTAAACAGCAGGGTGCAAATAATTCAGTACTGTTATGGTTTCCCTATAATAATAATTTTAGCTAATTTTAAACGTTTTTTGTTTTTAAAACAAAAATTTCAGCTTCTGGCACAAGCCAGTGACAGATGTCAATCAGCAGCTGACATCAAATCGATGTTAAGCCAAGTGCAAGAGCCGTTACCCGTTATAACGCATGGCCATGTCAGAACCAGGGAATAAGAGTAACAAATACCTTAAAACCCCCTCCTGTGCACTAAATTAACTATCAATAGTCTGTGTTCATTAATCTGTGTTTTGGGTCTGACCCTGACTGTGTCGGCCAACTCCGTCTATTAGTATTTTGTCTTTGGGACCCTGCGTTGGACGCAAAAGACTAAATATCAATACGTAGCTTTATTGCAAGAGTCGCAGGATCCTATAAGGTTATAAGTGAGTGACAGCTTATACGCATAATATTTTTTTTTAGAATTATTTTTAATTATTTTTAATATTTATTGATAAAAAGCATTTTTTTATCAATAAATATTAAAAATAATTAAAAATAATTTGAGGTTAAATATTTGATTATTTTGGATGCATATTTGTTGTGAAAAATATTCACAATTAATTAAAAAAATACTTCTGAATACAGGAATTATAACATTTAAAGGAAACACTCAAAGTGTAATGTCAGGAAGTGTTATTTTAGTTAGAGAGTGGTAGATAAATGGAACAGCCTCCCAGCAGAAGTGGTAGAGGCTATTACAGTGAGGGAATTTAAACTGTTACTTACCATTTTGAAATAAAATCTCAGTATCCCGGCCCAGTTTTAAAGAAAGGATACAGAATCAGAGAGATCTTGGGTTCTGTGCGCCACAATAATAAATAATAGCGATTACACGTTTCCCAGACTGGGGTCTTTAAAGGTACTCAAAACAGAGAATTTGATTTATCAACACTAAATTCTTGCAATGTTTGTCTATTTAAGATGCGGAAAGGGGGAAATAAATCTATGCTAGGTCCTTTATAGACAAAGTGTCAACAAAAATGAAGGATTTTACAAAAACATTACAAAAAATTTAATGAATTTTAAGGGTGATTTATGATTAGATTTATACTCTTGATGTCCACAACATTTTTATTGAAATCAAAAGGGAAAATTATAAGGAAAAAACATTCATCATTGGGAAGATATTTTAAAATTAAAAAAAGATTTGTTTTAGATTTTGTATTTTTTTTTTTTCATTTAATCATCAAAATATTTAAATATATTGGAACATGCAGAATGATGAAAAAAAACAAAAAACTCTGATCATGTACATCTTGGAAGCGCAAAAAAATATTCTGACTTGTATACGATATTATCTCAGGAGGATTCTACCTGGCACAGCATACGGCTTTATTGGTAAAATGACTGGGTGGCATTACTGAGTGCACCAGGATCCAAAAACCAGCTATTTACTACCTCGCATTGAGTCACGGCGGATTCCCTGGAAAGAGTCACGGACAGTGAATCTCTTGTGCTACGTTCTTCTCTCGGCAGGAGATGGCTATTTTTAAGATGTGGGTGAGCAGGCAAAAGCTCAGTTTGGTTTTGCAGCTTGGAACGGATTCAGTAAATTTCGAGATTAGATTTTGCAGGACGGGGTTTCTAAATTTTGAGATGATTTATCAGGGAGGAGTGAATTTTTTGTTGTGTTTGAGCAAGGAAAGTCACCAAAAGTATCACATGACTAACAACAATGGCAGCTCCAGGTCTGCAGATGTATACATCACCAGGGGGGTTGTTACTGTATACAGCGCTGGGGGTTATTACTGTATACAGCGGTGGGGGGTTATTATTACTGTATACAGCGCTGGGGGGTTATATTACTGTATACAGTACTGTGGGTTATGTTACATGACTACAGTCATTATCTTCTTTATAGGTTAAATTTCAGTAAAACACAACAAATGAACAATTGATTTATAAATTATTTGTGACACTAAACTCAGAATACCTGTCCTCTGCAGCAATTTGGATGAATTTATCCCTCTTTGTAGATTCCACCGATAAATTCCACATCAAATGTTCTGGTGTAAGGCGACACTATGCTATTTCTAATTATACCTTAAGCATTATCAGACAAAATTTTTCATATGAACGACTTCTGTTAAATAATTGAGAGCTGTGATAATATCACGCCTAGAAACCATTTGTGATTATGTCAAGTGGTTAGCACCTCTGAGTTGCTGACTCCCGCTTACTATGGCCGAGGTATGTCTATGATATTTCTCATGTCAACTGTCCAGGACAGATTGCGTCTCGCTGTTGGCACCCTGAGCGTAAGAAAAGACCTTTGTCTACGCGTTCCGCACCCCGAGCTGCTTCCATCTTGTTATGTTTCAAATTAACATCCATGGAAGTTGTGCTTGTTTCCTTTCTAAGAAGGGAAAGTGTGTTCCTCTGGTGTTCCCCTGTTGCAGTGCGTCATGGGAGGCTGTTGGTATATGCAAATGTCGCTGCCTCAATGTGAGTTTGTGGTTTTCCTCCCATCCTGTTCTGCAGATGGAAGGACAAGTGTGCCTGTTGCCGCTGACTCGCATATGAGACCTCAGAAACGTGAAACCATGCCAAAAG
The DNA here is from genome assembly GCA_023333645.1 of Sceloporus occidentalis. NCBI lineage: Eukaryota > Metazoa > Chordata > Lepidosauria > Squamata > Phrynosomatidae > Sceloporus > Sceloporus occidentalis. The sequence continues at coordinate 1,229,142 of JALMGF010000182.1, read as the reverse complement.
AACCAGACTGACCATTCTGATTGTAAACAGAGGACCAAGCCCTTCGTAAATGTTCTCACTGTGTTGTTCAAGATCCCGTTGTGATATGTCATGATAAAGATAATTTATAACGCCCAACAATATCTATTGGTTGCTAATAGCCTTCCACGTTTGAGTTCTAGAACCTTACGCACACAAACTCGTCTGCTTCGTGTGTACTGAGAGCCTACGTAGACAAGCCTGTCCAGTTATGGTTCCATCAAACTGTTGTGTGAACAATACGAAATAGATCTTAGTGCTCTTCTACTACATCACCAGGCACCGAAGCCTGTTCTTCGGGCTTAAATGCCATGTTGAGCAGGTGAGACCCACAAGCTGAAATTCGATGCAACAACTTTCTTTTATCCTCATTCTTCCCCATGCTGAAACCTCAAGTCTGTGACCTTAATAGGTGGTCAAGAGCTAAGTGCTAAACTAGAATGTTGTAAATTGAAACAAATTATTATTTATTTCAATACCTTTGATGAAAAAAGTTGTTGTCACCCCAAAAAGGTTATTTCCCTGGTACATTAATCCCCTTCCTATGTAGCTACATGCAACGTCACTTCACCTTTAGAATCTTGTGACATAATTAGGCTTTGCTACATCGAACTGTGCGTCGGTGAAAATAACACAGTGTCCACATCCGTCTTGGCTACCGGGACAATTATAACCGCAGACGCTTACTTGCCTCTCTAATCATTCAAGTGAAGAACACGTTCTCTGCGCTGTTCCTCCGGGACGTCTGCGGAGAAACCGATAATGTAACATTACTGCATCCACAGTAGGCATCTGCAGGGTAACACAGCTATCTATTACTGAGAAGGGAAGGTCTTCGGATGGACTCAGCCACCCTTGGGTGCATGTCTGTGATTCTCAAAGCCCACAAGGCTTAAACTTACGCATTTGCAAGAAGGACAAATATCTTAACCAAAGCAGCTGTTATCCCCGGTTTTCATTTAACAAAGTCAGGCCGAGGAGGACTTCGGGGACCGAGTTCCTCAAAGAGAAATGTATAAAGCAGAGTTCTGTAGGTTTATTTTGGAGCGTTCAGACAAATTGATTGGAATTATTTAAAATGTGATGTTCGGGCCCGTGTTTCCATACCGCAGACGTATCGAAAAGGAAACTTTGCAGCTTCGAACAAAACTAAATTCTGTTATCGACAACCACGAACAATGAGAGAAACGACAGATCGGCCTCATTCAGCCCGTTTCTCGTGCTGTAAAGACTCAAACCTTAATCAGTCGTTGGTCTCGTCTTAGATTCAGGAGACGTATGTCTGTCCCATGCATGTTTAAATCCCTTCACTGTATTACCCTCTACCACTTCTGCTGGGATTCTGTTCCATTTATCTACCACCCTTATTTTCCATCTAAGCCTCTGACTTCAAGGAACATCAATGCCCTTTTTTACAAGAATAAGTGAAAAAGCTACGTCTGCTTCAGGGGTCCGAAACGTTAAGATTTTCCCTTAGCTCTACCCCCAGGGACAGCCCGACGATGTATAGGATCTCAGTTTCCTGTAAGCAGATCTTTACGGTACGAATAATCAGGACTGGGCAGATTTCGGGTGCCGGTAAGCTCTGACCAGACTACCCTTTCAGAGCCTCTGTTTGGCTGCTACACCATTCTGCCCGGTGCTCGCGTCTTTTGCACATATGTTTATTTAGAACTAGAAAAATATCATTGAGGTTTATGAGTCAAAGGGAAAAAGCTACTAGTCAGGGAAGGGAATTTTAATTGTCCATCTAAAGCCATGGATGGAGAACAGCATAATAATCATTTGTCTGCTGTTTTCTCTCACTTTTTCCTAGACTAGTGGACTAATGACTGTTTCAGCTCTGCTTATGATACATGTTCCTGTAGCGAGCGTGAGTGAGTGTGTGTGTGTGGTAAGAATGTGTTGAGTGAATATAATCGGTAGGGTTAAGTAAATTCAGTCCAGAGTGCATTTCAGGTCACATCTAACCAATATCTCACATTCTATACGTGAATTAAATGGACACTCCAGACATCATATCAACTTTAATGCGTATGATAACTGAGCGGCCCCTTTATATTTTCATAGCATCCTCTTTGAAAATGGATAACCCCCCCTATATGTAACTATTTACCCTTTTACCCCCCAGCGATTTGCCATACAGGTAAGGTGATATACATACCTCCGGTGAACAATCCAGGTGGGAGTTTAGCCATACCCCTGTGCGCATTCACAGAACGTGCTCCTATTGATATCAATGGCAGGACCACTGGGGAGCTGCAGCTTCTCCCTAAGGTATTGTTTCCTTTTTTAGGTTGCATATGAAAGTACTTACAAACTGCTTTCATGTGCATTTATCGTTCAGGGGATCATTTTGACACTTGTGTTTAATAGACTGTAAGCTCTTTGGGACAGGCTATTATTTTCTAATTATTCTCTGCTAGTACACTCACATGACCACCGTTCACCACGAGAGTAGGAGTAACATTCATGGCACACCATATGGCAATTTTGGGGATATTATCAAGAAAATACAATTTTCTTTCCCTGTATGCAACTGTCTGAGATGAATAATTAATATCTTTGTAAATTCTTTGTTAATTATTGCAGAAAGTGGGGGAGTTCTTAGCTTAAAATACCCTAAAATGGCCAAAACCAGAATGCAATACAATGATTGTTTGTCTGCTCTGCATTATTTTATACTGTGTATAATCAAAATAATTTTGTGGATGTTAAAATACCAAAGTTTACATAATTTTCACCACCTATATAGTGTTAGACTGATAATCTGCCAGGAAAACTTTTTTTTCTTTAAAACAAATTTTATAATAAATTGCCTCTTCTCAGAATACCTCTAATGAGCCGGGCAATAAATATTTTCTCTATACCCTCGGAATATTATTATTTTTTCTATATTTTGTAACTCTATCTGAGTAAATCCCGTAATTCTTGACCACATTGACCAACATTTAATTACAATAAACAGTCTAATAATACATATGAAATAAACGATTGGAAAGTGCAGATATTAAGGCTGTAAAAGTCTTTCTTGTCTCGCTAACCACTAGCCCAAGGGTGGATATTTATGGCCCTTTCCAGTATATTTACAGAACATTTAAGAAGGCTTTAGAATATTTCTCTTGTGAGTCACGATCATTTCTAGACCTTTACAGAGGTTTCTCATCCCGAGAGAATACATCATGGTCCTCCTGGAGCCTATTACACCCGACTCAAGACTTGTAGATGCCACTGCTCCCCCTCAGGACCCTGTATGGAGGTCTGGGGTGGAGCAGGAGTCTTCCGCAACCTAATTTCACTTTTTTCCTGCCTCTTGTCCATTGCCAGGGCCAAAAGGGGACATTAGGTTATGTTATAATCCAGTTCTTTCCATACCTTTGCTAACAGAAGATGGAGTAGAAGAGAGACTGCCAGGTACTCTCCATCCCCATGTGCTGAAAAACAGATGAAGCGTTATGGGGGATCCAATATGGGGTCCGCCACATAGGCACTATACAAAACTACTTTTGACGCTATGGGATATTTTGATGCATAAAATGAGAATTATAACAATATAGAGTGTTATGAATTCCGTGTCTCTTGTGGCCAGACCATCTAGATTCCTACAAATGAAGGGTTAACGACGCGTCTGTTTGTGTTACCCCTTCCCCGTAAATGCAGTGAAGAAGGCTGTGTATGGGGCACGTGGCACGCAGCCCACGGTAGGCTGAGGTTTGGTACCACTGATATGGAAACCGGTAGCCACTAACCTGCGTACATTGTGGTCTACGCAGCCCCTACCTAGACCAGTGGAGCCAGAAGCTTGGTCCCCTGGCTCGGCAGCACAGGCTTCCTTTCACCACCTCCTTTCCACACAAAGAAAGACTTATCCTGCGTTTTTTTTTCCTGCAGTCAAAAGCTCTGGTCTTGTTGCCCATTAAACTCCCCCTTTCTCTTCTGCTCCATAGGACAGATTGCAAACTGCGCTTACGTACACATTCTATGTGATCTATCAGTTTATCTGCCTGTCCGACCCATCACATCAAGGACTACACACACACACACGTATTACATTTAATGGACTCTGAGTCCTTCTCCGGTCCACATAGCCGGAGGTCAGCGCCAAGGACTCTATAGTCTAACTTTCTTGTAATATTTCTATTGTGAGATTCCAAGAATGTTCCAAGAATATCATTCAGATGATGTAAAAATATACAATGTATCAAGCTGAAATATTTATCAATAGAATAATCTCACTTGTTTGATATCCATCATAGTTCGCTATTTTTTCGTGTTATTTATTTTTATTGGACTAATAATTAAATATAATTTAAAATAAAAAATACTATAAGCCCACCTTAATTTAAGGGCATTCTTCCAAAAAATATAATTATCTCTTAATACTTTTTATACTTTATCACATTCTTAAAATTAAATGTCTGTCCCAGGCATTAATGCAATAACATAAAATGTATTAAATACAAATCATTTCATCCTGTTTAGTTATTGCATTAGTTTCTCTCTCTCTATTTGAAATCTTGTCTTTTAGTACATTTTCTTATTATATTTATCCGATTTTTGTGATATGTGTATAAATTAATAAAATATATTATTCTCGAGCATATATTTAGCATTAATTCTATTTCATATTAATTTTAAATGTGGATTTTTTGATTTTTTTTAAATTGTACATTTTTGGGTTGATTTCAAAAAGCACAATTTAAGATTTAACCCAAGTGGGACCTTATCATCTAAAGAATTCAGTCCACTTGTTTCTCGACCTTTAGAAATAAAATCGTTTTTTTGTATATTACAATATATTGAAAGGGTTAAAAAGTTAACGCTCAACCAAATGGCACACGCCAAGGTTTGAGAACATGAGTCAGGGGTCACCCTTGCATCTCTTACATCAAGGAATTACTTCTTGTAGTAACTCGTAATAATTTACCGAGATGTTTTAACCACAAGCTCACAAGAGACTGGAGTGAGTCACTATCAGACTCGTCCTGCTGCCAACCGCGCATTGTTCTGTCCACGAGGCCCCCTATACCGCGCAACCATTGTCTACGTATTCAAACTGTCCTGCAACCTCTTCAGCCGGTGGCCTGTGTGGTCCTGAGCTTGGCCGATCTCCAGGAACCGGTGTTTGCCAATAGACATTAACAAGAGTAGACTTTTTTTTTTTTTTCCTGGTGGCTGCCTCTACATCTGGCCTCGGATCCCTGCAGAGATTATCATTCATGGCATTCCGAAAACGCTTCGGTTTGAAACAATAGACGATGACTTCAAAAAAGTTGGCAGAAACTCACAAACTTGTGTTCTCAGATATTCCTTAGGAGCTTAGGACTTCAAACTAAGAGCCTGGTCATCTACGGTGGAGATTTCCAGTTGACCAAAACTATTTTGACCAGGATGGACGTAGACGCAATTGTTATCATTGTGATTTTTATTGATACTTTTTAGCAATAGATGTCGAAATAACAACTTTTAACATTTTCCAAAGTGATCCAAAAGTACTGAAGATAACATTAATAGCTTGTTTTATGCTACATTTATATGAGGGTCATATACTTTTTCTCCTATCTTTCTGCACCAGATATACAATCATTTATAATGATATAAGTTAAGCAGCGATTAAAGTAGAAGAGAACAGGCACATGATAGGAAATTAAAAAAGATGTATAAAGAACATAAATGACCACTAATCAACCAAACAAAGAGACTGACAACGTAAAAAGCGTTTGGTAAGGTGATCCCTGTTACAAAGTGACATGTTCATCGTGGAAGGTTCTACCTTTCTTCACTCCTCTGCCGTAAACCACTGCCGGGATTCGAATCCCCTAAGCCTTCCCCAATGTAATTTTAGGGCGTTATACTTTACTGAAAGGGTAGTACATAAATGGAACAGTTTCCCAGCAGAGTTGGTAGAGGGATAGGCAAATGGCTATTCTGAATATAAGGCAAGACTGATGATAACTGATTAAGGTTTGAGTCTTTAAAGCAGGAAAAACGGGCGACTAGATGAGCGAAGGGGGGTTATCGTCTATATTTCTAACATCGCACTGGTATGGGAGATTTTTTCCATTGCTTGCTTTGTCGATGTACCACGTTGCCTCGAAACGGCCCGTCCTGAACGCTTAAGACAATAAAGCAGGATATAAAAACTGAATAACTCTGCTTGAACGTTGAAGAAAAGCTCACCAGGGCTACGTGTTCTTGATAAATCTGATTAAAAAAAAAGTGTTTTTTGGCTCACATTTTGTCCTCATCAGCTGCAACATTTACGAAACTGACAAGTTATTGTACATTATGGTATCATTTATTAACAATCGGATTTAAAGTATTTTAATACTGATGCTCAACCCACTTCGGGACATTTCTTCACGTCCTCCCTATCATTAATTTCATTACCGTAGCCAAGACGTGACCGCCACGATATATAGGAGACGCTCTCGCTTTGGATGAATCCCATGGAGGCACCTGACAGCGTTAGGTACGATCTTCCCACAGACAGAAGACACATCTGCCGCTTAATGAGCAATTAGTTTGATTAAATAGTCTGACTTCCAGAAGGAGGGATTTCGAACCGACCATGAAACATGAAATAAAGGTCAGGTTTGGAAGCAGAGTCTGGAGATTAACTAATAAATGAGCCGTTTTACCAAATAATTCATTTTTTCAATGTAATAAATTGCTTATATTCTCTTCTCTATTATATAAGAATATGTCTATTGTTGAACCGTAGACTAAGTCACCTTAGGTCGCATTAAGAACCCCTTCACGCATATGTCCATGTTTTTGGTGATCAGTAAAGCCAACCAAGTTTGTCGTCATTCTGTTTCAGCATACTTTTACTTTGCCTCTTGACTTCATGCCAGGTTGGGCAGACTGGATGGCCGAATGGTTCTTATCTGCCGTCACATTCTGTGTTTCTATGTCCGGCTTCATTGTTGCACCCGCTGATGGGTTCCCAATGCGTTCTGCCCCTGCTAGTGGGTTTAGGATGGACAGCGGACAACCGTCAATGAAGAAGGTGAAGGTGATGGCTTAGCTTCTAATAGAAATACCCTCTTCAAAACTCTCCAAAACAGATTAACGAGGAGGGCCTTGCTCTCATGAGCTTACAATCTATTAATGTTTATTTAATAGATAACTCAATATCATGTCCTCTTGCATTTTAAGAACCCTGTGATATCCTCGTACCCAACAATCATTCCGAGCTCCTAGGAAAGAGGAGCACCAGGGAAGAAAAAAGTAGGGGGCTTAAAGAAGGGCTATGTCTCCTAAACAGAGACAAATGGAAGGTATGGTCATGGGAGTTTTGTTTAGGAACCAGTATCTGGAATTACAGTGCAGGCTGCGGTATGGAACTACAATGGGTTTGTTAAACTAAACTTGCTGGTATTGGAAGGGTTAACTTTTGTTGAATGGCTTTTGAAGAGTAAGGGGGGGGGTACATCATAATTTCAGAAAAGAAAACTTCGCAAGTTACCGTAAGCTTAACCAAATAAATACTTTAGCCCTACTGCAATATGTCATTTATAAACCGAGCAGTCAACATCATCTTAAATTTCATCTTGGCTGATTTCTGCATCTGGAACAGCCGAAAACCACCGAGAAATTTCGTCACGTCAGTACCACTTTTCTTTGTTTTGTTATTATTATTTTTTTTTTTCCCTTTTTTTTTTTTTTGCATGTAGTCAATCTCAGACCCTTATGTCTAGCGCTATGATGTCAGTCTTACTAAAAGCTTTGTTAACCCTTTCCCGCGTGTAACCGATCCCTTTGCCAGGTCAGGTTTATTTTTGGGACAAAGATAATGGCTTCTCGTATGAAACTGGAGATCTCAATATTTTGTCTTTAGCCGGTTGATGTTTTCAAACTTAATTCTAATATAGAATCGTGTTTGAATTGACACTTTTCTTATATCCTACAGTTTCAAACACTAAATAAGCCCGTGTAATGGTGTTATGGGATCAGCAATCTTAACTTTCTGTTCTCAGGATCTGCATGGTTATTCCTCCCCATTAAGTTAGTGATAGTTGTTGATTGGTTCAAGTAGCCATTGTAAGGCTGGGGAGGAGAAGGGAGAGAACTTCAGAACAGAAGGTTCGTTGTCACCTTTAGACATTTAGCCATTTTTTTTGTAGAAATTTTTGGGCTATTTTGGTAATTACCCAAACTTTTGATATAAAACTTTACGGGTAAAAGACGTCATCAACTCAAGCGTTCTCCGGAGTGGTCGTTTTCTATTTCCACAAGGAATAGCTATTTGGACTGCGATCAAAAAGTTGGTAGTTATCAGTCCCCGGCATAGGAAGCGTCAGCAACAAAAGCCATTTTATAATCAGCTTCTTCGTTCTCTTTGATCCCTGTCTCGTCAGACAGCAGAGTCCCTGAGGTTCCAGTCTGGGATGAGACATCACGCTGATGCTTGTTATCACTTTGTGTATGAAGAAATGACCTTTCCCCAAAGATAATGTGTCGCGGTTTGACCTCTCCTGCTCCCCTGGAGCTCCTTTTAATGTGCCGATGATGTTAATTAGAGTCTAATTGAGTGACTAACAGTAGTAACTGTTCAGATAATTAATGACTTGTGGCCGGTGGACACCTCTGTTTTCCTTGCATGGCTGCAAGTGGTAATCCTGTGTACAATAGATGTCACAACAAGGAAAAAGTTGGACACATCCACCCACCGCCGGGATAGTCAATGCGTTCTTTAAACTCATCTGTGTGGCACTTTGTGATCCCCAAATCTTCTTCGGTACGGGATATCTGTGGCTCATAAAAAGTTGATTGTTTCATAACATGCCCATCTAAAAGTGTGTTATTTTGTCAGACCATGCAGTAGAACGTGCTGCCAGTGTCGGACTCATGAAACGTAATTCCAGATGTTTTGTAGACGTCCATGTCGGCACCCATGAGGAGCTACCTACCAAAAGAGGCATTATAACTATCTCGGCTCCAGCTAGTACTCCTCCTTGGAGAAGTAGAGTGTTGGCCCTACTATGGTGAGCCAGCAAGCATTCTAATCCTCCGAGGTGGAGTGATAGTTGGGTCACCATGTCTTGTCCAGCTATGGTCGTGGGGCATCAGGAAGCCATTTTGATACAAAGCCCAGTATTGTAATGGGTGTTGGAATTCTCTAGAACCAACAGTACACCTCAATCAAGAGTCATTAGTAATTAGTGGTTAAATTTTTGGAACAATTCTCAATAGTGATCTACTCCATGCTTTAAGACACCATCTTTGAGTTGACGATACATTTCTTGGATCCTCCATGGTTAATGGAAGCACTGAGCTTTCCTTGTTTAAGTCATGTCACGCTCGTGACCTGTGGTCAATGAAACACCAGGTATTAGGAGGGGTGACAGAGTGGTATGTTGATCATCTAAATTTAAGAAAACATCTATCTGATCCCAAAGTCCTCAAAATGTTCTTCAGATACAGATACATCGGAAAACTTGGAATTCCTAGCTAAATATATCCAACCACAACGCTTGAGGTTTAGCAAGCCCAACATTTTGGAAATTTGCCTTCCCTGGACCATTTATAGACTCCGGTCTACAGCCCAGAGTATGGCACGTGATACTTTTCAGGCCGAAGTATCAAAAAAAGTTTTTCAAAAGAGTTAAAAGAAAAAGACAATGCTTATTGTATGTCATCAAGACATCACATGCAGCAAATAATGCTAAATAAAACCATTAAGACTTGGCTAATTTTGCGTGAAATTCAACTTCTTAAATCCAATTTATTTGATTCAAGTTGAGTTTTACTTCTGTATCTGATTAATTATCCCAAATACCCATTACACAAAATATTTTCTTCGGGAAAAAAATAAATATATATAGTTGTTGGACTAATGTATTTATAACATTGAAATAATACGTAGACATAACAAAGTCTCAAACTCTAGAAAAACACGTAAACCTTTTAAATTGTCCCAAACAGGTAAAAATGCATGTACTTTATTAAAGATATTAATAGTTTTTGATTGAAGAAAATCTTTACTTTGAGATCTTGATGAGAATAATTAGTCTAGAGACGCTGAAACGGGGGACCAAATAAGCTTTTTAGCCTTGGCTTCTAAATGTATTGTTAAGGCCGAGCCAGCAGCATAAAAGAACAATAATCAAAGCGGAGATTTAATCGCATGGCCCGTAGTTCTTGAAGTCGCACACAGTAATTTGAGGAGTGGTTTGGAAGGAAGTGTTATCTGCTAATGGGACTCTGAAATCTTACATGTTAACTCTGCTTAAAAGGTCCTGGATAGATGTCAAGGATAATCTGTTTAGCAAAAATAGAATTTCAGGACGATATGAGTAGAAGATCCGGATTAAGAGGATACCTTCCGACCCTTGGTTTCCTCTTGCGTCGATAAAGCAAACGATTATTGTGGATTCTACCTCTGACCAAGAAAGGGTTAAAGCTTTTTAACGTGTCCAGCCATAGACAACGTCAGGGGCCAAGAGCGATAGACCAAACATGTTAAGGAAATGGGGTATCTTTGGGGGTTGATCTTTTTAGATTTAGATGTTCTCCAAAAAAAAAGTTATTATTTGTTTAATAATGCGCAAAAAATTATTTTAATTAATTTTTTGGATTTTTTTTATATCCAATTTAATAAAATTTCAGTGTTACAGCTGATGCTGTTGATACAGAGAATTTATAACTTTTTCGATGTTCAGCACATGCATAGAATGTCTTGCCAGAAATAAAAAAGAAAAGTATCCATTTTTTTAATGCTAACTCGTAAGTTTTCAAATGATTTTCCCTTAAATATCTTGACTTTTAACAAAGGAAACGGTTATACAGCCTCGGTGTTGCGTTGGTGTGAGCTAAGATTTACTATAAGTTACCATCGGACTAACCGTTTAAGAAAATATATGATTTAATTGGATTTGTGAAATGTAGCTTTTTCTCGGGTTATGTGAGACTCCACTGGAGAATTTGTGTTAAATCCAATTTTTTAAGCCGTGAAAAGCAAATTAACACCAAGGCCTCATAAAATTAATTTGTTCAGTCGGCCTCTGATTTTTTTCGCCCCAAAAATGTTCCTGTCTTTCATATAGCGTTAAAAACCAAATTAAAAAAATAAAATAAATAAAGCTCAGTCTTTTTAACCAGAAAATACTATTTTCTAGATATTCTAGAACATTAGACCGATCAAAGGTGTTGAGTGGCCAGTTAAAAAACACTTAATTTCGGTATTTTTTGAATGGCATGTTAAACCCCGCCTGTACTTTGGAGATATTTAGTGTAAAAGTTTAACGAAAGGAAGCTGAGCTGGTATGAATGTGGCAGTACTAGCATGATCTGATCAGTTTTCTGTCCTTAAGTTCTCTCTCATCTCCTGCTTCCATCCCTATAAATGCTACCTGAACCAATCAGCAACTTAACAACAGGGAAGAGATCACTTCTTGGGGAGGAATCTGATAGGAGAGAAGAACCATAATCCGTCCTTGGTCTTGTCTTAGAAGACCTTGGCCTCATCTAACAGATGGAGAGTCACATAACCTTGAGGGTCTCTTCTTCTGGTCCCAGTTGGACCTTCTGCCCATCATGACTTGGAAATACTAATAATATCTGGAAGTCCAACCATTAAGATTTGAAATAGCCACCATTGGCAGGACTTCTTCGCTCCGTCTTCACAAACAGGTTATCTCAATTGTCACTTCCTACTTTTGTATTGAATTGGCTTTCAAAAACAGCACTTTTTTTTCTTTCTTTTTTTTGCGTAAAATACTCGAAAAAAAGAAACTTCATTGGCGTGTGAGTTTAATATCAGGTAACACATAATTTACAGTATTTCCCTACCCTGTAATTACACAGCCACTAAATAACGCAAGCAGGAATTGGTTATTTCTGCTGTGTGCTATTAAAACATTTCATTAGTTTTTGAAGTTCTCCCGTAAATTTGGGCTTCAGTTCAAACTGACCAGAACCGTCGTGGAGTATAAATGGACGGAAGATTTAGGAGACGCGGATGTTACTTCAAAAAACCTGTGCGGTTAAAACCGTATGAGTTTATGTACAGAGGCTGAGAAATACCAGCTTGAAATTGTCAAGAACAGTAAGTTTGAGGAGTTTTATGAATTTGCCGAGGGAGACCATTTTGTTTTTTTTCCGACTTCTTGAGGACACCATAAACGTTTTTTTTTTTCTTTTAACAGTCCATAGGGATCTGCACTTTTTCAATTTTTTTTACTTATCTGAATGTATGTTCTTAGAAGCTGGAAGGCAAATAAAAAATAGTTAATTATCCTAATTTATCCCAAAACAATATATTCGACATTAGTCATAAATCATAAGTCCTTGGGAACTTCGCAGGGTAGGCTTCCTGGAGCTCTCTCTCTCTTCTGAGTGAGTGGCTCTTTGGGGGTGGGGCTAGCCACATGAGAGGTATTGGTCAGTTAGGCAAAGGGAGGGGTTATCCACAGACAAGGGTGGGGCTAGCCCAAGATGCTTCACCTGGAGACTCCGGGTCAAACCAAGGAGAGTTCCAAGATATGGTATAAATGTATCCAATCCTGTTATATAAGTCACCTGACCTAAAAATTACCCCTATAAAAATATAATGTTTAGAGATTTTTGGTTCAACAGAGGCGAGTTCCGTGGGCATAACTCCTCCCAGGAATCCCATAACCAATTAGCGTCCACGAAATAACTGAATTATCCAAATTAAGTTGACCGACAAAGATGGTCGCTACGGCAAGCCAAGTATCTTCAAGGTTTAGAAGTGATTTTTTTTGCTTTTAGTAAATTATTATCTGGTGTAACAATTTGCACATTTTTAAGAAGATATTTTGAAAAACATCACATTTCCTGGGGGGGCAAAATTGGAAATCGGGTTATTACAGACTGTTTTTTTTCATTAAATGAATTGATTTTTGTTTGTTAATATATTTTTTCCTTTAGAATTGCTACTTTTTTCGGTTTCTCTTTTTAGTAAGACAGGCATTTATGTGCACCCCCCACTGTGGTTTTGAGCATGTTAAAGAACATGAGTCATGGGACCCTACACTGCCAATTTAGAGACGGTGGGATTCCAGGAAGGGGGTCACGTGACTGTGATGTCATCACCAACTTTGCAATAATAAAATAAAACCCTTAGCCTCAAGAGACAATTGTACAAGTTATCGAAAGTGTGTTCCAGAATCGGAATCCTACCACACACGGCCATACACGTAATTACATACCGAGATGTATAAAATAAAAGGTGCCCAATTAAAAGACGGACTTGTTGCCAAATGAATAATGAAATAATAATCTGAATTAAATACAGTAGACAAGATGGGCCAATTAACTCATATATGTCATCATTTTATGCTTGTTATAAAAAAATACGGATTCCAGCGCAAAAGTGAAAAGTGGTCTTGTCACCATAGCAACCAATAGAATGGTATGATCAGCAATAAAATTTCTGTGGTGATCACCATACCTCCTAAGGTAGACTACCTAGAGTTCTTCCTCTTCTGGAGGAGTGGCATCGCAAGGGGGCAGTACTTATATTGCATGGAGGCAGGACTAGCTATGTATGGAGGCGGGGCTTGCCCCAGACAGCCTTAAATGGTTGGGGAGTGGGAGGGGAGTGGGCGTGGTCAAAGGCCACTTCCCTGCAGGAAGAAAGAGGAGAATGATCCAAGAGAAGTCTCAGATCTGTTGATCATGTTCCAAGTTTTGCACCAGAGATTAATTGTCTTGCATAACCCATATACGTAACTGATTTACAATGAGTTGGTTCATAAAATAAAACAATAAAAAAACTAAAATTCTGACTGTAGAATTACTGTCAATAGTAGGTTCAGACAATGTTGTAAAAAAAAATAAAAAAATTAAAGTAACTGCAATAAAAATAATATCCAGATACAAGAAAATCTTTCTACACATGGCTGCGTTACTGAAAATATGGTCCTTATTATAACACCCACGTCAGTAACAACCACTTTACCAGAAAACGTTTGGCTGACTCGACCTGGCGGGGAGACTCAGTATCAGAATAGTTTCACTTTTTTTGCGGGCAGGCGGTATCATAAAGCGAGGATGAATAACTTAAAGCGTTATTACCTGTGTCAAGAGCAGTTAGCGGAAGATTTATCAGAAGGATTAAGGAACATAGTAATATTGTGACTCAGAAGGAGGACAGCTCAGTTTGATCATAAAGCTCCGTAGAAATGTGGGTTCTGTTTTGCCGGAGTTCCCCGGCTGATCAGAACTCCCATACGGCAAGGAATATATGGTCTTAGCAGCTCCTATGTTCCAGATTATGATTTTGCTTGGCATTATTAGACATACATCACATTCTCAGCCCCTTTCACGAAATGTTACTGATTAAAACAACATAGAATGGCAGCAGAATCACAAATAGCTTAAAGGGAACCTTCAGTCATCTTATACACTTGACTGCTTGCGATAGCTTATTGTCACCTTGCATAGTCAAATGACTCCTGAATTTAAGACCAGGCGAATGACTGATTAAGGTTTCAGTAGGAAAAACGGGCGACTAGATGGGCCGAACGGGGCTGATCTGCCGGCAGGTTCTATGTTTTAACACCACGTCGAATAAGAAAGGAAGTCTAGCTTGGCTCTGAAGAAGCAAAAACTGGCTTCTTTTTAGATTAAGGAGCAGGTGAGGTCTTCAAAGCTGCCGTAAGATCTGGTACAATGAATATGTTGGCCCGATAAGAAGATAATGTAGAATTCAGAAGACACATGGATACGACTAATGAACAGAAGATAAAACAGATGTGTGAGCTTAACAAGGAGTACAAGGAGTTTAATTGGTCTTAAGGTTTTAACACATCATCTTCTGTATGCAGTAAAGAGGGTTGACCCCAGTGAGCTTCTCTAGCAAGAAGAGCTCTGCTGGCCCTGTAGAACGTACAGTTAATGTCAAGAGGGTTATGGAATGTTCGTGATGGGGAATTTAGCATTTGTGTAATTAACAAGGACTGAATTCAGGTATTTTCTTCGGGGTTTTTTCACCGCATTTCTAGCAACCACGTCTGCTGAGAAGCATTTCTTAGAATCCCCAGCTTTGCTTATCTAAATCTCAAAGGTCTCTTCATTAACATTGATTTTAATGAAATATGCAATCTCGTTAAAACCCTGACTTGTGTTTTATATCATCCTGTGGACAGATGAGACACTGAAAATTCTGTGTGTTTGACTAAAGGGTTGATGTAGATGATAGCCGGAGAGCACGAGGCTATGAATAAAACACTGTGCCTTCAGGTTTTCCCCAGGAGAGCTGATTCAGTGGGCCACGGAAAATGTGAACGTAAGCGTAGGGCTCTCAAAATATCATATGGTCACCACCCAACTCATGAAATGGACTTTTTGGCTGTTCTCCAAAGACCTGTTTGTTATTTTACATCAGCTAATTCAACATAAAAATAAACAGCAGTCTGATATATCAGAGCGATCCCTCTGACCTCTAACCCCCCCTTCGAGCCTCCCAAAATCTCGCAGGGACTGTGGTGGGGCATCCAGTCTGCAGTGATCTTACTGAATAGTCTTCTCCAGAATGCCCCTTTTCAGTTTTACTAACCAGGTATCTGAGCTGAGATGAAAAATTGATGAATGAGCAGTTATTGATGAATGAGCAATTATGGTGGAGGCATCCAGAGACGACCAAAATTCTTGCAAAAATTCTTGCAAAAAGTTTGTAAAAATGTACAAAAATTGATTGTAAACAAAAATTATTTCACGTATGTTCATTCCGCGCCATGTACTGTTTTTCAAACTTACTTAACAGCGAAAGTGGCCACCCCTGTCATGGGGTAGGGGGCCCAGGGCAACTTGATGATTTTTGGGCCCTCCAAATCAGTAAGGGTGTCAAGAGAAAAGAGATGAAAATATGGGAGATTTTAGTGGGTTTTTTGCCGTCGCTGGGAGACAGGGAAGGTTGTGCTGTTATGTTATGTGACATCCCGTACGGGCCGTGTGTGTGTGTGTGTGTGTGTATGTGTGTGTCCACTCATAGAAACGGTTTTGCGTGTTCTTTGAAGTGAGTTATCACACATATAATGTGTTAGATTGGAGGAATCCTGGGAGGGGGAGTTCAGTCTGAAGATAAAGTGAAATAAAGTGGTAAGAGATCAGCAGTGACAGCTTGGGTAATAAAAATGTCACGTGAAATCATTGCCATTATTTAGAGGTTTGGTAATCGGAGCTGTGGACCCGGCTCTCTGCATTCCGAAGGTTATCACAGTTTAGGGAAGGGAATGATCTGGTTATCTCTGCCTGTCAGGGGCAGCCGGACCACCCTCCGCATATTCACAGAGGGGGACAGGAGGAGTCAGTAAAACCTGTTTTAAATCAGCTCTGTTCTCAGATCCTGTATTAAGATATGTGACAGGGGGGGTGCAAACAAATGCTATTCTATAGCGATTCTTAAATATACATGTTATTTTTATTATTATTGAGGTGTCTGTAAGTGGGAAGTCTGATGGAAACTTAAAATCATACAGTTATAACCCCCCAGCACTGTGTACAGTAATAACCCCCCTGAGCTGTATACAGTAATAACCCCCAGCGCTGTATACGGTAATAACATTTCAATTATGTAATATTTTCTGTGAAGTTCCCGGATCAAACACTACACTGAGCTGATGTTTTATGGCCTTGCTAATTAAGTCACTTTCTTCATAGACTTTCACCAGTCAGAGTGTCCGACTGGGTTACTGAGACCAAACCATTCTAATGTTTATCACATGGCAGCATAATAAGGGTGTCAGGAAATTTGTCTAGTAGAATGAAGGGCTTCACATTTCAGTAACGTTCTACATAAAGAAAAAAACCCAAATATATATAGATACAGGGCCGGCCGAAGACTTAACGCCGCCTGGGGCGAAGTTTAAAATGCCGCCCCCCGCCGACACTGGGGGGGGGGGCGGCATTATCTACCCCCCCCCACCGGTACTTACCCTTAAACAGTCCTGCGGCGAGTCTCCCTGTGATGCCACGGTGCCGGCTTGTAATGCTGAGCGCCGGAAAGTCACGTCACTTCCAGCGCTCTGCAATACAAGCCGGCACCGAGACCGAACAGGGAAACTCGCCGCAGAGGAGAGAGAGAGGGGCGCAGAGTGGGTAAGCGAAAACCACTCGGTGCCCCTCTCTCTCTCCTCCGCTTCAAAAAAAAACAAAAAAAAAACGCTTGGGGCGGCAAAGTGCCGCCCCTTCTGAAGTGCCGCCTGGGGCAATTGCCCCAGTCGGCTCCATGGTAGGGCCGGCCCTGTATAGATACATACCTACTCGAGCCATCAGATGCACTTTAAATTTACATGTGGCCCCTCCTGGAGTGAGATTTTGGGGGTTCTGCCGTAAGTATACTTGGTATGCATAAGGCAAAAACAGCCCGTTATTGAAGATGTTACATGAGAAATAGAGTGGAAAAACACAAATTGAATAGTTTTTATTAGAGAGATAGTTGACGGTGTGGAATTTACTAATAAGAGAATTTATGGCTGCTTGGAGTCCACTGAGGGCTATCTTGAAAATAGAAGACCATCACAATCAAAAAGGGTCTGGTGTTTTACAGCAAGGAGGGCAGACAGGCAGACAAGCGCCTCTTATCACCCCTCAGATATGTGAATCATTAGACATTTCACACATTAGTTTAATCTCAAGGGGCTGCCTTGAAAACCAGAAAAATAATCACATCACACAAAAATGGTCTAAAAACACTCAACCCGTGGCTGACACTCAACCTTTCCTCCCCTGACGTCCCCCTTGTTTGCTGGGTATGACGGGTATCATAGGGTTCTGCAGCCCTAAAAGTCATAATAATAATGTGAAATCCTCCCTTCTAGACAAATACTCTGACTCCTTATCATACTGTCTAAGGTAAACAGTAGAATGTCTCAGTCTCAATCACCCAGCCAGACACTCTGACCAATGAAAGTCTACGGAACAACAGAGCATTGCCACAGAGTCATAATAATGTAGCATTATTCTTCTATAAAATGGCTATAAATGGCAATATCAATATCAATAAGTCACATGCGTTGGGAAGACCACGCCTCCTAAAACAAAAATGCCCTTTTTTAGTCTAATCATGTTGGATCCCAAATAGTTAAAATAAATAAACAATATTTGAATCAAGGTTGTTTCCTTTTGAGAAGGTTAATAACTCCGCTATTCTCTTTAAAAAATATATTTAAAAAAATATTAATTGTATTAAAAAAAATTAAATTTTTGGGCTTGGAAACATATTTCTGCCTAGCGTCTCTGAGTTATTTTTCTCTTCATCTTACACATTCTCTAAGCCTGTTAGCCATAATGTCTAGGTAATATCTTATATTAAATAGAATTTTCAACAAATACATAATTTCTAAATAAAAACCATCAAATTAATATTTCAACTATTGAACTGTCGGCTCGCCAAGCAAATGTTTTATGGAGTATTCAAAGATGGTTTTAGTTCAAGGACAATTTATGCTTGGGTGAAAAACATAAATTAAAAGTGGTTTTCATGACACCTCTTTTTTTTTTCCACTTTTGGATATAATATACGGCTTAAACCAAAGTCGTTTAACTCAGTTTATTTATACGCTCCCTTTTGCCACGAATCTCAATTACCTGGTGTGTTTTTTTATTAGTTTTTTTTTTTATCTTGTAGATTTTTTTGCTTCCAAAATGTGCCAAATTATTTATTGGATCGTGTGGCCCGTTCTTGTACATTTTTATTCCGCGAGAATCAAGGGAATTTGTGCTTTGACCAGCAATTTCTAAAGGTTCTTTGTGGCCAGTAAAGGTCTGAAAAACCACAAATTACCATTGGAAAGGGGCTGGCACCAGGGACCCCCCCTTATCCCCCCAACACACATATGTATTGAAATTTACAGCATCTGTGTAAATAAACATTCTACCGCTGCGCTGTAAGAGAATATTTTACATGTATGAATTCCGCAGAAAATGAACTGCAAATTTAAGGTACCTTCTCCAGTAATTATACCATTAAAAAAAAATCCGTTTGTTTTAAAAAAAATAATATCGATGTATGATTTCTTTAATAATTGGCGGGCTTTAGCGGCAAGTCTAACCCTTTAAATGCAAGAAATTTAAAAAAATAATAATAATTCCCACTTTCTAATAGTTACAGATAAAAAATGAAAAGTAATTTAATCCATCTCAAGTAAAAAAATAAAATAAATATATATATATATATATATATAAAATATTAATTATTAAAAAATAATATTAATTATTATTTGGCATCTGTTTTCAAAATTTGGCACCCAAAGGGTTAAAAAGGTTCATGCATTATAAAAACAACAAAAACATTTAGACCGTCTCATCATAATCACAACCTACTACTTACTTTTCTTTGCACAAGAGTGTTTCCACTTCTCCCCATGTAAATATTTAGCTAATTCGATTTATTGTAAAAAAAAAAAAAGTCTCAAAATATGTAGATAATTATTTAAACAAACACAAGGGAAAGACTCACATTAGGAATGAAAGATGAGATTTGTTTATTATGGAGGAAAGTTGTAATGGACCTACAATCCCTCTTATTGTTGAGTCTGCCCTGGTAACGAACAATCTCTTCACCTCTTCATCTCTTTTTTATTCCTAGTATCAGATTAAAAATATGTTTTCGGCAATATTATTATATATTATTATTAAATACTATTCTAGGTTTTGCAGAATATAATGTTTTTAGGCAGCTGCATATAATCTATTTGTACAAGCTCTCGCTCTGTTATCTGATCCCCAATGTACTAGACAAACACCCTGACTCCTTATCATACTGCCTGTTGGAAACAATAGAATGGCTCAGTCTTAATCACCCAGACTGACTCTCTGACTAATGAAAGTCTATGGAGGAACTGACTTCATTGGCATTGCCATTAAGACTCTCTGTTTGCGCAATAGAAGGTCACCCAAAATATTGCATGATTGGAGTTTGTTGGCACCCCATTTATGGCTGGATTACACCCAGTTGCACCTTCCCTGTGTTGTTGCCATAGAAGCCTGGTGCAGATGTCGGGGAAGGGTCATGGGCTGTATTGTAAACACAAGATACCTCCTGGTGCAGGAGGGGTTAAACATTTACTTCGGTGAACGTGCTACTTTGGCCAGTTTTAATATGACAGCAGATCTGAGCTTCCATCAAGTGGGGGCAGCAGGCCACCTTGTTAAAGCTGCCCCTTCGTGCAAAATAGAAGTTCAACAAACTCCTTTGATCCTGCGTGTTTTACGACGACTTGCTGTGGCAGATGACCATTTAAATTGTCTTTATCCGGGCGTGAACCTATTTCACAAACCGCATGGTATAATTCATCTAACTCCCAGCAGAAGTGGTAGAGGGTAATACAGTGAGGGTATTAAACATGCGCGGGATCGGCATACGACTCCTGAATCTAAGACGAGACCAATTAAGGTTCGAGTCTTTACAGCAGGAGAAACGGGCGACTAGACGGGGGCTGAATGGTTCCTATCTAAAGGTCCAACTGGTGGCAGCTCAGGACGCATTCTACTCTTTTTATAACTATTATAGGGAAAGCACCATGGCATTCCTACTTAAAGCAGTGACAATCCTTTAACAGTGATTTAAGGGTTAAGACACAGACTAGGTCACGGTCTCTGACACAATAGAGCGGAAGTTGATTAGGTTTAAATAAAGAGGCTCGATTACGACTCTTATTGTTACGGCCGACGATTTAATTGTAGGACGGCTCCCGATTGCCGGAGGAAACGAGAATTAGCCGGTTAAAAGGTAGTATATAAAAAAAAATAGTCACCTGATCTCAACTAGCGGAATTAATAATTAACGCAGGAAATCTGTTTAATGAGGATTAAGCAGCACAGTTAAATCCTAACGAAGTGGGGGGGGGGCGACGAGGTCTACATAATGATCCATTACGAGGAAAGCGTATCTCGTGCCAGGACCCTATCCAATGTCTTACTATTTGCATACGCTAGTCCAGTAGAGCTAATATTTCTCAGAGATACAGGAATATGGAAGACAAAGAAGGTTCCGGTATAGAATGGCACTCGTTCTAACCCCTTAACTCCTTAATGGCCAATAAAATCCTACGCAATAACATTTTGAGCCTTAAGGGTGCTGTTCCACTTCGACATGTCATTAATTGTGCTTTCTTTGGGTTGTTAAGCAAATATACCTTAGCAGTTCCATCAAGTAATATTTTTATTTTTTCTTGTGAAGGTTTAAAAACAACACAAAAACATTAAAGAAGTGTTGGGGGTTTCTATGACAACAGCGTATAAAGAGACTGATTTCGTGCCACGGGATAATTAAGCATTCGTTTTAAACATTATGAATGAGGCAACGTTTTATGATGGAGGATTATTTTCCGGAAAGGGTTTGGATTATTTAGCAGTACGGGGAACAATTTATTAAAATGTTGCATTTAGTTCTAAAGTTCAGCAGAGTAAGTGGAACAGCAGCTTTAAATATAAAATTGCCATCAGAGCCCCCACCATTAAACCAGAGGATATTTAAGCTCATGCGCATTGGCTATTACAATGCGGGTAGGGTACAGGAAGTTGTATACAACTTCCTGTTTGGGCTGTCAGTAGGACTCTAACCTAATCGCCGCTGAGGGATCATGGGAAATATAGGAAAATTTGCATGAATTGTCCAAGCTCTATCTCCATTGGATACCAGTGCTGGAAAATATAAATCAGAACAACTTGAAAACAGAACATGAAATAAAAATAATAATAACACAAGCAATGGGTGTTGTTTTTATTGAATTAACCCCTTAAGGACAATGGGCGGTCCCTAAACCCATAGAAAACAATGCATTTACATGTACGGGCTTTGTCATTAAGGGGTTAAGTTATGGATTCATCACACAGAAAGATCTTCTCAGGTGAAAACGTAGCGGTCGCAATAAAAGATGTCGACAGACTTGTGAATCTAGGAGACCCGACAGGCGCCATGTTTAACTATATGTCCTGTGTTCGTAGTCTCCGGCGTGTAAAGAGTCGACACGGAATCACATAAATAAATCACCAGTTGGAGCGAAATCCCCTGCATATAAAAAAAAAAAGTCAACGCGAGCACGACGCCTACCTTCCTTCAGACCTTTCAGTCTCCGGGCCTGGTTTCAAGTAAAATATTACGTGGGTGTGTACATTTTCAGGACACGTTTCGTTGTCAAAACAAGCGTGGATATGCCGTGCATTTCTAGAAATAGGAGATCTATGTTAACCAAATAAAAGAAATGAAAAATTTGTCTGCTTTGAGATTTTTGGACATCGCTCTGTTTGTAATGCCTTCTGGGATATACAGGACTAATCTCCAGAAGGTCTTGTAAATAAGAAGATATGGTTTCCAAAGCACTAAATAAGTCTAACCCCCCCCCCAAAAAAAATAAATACAACGAGATGGAACACTAGAACAAAAGATATTGCTTGTAATTGCAAATCCCCCTGCTGTTTAGAAGGGTCAGTCCATCTTTGCGCCCTCAAATCCCTGTGGCCACCTTTCCTCCCTCGATGCCCCTCTTTTTCTAGGTTTTCAGAATGGTTGGTGGGTGGAATGAGGATGTCAGGAGGTTCTACTGCCCTCAATTTGTATCGAAACAATAAATAATGACTTTATGAACTAAACTGTGGGAATAAATATCTTAATCAGCTACAAAAATGGATATTAATTGGTA
Organism: Sceloporus occidentalis; assembly: GCA_023333645.1. NCBI lineage: Eukaryota > Metazoa > Chordata > Lepidosauria > Squamata > Phrynosomatidae > Sceloporus > Sceloporus occidentalis. Next base: position 1,206,508 of record JALMGF010000182.1, on the reverse strand, counting down.
ACAAAGTCTTATAATAAAAATGTATCATGCCCCGCCCCTAGCCACAACTTAAACCACCGCCTCTAAATATTCGCTATGTAGATGAGATGAACAGTATGCAAATATGTATCAGATAAAATCTTAATGTTCTGACGAACACGAGCAGAACATTCTCTGCAAAGTTGGTCCAAGAGTCATCCTTGTTGTCCGTCTTATCATGAGTATCTCAATGCAGATTGTTGGGTTTCATAGTAATAAATTTTCAAGACCTATATCTAAAAAGACTCAGTTTTAACCCAAAACAATAACTTGGCCAGGACTTGAGTCCAAACTGAGACACCAAAGAAGATGACCCAACAGAAAAACAAGATCGTATCTTCAAGCACAGATATTAGATCAATGGCTGACAAAGGTTTGTGGGATTTAAGAGCTTGGTAAACCTATTTAGCCAATCTACATTTTTTCCCCCCAAAATAATAGATATTAAGGCATCACTGACCACTTAAAGTAAATATTTTGATTACTTATTTTAGAATAAGGGTACCACACACGTACACTGCATAAGGCTATGTTGGAGTGCTGAAATTCGAATGGTGTGCCGTAAAATCAGATGTAATTTTCTGGCAGAATAAATCGTCAGACTTGGAAAGATGGAGCGTTCAGGAATTGGTGTGAGGTTTGTATGGAAATATTGGTGTGCGATCACCATCCGACAGCCAAGAGGACCCGAAGTGCATTATTACACTAAATCTTTCTGATCGTTCTGGCAGTTAAACATGTAGAAAACTCGTTAGAACTTCTGAAAATGTTCACTTTTCACCTAGAACATTTGTAGAATTGATGTTTCACGAGGGCATGCAAGGTTGATTAAGGTTGGTGTGGTCATACTTGGGTGGTCATCTGAAGATCTCCAGCATCCTAACCAACCAGTTAGACCATCACAAGGTCCTTCAAGTTTCCAAGAAAACCCCCATATCTCGTTTGCATCATGACGCTGAGCTAGGCAAAAAAGGTGAAGAAGTTGAGACCCCCATCCAGGGTAACTCATGCGGAAACAAAGACAAAAGTGGCCCAAGGCCACCAAAAGCACATGGCGCAAAGTGGCATGTTAGTGCAGCTATCGGTTGGGCGGATAGTACAACTTCCCCAAGTTTTTCAGATGTGGGTAAAGGTCCTCTTCTACCAGACAGACTCATATTGTTTTATTTTGTCCATTTATCTTGATTCCTTGGCATCTTTGTCACATTCAATGGCATTATGGGTGGGTACTTGATACTTGGAAAAAAACCTTTTGGAGCACTGCTTTTTTTGGCTCTTTCCTAATTAGTAGAATCTTTGCACAGCTGAATGCTTCATGTCAGCCCCAGAATTCCTTTTTTATTGCCGCGTATAAATATTCAGAGTTAATACATGTACCTACGCCATGCACCTTTTACTAAACCTAACTAAGACTACCTGTGTGTGAGGTTTATTCCCCTCCCTAATAGAAGCCACGGTTCCTTCCCCTATTTTGTACGTGTGAAACTTTA